>OU343223.1:203022032-203183950 GCA_910596185.1 Chrysanthemum makinoi | reverse complement strand
AAATATTTTATTTTTCCATAATACTCAAGCATTCTATTTTAAGGTAAGTATATATATAACTGAAACTTATTTAAATAATACTTATAAACTTGGTTAGTTTATTTATTGTATTTATAAACTCTTAATTTATCATATAATCAAATAATTAAAATACATGTTTTACGTATTGAGCACTGCAACACTAGGGAACTTCATGTGAGGGGTTCATTTGGGTAAACGGATCGACTAGTTACTGGATTTACGATTTTGTGTCCAGCTCCTAACGTTATCGCATGACCTTTGAATTATGATGGCCCGAACGGTAGTATGAGATATACAAACTAAAACCATTTCTATAAACAAACATACAAATTAAGTTGTTGGAAGGCTATTAAATTAGATACATACACAAGTGGCTCCAAATTAAGTTGTTGGATGACCATTAATTTAGTGGCTCCAAATTAAGTTGTTGGAAGGCTATTAAATTAGATACATCCCAAATTAAGTTGTTGGAAGACCCTTGCGGTAACATTTATACTTTTAACTACTATGATACATGCATACATGTTTGATGTACTATTTTTAGCAGTGGGTTGTAAACACACAGGTTGCAAATTTTGTATGGGCGAAACATGGAACTGAGTGGATTTACAATGCCTTTGCTGTGTGAACATTCTTTAAAGGCTTTACATGTTAAACAAATTCTATGAACTCACCAACCATTATGTTGACACTTTTTAGCATGTTTATCTCAGGTCATAAGGCGATAGCTAGAGTTTGAAGCATAGAGTCTCACGACATATTTTGAAGACTTACGCTTTTATCATTTACCATTCGAAACATTTTGTAAACATTTATATATTATACTTTGGGACCTCATTGTTTGTAACTCTGATTTCATTAATCGAATGGTAACTTTTCAAAACGTCTCATTTAGAGGTCATTTTCTATAACTTGTACTTTGTATTATGAAGTAGCACCCCAATGACACAATCTTCCGCTGCGATATTTTGGGGGTGTTACATATTGGTATCAGAGCATTGGTTATAGAGAACTAGGTTGCATTTAGAGCCTAGACTATAACTACTATATACGTTACCTTCCTCTCTATCGCCTTGCACACTTTAGACTTTTTCGTAATTTTAGCACCTAAGAGAGATTTCTATGAACTGACTAAAACACCGAACATCATAGGAGTCGATTAGTTCAAGCATTGCATAGTTACTCCTAAATTATACATAGCCTGATCACCTATGTCTAATTTAGGAAGAATCATGCAATGAAGGGAGTAGTAGTCTCATATGTGTAAGCAATTCCGTAATCGAGCCAAATTTTTAAAAGATTTTCTTCAAACCACTTGGTTCCAGTTTGATCCGAGTGACAGTTCTTGTTTGATGAGTTGCAAAGATCAAGCTGGAAACAAGTTGTTACTTAAACCGATTTAGCCTAATCGTATGACAGTTCTTGTTTGATGAGTTGTGGGATTAAGTAAAAATCGGTTACCTAAAAGTCTTTTGAGGGTTTTGCTCGAGAATGGGAAAGTTTGCCTCATCAAACCTAGCCATAAGAAAGTATGTCTTTAGATCGGGCAATAGTCGCAATAGTCATAAGAACGTACCTAAGTAGATAAGAAACCCATATACTTGAGCTTTGACGTAATCCCTTAGACTATGCACACTGTAAGTAGTGAACATCAACAGAACTTCGGGACGAAGTTCCTTTTAAGGAGTAGAGACTACAACAATTCGCATTTTTGGGTCACTATTCATTTTTACTATTCACTATTACTATTCACTTTTCACTATTCATCCCGTAAAATTTTTATTTCACATTCTCGTAGGATAAATTACTTTAGTAATGACCTGAGAGTTCGACAATCGTTAGATCATTTTCGCAAAAGTTATTAAGAAAACATCATCTTAAAGTTTCATTTTTGACCGGAACACCATTTCAACATCTCGCGCATAACGAAAACCGCCTCTGACAATTTTCCCCGATTCAGATAAATTTTTAGATCACTCATAATTAATTAGAGAATTTTTAAGATTTATTTTTATGTTACCAAATAAACCCTGCGCTGAACGAAACTAAACTTACGTTTTAAACGATTCTACTTACATCCAGACTTAACGATTCCTGCACTGTATTTCCTAAGATGATTAGAAACTTTTATATTTTTGGAAAAGTCAAACATATTTCCCTCCTCCTTTGACCATAAAGAAATTAACCTTGTACGTTCAAAACATTTTGAAGAGTCTCACGACATATTTTGAAGACTTACGCTTTTATCATTTACCATTCGAAACATTTTGTAAAAATTTATATATTATACTTTGGGACCTCATTGTTTGTAACTCTGATTTCATTAATCGAATGGTAACTTTTCAAAACGTCTCATTTAGAGGTCGTTTTCTATAACTTGTACTTTGTATTATGAAGTAGCACCCCAATGACACAAGCTTCCACTGCGATATTTTGGGGGTTTTACAGAAACCGAGTTCAATTCATCTGCTACTGGTTGTCACTAAGATGACGCCGGTATTGAAGACAAAGACGTCATGGACCCAGTGACGCAATGCACCTAATCTTCTAGCCGCTCAATTCCTCTTAAAAGGATTTGTTTCATTCTTACGGGGAACCCTGCATAATCTATCGACCTCTCATTCCGAGAAATGTTAATATTGAAACAGGAGACACCACTCCAGTATCCGACTACAAAAATCAAAATGCACAAATTGAGTCTAGAGCCACGAGATTCATCAAAAGATCCTTTAGGAACACTGAACATTTCTACACTTGTTGTTCATCAATAAGAACACAAGTTGTAATTTTTAGAGTCCTTTGCAGATCTTAGCAATCTGCCAGAACATTTATGATAGGATTTACATATGTGATCATTAGTGATTGAATGGAAATTCCTGCCTGGGTCAACATCAAACAGCCTTGACAGCAGGTTACTTCGGTAATTCTTTACGGGTTACACTTAGTGTCCTCAGTGGTTTCAAAGGGTCTCAGTCGTGGAGTGATACTTTAGTATACTTCACGACTCACCCAATTGTTGATACAATTTGGTATATCTTGTTAGCCTTCTTGAGGGTCTCCAATTCAGGAACAACCTTTGTAAGGATTAGAGAAGTATTTTCATACTATGCTGTTAATACTCTCGACATTCGAACTTCTAAGTCCTGGAAATCCCGCCAAGGAGATTCTTCCGAATAAAATCTCGAAGACGCGGTCATTACTTGGTTTCATCCAATGTAATGATAATTGTCCCTAACGGGATTCGGACGGCTGATGTACATGATCAAGGTGAATGGAATCAAGACATTCATCAGTAAAACAATCGTAGTGGTCTATTCTATAAGAAAAGTCCACCTGATCGATTGGTACTTTCAACTAACATATTTATGCAGGTACTTATGACAGTCCATTGGAGGAAAGGCCATTTTCACCACCATTATCATCAACATCTATATCCGCATGCTCATAATCACATCATAAAAATAGTCTCATCAAAGATCTACGCAAAAGCAAAGTTCAGAAAGATTCTACGCCAAAGTCCAAGAATCTGCAATGTTAAAAGTTGAAAACTACACAAGTATGAAGATTCAAAGTTATCAAGAAGTATGAGCATGTCGGAAAGGAAGATAACGCACCAGCAGCAAAGACGTTGATGAAAGGCAGACAACACTATTATATGATCACAAAGCATGAAGGAACAAAGAAACAAGACTATTCTATATCGACACACAAAGTTCAAGCTCAAGAAGAGTAAAGACCTAATCAAGTGGAGCATCTTTTGAATAACCACCCCTTATGGGGAGATTGTTAGCCTTAATAGAAAGTGATGGTCATTCACGATTACGATTAAGAACTTTATAACGTGTCTTAGTTATTGTAATAGAATAGTCAATGGGCTCGTGGATTGGGCTAAGCTAATAGGTTAGAAGTTATTATAAACTAGTTTTTTATAATTTGTAATCCAACCCAATCCAATCCAAGCCCAAACGATGCCCATGGCCAAGCCTTTATGGCATCATGTATTCAACTATAAATACACCTCAAATGTGTCATTTGAGGTGTGTGCTTGAGTGTGTAAGTATGTGTTTTGTTTATAAAATACAAGTTCAGTTCTCTTTTTATCTCTCTAGCTTCATACGTTTTATATACATCAAGTCATCACCATTCGTGCTTTATATACGTAATATAGTTGATTAAAACAAGGTCCTATAGAATATTTAACGATTACAACAACTATGGGCTCAAATGATATACGACTTAACCTTTAGTCCTTTATCATTATTCAGTCAAAAAGCTATTGTTTGAAAATTTCAAAGCGGAAAGTATAGAGTTGGGAAATACATGAATAAAAACCAAACCCTCGTGACTTTTGGAAAAACATTTTCTACCACAAAAATTATACAAGTCAAGTCATCCACCATTTGGTCCTTGATTTCACGTTAGCACCCTATAGCTGTGATTCGCCAATTAATCATGATTCATTTTTGGGATTGGTTATTCCTACACCCAAAAATGATGCCAATACCTTATATATATATATATATATATATATATATATATATATATATATATATATATATATATATATATATATATAATCTAGATCAAATAAGATCATACTTAAATGTTAAAAATGAGATCAAACTAAAATTTGACAAGAGATACTCTCCTTACAAAAAAAATAATTTTTTTATTTACTACAACTAAAATTGTTAAAGTTTCGATAGATTTTTTTTTAAATTTACGAAACCTAGTGATACACTTGATTAGAAGTTTAATGTGTATCAGGTTTTTGTATGTGTAATTGTGGTTTTGGAATATTTATTAGTGTAATGTGTATCATGTGTATCACTAATCCAAACTCATGTATCATTAAGTTATTAGTTGCTAAAATGTTAATTTGTATTAAAAAATATTTTTTTTTTGTATGATTGCTAAAATTGTTATTTATAAATGTTTTAGTGATTTTAGATTGATCTTATTTTTACAACTTAAGCTTGATTCACATTAACTCCCTATATATATATATATATATATATATATATATATATATATATATATATATATATATATATATATATATATATATATATATATATATGGAAGGGATCGGTGGTTTTAGGCTTTTAAGGAGGGATGGTCGGAAATATCACAGTAACTCTTTTAAAAACAATTCAAAAAATTTGAAAAAATTAAAAATATAAAGGTTGATAAATTATTAAGAATCGCTGAAAAAATTTAAAAAAAAATCGTTTTCATGATTAAAGGTATTGTGATATTAAGGTCGATTTTGACCTTTTTTTACAAAAGTCAAGATTTGATCTTAATATCACATTTCTTTTAAATACAAATTGTTAATATCACACTAATTTTTTTATATCATAGTACTTTTTGTTTTTTACTTATATTATTAATATTATCGTAACTTTTTAATAAAAAATGTTAATATCACGGTTACTTTTATATCACAAAACTTTTTTTCTTTTTTTTAATATAATTGTTAATATCACCGTAACTATCATATGTTTTTTTTAATAAAATTGTTAATATCATAGTAACTGTCATATGTTTCTTAATATCACGGTTCATTTTTTACATGTAAAAAAGATTAATATCACTGTTGGTTTTATAATATCACCATTTTATAATATCACAGCTTAATATCACAGAGGACTCATAATATCGTTAATATCACGGTAGGACTCATAATCAAAAAACTAAAAAGTGCTCAGAAAAATCTGGAAAAATAAAAAAATGAAAGAAGATAACAATAGTAACGATCCCTCAAAAGGAAATAAAATTAAAAAAATAGTTTACAAGGTCAATTGCTACCGTGAAGTTAGCGTAGATTTTGACTTTTTTACAAAAAGTCAAGATCAGATCTGGAATGGGCGGTCCAGATCTATCCAAGACATCCGCACGAATTAAAAAAATCGGCACCTGATCCTCACTATATATATATATATATATATATATATATATATAAGGCTAGTCCCAATCGTGACCGGAGATGACCTGGTCACCGCGCCAAGTCAGCTTTCCAAATGACCGCATTATTACCAGAATGCCACAGTCGATGACCTTTTTTTTGAAATTGTGTGTTTAAGTTGCTGAGATGGATTTATAGGATGTGAAAGTGGTAAAGTTTTAAAAGTTTTAACGTAATAATTTAAAAATAGAGTGTTTGAAATCGGTTGAGATTTCAACCGATATACTTGTTTTTGGACTTCGACCGATGTTCCGACCGATTTGTCCTTTGCATTACTTGTACCTCCGGGTGTCGACCTATTTCAAATCGGTCAAGGTGGAAAAAAGGTGGTGACCGACCGATGTTGCGACCTTGAATTGGGACCAGCCTAAGATTTTTTTTTTCTTTTATTATAAAACTGTGATACAAAAGTTACAAAACAAAAAATTTAAAATTTTACAAGTTAAAATTAGTAAAACACAAAAAATACGAAATAAAAATTTATAAAAAAATCTGTCTTTTTCGGTTAAGAAAGTGGGTAAACTGCCGAAAAAATGTGTAACATAAAATATAAAATTTAACAAGTCAAAAGTTGTAAAATACAAAATATAACGAAAAAAAAAAAAGAAAACTGTTTTATCCTTTCAATAAAGTGGGGTAATGGAAAATGCTATTTTCTTATACAAATTGTCCTTCCTTATTATCTTAGTCACATGATTCTGACAAGTGTAAGTATTAACGGTTTGAATGCAAAGAGAATGTGAGAAAATATATATAATATTATTGTGTGTAAGAGAATTAATGAAAATATTGTGTCAGCTTAGCAATGTCGGTTAAAAAATGGAAAAAAGTAAGTGGAGTAAGAAGGAATTTGGAAGTAAAGCCTTCATTTTTTTCTTTGAACGTCTAACTCGCACACTCATCTGTCTACGTATATACATTTGTCCTTTGCATTACTTGTACCTCCGGGTTAAGGAGAATATTGATAACACTTGAATACGATTCTGCAAAAAGTTCGTTGGTCAGTTAAACCGATTCATGGTTAAACTAACTACAAATATAAAGTTGATTGTTGTTTACACCCATTGTTTACACCCATTGTTGTTTACTCCTATGCAAAATAAAGGACTTGGCATTATTTTCGATTTCAAGACAGCTGTAACAACTGATAATCGAGTAAGGTTCTCAATCAATGCAGGTCCGACATAATTTTCTTGCATCTAAAGTAAGACATGTTTAATTAATGTATTTTCAACAAACTGATATGAGAATTCCACTCTAAACATGGAGTTGGTATAACTGAGAATGATAATTTCTACTGTAAAAATTAAAATTAGTTCAAGAACAGTTACAAGTATCACTAGAAATTTACAATCTATAATCAAGGTTATAAATAGCGAGGCGGCGGCATGACCGCTTCCCACGTCTTTTGTGGCCAAGCGGGTTTTTGCGTTTATAAGCATGTATTATATGCAACAAATATGAAAAATATTTATATATTTATATCATATTTCATATATATCGAGTTTACAAAACATGGTGGCATAATGCTAGCGGACGCACTAAGCACCGACCAAGCTTCACGCATTTACGAGGCTTTAAGTGGAGCCTTTTACAAGCTTTTAGAAACCATGTCTATATTTGGAAGTACATCAGAAAATAATATCAACAAATTTTAATCAGAGAAAATTTACATATACCACAGTAGTCTAAGGATACAAAATGAAACTTATTCCTAAAGACTAAAGAGCACTCCTATGGCTTTCTTGTTCTTTTTAAAATCTTGGTCAACACACTCAAAAAATATTGAATTTAGACCACAAGTAAATATACAATATTCGATCGAGTCACAATGCATTATATATCTAATTGGAACACAGGACTTTCTGCTAATGTAAGGGAATTTGTTTCTGTTGTTCCCCGTTCACTATCGTTTAAACAGTTTAAGTTTATAAAACAAGTTAATAGTGAACTATGACTGAAATTAACATAAGGAAAACACACCAAGTAATTTTCAACATCATATTCTTATTAGAAATAAATCAACAAAGAATACGTTACCCAAGTACTTGCGGAATAGTACTTGGGATTGAAATGACAAAGTTGGGTGACTCCTCTCTAAGCTCAGGCTAAGTCTGAGCACAACTCTTAGAGCTCACTGAGCTATCTCAGGAACTAAGTTTTATTTGGAGGAGTGAAAAGATGGCTTGCGTGTATGTGTGTTTTTACAATTCACAAGCTTAATCTTTTCACTCCATCTCTTATGCTATTTATACATGTATGAGATTTAACTCTTTCCTAAGTGACAAATCTGACATCATACAGAAGACAAAATACTGATGTATTTTGTCTCTGTTTACAAAGACTATTCTAAGTAAAAGACAAGGCTGCTTTCCATAACTCAGTAATGACACTGAGCTTGTAAGTTAGCCATTCAGGGAAAGTTGACTTATGTTGATAAGGACTTCTTTATCTGATTCAAACTTCTCCCGCCTTGTCCCGCTCTTTCTTCAGTCTATTTATCCTTCAGTCTTCTTCTTCAGTTTGTCTTCAGTGTAAGTAGTTGGAGAGGAGTCTTAGGGATTCAGTGAGTTATTGTCATCACTCACTGAATCCATCATCTTCTTCTTGACTCAGTCTTCACCCTTTAAGTTCCGCCTTACTGAGTAGAGAGACTTCTTCTACGCCTCGTACTGAGTGTCCCGAAGATGACTCACTGAGAGGCTATGCACTCAGTGACCTGATTAGTGTTTAACGGACTAAACACTTGGGCTATTTTCTATTCAAATCCTAGATTAAGGGGTTTGGGTATTTATTGAACCCAACAGTCTCCCCCTATTTGGATATACAAATAGCCTAAGTGGTTGATCAGTGTAGGTGAGCAAATGGCTTCTTCCTACACTGAATGTACTAATGAATACAATAAGGAACACTGAGTAAATGAATAAAACATACATCGTTTATTGATCAGATTACATAGTTCCTATCACTAGTACAAAAGATAAAACAAAATGATGTCAATCCAGATGGATTCCCAATGCTTCAAGCTTGACCTTTTTGGTGATGAGTGTTTCTCTGTCAGGATGGTCTCTTATCTTGGCATTTAGGTCTTGGCAGAACCTGATATTTGCTGGGGATTGGATCTGAGAGGCCACTGGAATATAGCTGATCATTGCAGCTACACCAGCCTGATCAATATCACTCCATCTTTGAAATGCTGGGTTTCCATAGACATCAATGTGAAATAGCCCTCTTTCAGGCTCTTCAATCACTAGACAATTCACAAATTTAACCCCTTCAGGTAGCTCCCTATTACACTCCAGTCCAGGCACTTTAATCTCAGGTTGGAACTCAACTCTCTTCCTTTTGCCGGTGAATGTTTGTGGTTGAGATCCTTGTGGTGCAGTCAAGGCAGGTTTAATTCCCAGTTGGGTCGGTGCATCCCTCAGCCTTTCATATCTTTTGTTGAGCATCTTCATCAGCTCCTTGACCACCTTATTTTGCTTCTTTCCAATGATCGGACCAAGTTCATCAAGTTCAGTGATCCCAAAGTCACTGAATTTTAAGGGATCATGAACCTCAAAGTGTCTTTTGTCATCCCCTCTGTAAACATTCATAGCCAATGGTTTGGTGTTGGGAATAATCTTGACATCAGTGATTTTTTCAGGAAGCCTTCGGCTGCTCATTGTCCAGTTGTATTCCTTAATTCTTCTTTTCCTGAGAGCTTCAGCTTTCTCTTTCTTCATACTGCTTTCTCATTGCAGCCATTTGAGCAGCCTGAGCATCCTTGAACTTCTGACTGTTTGGGAGCTTGCTTGCATCTAATCCCATATTCTCAGCTTCTTCAGCGACTACCTTTGCCAGTGCTTCTCTGTTCTTTTTCTCTTCCTCAGCTAGTTTCAATCTTCTTTCTTCTTTAGCAAGATGTTTACTCAGCTGTTGAGGTGTGAGCAGGTATTCAGTGTCGCCGATTTTATAGGGAATCTTCTCAGGCTCAGCAGTCGTCATTATGCCTTTGCCTTTGTCCTGGCCTGAAGAAGATGATGCAACCAAGGGTGGTGTTGTTGTGATAACTGCCAGTGTTGATGATGATGTTGGTGGGATGGATGAGATGGGAGTTGCTGTGACTGGTGGTGATGTTGATGTCGGAGCTACAGAGACTGATGATGTTGGCTCCCCCTCAGTGTGAAGAGGAGTTTCTTCAGCAATATTCTCCCCCTCAACTGTTGCCGTAGCGTCAGTGAGGGCAAGAGTTGGTGTTGGTGCTGAGGGGGACGGAGCTGCTTGACCCTTGAAGGCTTGATAAATCTCAGTGATCATTGCCTTCATGTCTGAGGTGTCAGTTTGAATACCAGTGACTTTTGCTTCCAAATTAGCTTGTGAAATTTCAAGAGCAGTCATTCTGGGCCCAAGATTCCAGGCCAGAGATGAGGATGCCTGAGCCAAAGTAGCCACCTGCGTATTCAAAGAGTCCAGTGTAGCTTGAAGAGACTGGACTGAGGATGGAAGACCCTGAACATTTGTAGACTTGAGCATATTGAGCAGTTCAGTGAGGTTTGAGGATTGTTTCAGGTACACCTCAGTAGCTTCCAAGACTTTAGAGTTGGTTGCTGGGTCTTCTTTGACAAACTCCCTGATTTCATCTATCGTGGTACCTACACCCTGAAGATGCCTGAGGAATTTAGCCATGTTTTCATCCAGTCGGTGAATGTTGTCATACATCAGATCTCTGTGCTCATGAACATTTTCATCGAAGCCCTGTACCTCTGCCTTAAGATCAGCATAACTTGCAGCAGCCTCAGTATGTTGTTCCCACAATGTTTTAGTAACCCCTGAGTATAGCTTCCTTGAAGCCCTGGTGATCCACTGAGCCAACAACCTTTCAGTGAGGGGAAGAACATTGTCAAACTCTTTGAATTCATCAGAGCTTCAGGAGGATTCAGAAGCATGATCATCATGTTGGAATGGGGATTCTGTAAGCTCCTTTGGATCTTGTTCAGCTTGAACCTCAGCGTCCATTTCTTCTCCAGCGGATAAGATTTCATCATCAGACTCAGCGAGCTCATTTTCAGAGAATAATATCCAGTGACATCAGCAATTGTGAGCAAGGGGTTGGTTATGGGTTCCATATCAGCGGGTGGTTTATATCCCTCTGAGTCTTTGTCCCCCGTTGACCCCTCGGAAACTGGTGGGCGTTTCCCGCTCTTCGCTGGAGTCAGGATTGGTTGTGGGTTCCGTATCGGCGGGTTGTTCCTCCGAGTCTTTGTCCCCCAGTGACCCCTGAGACACTGGTGGGCGTTTTCCAGTGCCTTTAGCAGAGTCAGTGATAGTTGTATCCCTATCAGCGGGTTGTTTGAGTCCCTATGAGTCTTTGGGAGAGATCAGTGTGCCCTCAGACAAAGGCTTGGATTTGCCAATGTCATCACTGGGGTTTGGAAGGCGCTCCCTACCAGCGGGTTGTATGTTTCTCTCTGGATCTTGGGGAGTAGTAGGTGTGACCAAGGGCACTGACTGTGATGTATCAGTGTCCTTCGTTGTCACTGGGGTGATTGTTGCCTGGTCAGTGGGTGTCTTTTTGGTCACGGGCTTTTGTGCCTCTTAGGCTGTGCTCCTGAAGCCTCAGGGCCCTGAGACTTTGGTTTAGTCTTAGTCCCAGTCTGAGACTTCCCCTTTCTCTTTTTAGGAGCAGGTTTGGAGACACTGATCCACTTTGATTGTTTACAGCAATCATGTGGGCCGTCAATTCAATGGGAGTGACGAGGGATGGGTCCTTTTGAAAATTTGAAGGGCTCAGGATGCCAGGTAAATTTCCAAATTTTTCATCCTGAGTATAATTTGAACCCAGTAACGATTGCAGAGCACAGGAGACAAACCTAGGATACGAAACGTACTTCGTCCTAGTTTTGCTCTGTAGCTTCGTTACGAGATCACTGTAAATGATCTCCCTATGTCGACAGTGACCCCATTCATCAAGCAGTATGCCATCATCAACTGAATAGAGTTAACTTGTTCAGTGGATGAGTGGTTCCCGCCGAGGACCTGAATCACAAAAGTGAAGAGGATCCTCCAAGCCACGGGGAATGAGCTTTTAGTGACTGGGGTCTTGTCCAAAAAAGTTGGATCTAAAACGATTTGTTTTAACCCATCCTTCACTGTTGTAATCTAACCCTGTTGTAGTGCAAAATGTTTTGTAATCCAGGGTGTATTGTTTCCCCCCATTAAGACTGAACCTGATGAGATACTCCCTGAGAGGTCTAAGGTTATTCTCATCAGTAGAAGGTGTCAGGTCAAATGCTCTAGCTGTAGCCCAAAACTCCCTGAGGTAGTTTGGGTACACTACCGAGGGACATTTTACAAAGCCGTTTTGAGCAGTTGAATAAAATTTTATAATGTCTTTATAGGTTGGGACATTTTCAGGATATTCAAAATTTCCTATGACATTATTTGTTTTAAATTCAATGTTAGTAAGATCCCCTACCCACTGAGAAGCAAACTGGAGAGATTGTGTTCTAGCCATTAAAAAAGATTTTAGGGTTTAAAAAAATGTTTTGACTAGAACAATCAAAGTATTTGATCTTCAAGTTTGTGATGAAAAACTTTTGTAAATGTTTACAAGAAGGGTTTTCCAAAAGAGGTTTTAAAGATTTTGAGAACACACAAATTTTTTGAGAAAGGATTTTGACAGAGTTTAGTTGCAGAAAATGATTTGTGTGTGTTTTGTTGTTTTTGAAGAGGGTATTTATAGAGTATAAGAGGGTGGTTTTTGCACAAATGGGATATTAAAGACCATTTTTGAAATCGTTTGATTTCCACATTTAATGCCACCCACCACTTCACGCAAAAAACCCGTTTTCAAGGGAAATTGTAGTGCAGTAAAAGTGCACTTTTGCAGAATAAAATATCATATTGATATTTTTGTGAGAGGCTTAAATGCCAAGTGGGGTGAGGTAAAGATGATAGACAAAGAGACATATATTCCTATATTTAATTGGTAGTTACCAACCTAGGACATTTAAGTAACTGATACTTGGAGCATTTAGTTACTCATTCAATGCTTTCTGTCAGGGACCCTGAATGAGTCTTACTCATTCAGTGAGAGGTTTATTTTGGGTGTTCAGGGAGGATGAACCATTTCAGAGAACTTACTGAGATTGGTTTTCAGATACTTGACTTTCAATGTCAAGCATTCCCAATTCAGCTTTCAGTCTCCTGAAGGTGGGTTCATCCAAGGGTTTGGTGAAGATATCAGCCAGTTGATATTCAGTAGGGATGAAATGAAGTTCTATGTCTCCTTTCATTATGTGATCCCTGATGAAGTGATATCTGATATCAATGTGTTTGGTTCTTTGGTGGAGGACAGGGTTGTTGGAGATTGCAATTGCACTAGTGTTATCACAGAAGATGGGCACCATTTTGTAATGGATGTCGTAGTCACTGAGTTGACTTTTCATCCATAATACATTGGCACAACATCCTGCAGCAGCTACATATTCAGCTTCAGCTGAGGACATAGCCACTGATTGTTGCTTCTTTGCACTCCAACAGACCAATTTTCCTCCAAGAAATTGACAGGACCCTGAGGTACTTTTTCTGTCCATGTTGCAGCCAGCAAAATCAGAATCAGAGTAACCCTTGAGATCAAACCCTGAGCATTTTGGATAATAGAGTCCAAGGCTTGGGGTTCCCTTCAGGTACCTGAGTATTCTCTTGGCTGCAGTGAGGTGAGATTCTTTGGGATTGGACTGATATCTTGCTATTAAACAGACTGAAAATTGTATGTCTGGTCTAGTAGCGGTTAGATACATCAGTGATCCAACAATCCCTCTGAAATGAGTTTGATTGACTGATTTGCCAGTGAGATCAGGTCCAAGGTTGTTAGGTGGGACCATTGGTGTCTTCACTGAGGCATAGTCAAATATCTCATATTTCTTCAAGAGATTTCTGGTGGATATTCCTTTATCAGTTTGCCTGATTTGTAGTCCAAGAAAGTATGTAAGTTCCCTCATCATGCTCATTTCAAACTTCTTTGTCATTAGTTTTTCAAACTGTTTGCAAAGTTTGTAGTTTGTTGAGCCAAAGATGATGTCATCAACATACACTTGGACCAGTATCACATCTTGATTTGTTCTATAGACAAACAGTGTGTTGTCTATCTTTCCTCTGACAAACTTGTTTTGTATCAGGAAGGCTGAGAGAGTTTCATACCATGCCCTGGGAGCTTGTTTAAGTCCATAGAGGGCTTTGTCAAGCTTGCAGACATAGTCAGGGAATTCACTACTCTCAAAGCCTGGAGGTTGCTGAACATACACATCTTCCTTTAGATCACCATTTAAGAATGCACTTTTAACATCCATTTGGTAGACCCTGAAGTTCATGTATGTTGCATATGCAAGGAAGATCCTGATGGCTTCCATTCTTGCAACAGGAGCAAATGTCTCATCATAGTCAATGCCTTCTTGTTGACTGTAACCTTTGGCTACCAGTCTGGCTTTGTTTTTAATGACAGTGCCATTTTCATCAGTTTTGTTTCTGAAAACCCACTTCATTCCTATGACTACTACATCCTGAGGACATTTGATCAAGGTCATGACCTTGTTTTTATCAAACTGTTGCAGTTCTTCTTGCATAGCCTGAACCCAGCTTGGGTGTTTTAGAGCTTCAGTGACATTTTTGGGTTCTATTTCTGATAGATAATCAGCATATAGACATTCATTGGCTGAAGCTGCAGTTAGACTAGCAGCCATGCTTCTGGTGAGCATGCCCTCAGTGGGTTCACCAATGATGTTTACGAGCTCAATATCCTGAGATCTTGTCCACTTACTTTGTGGTCTAGGATCTGAGTTTGATGAGGTCACTGGAAGTTCAGGAGTGAGATTGGTTACAGGAGCAACAAATTCATTTTGAGCATCTGTTATGATGTCCTGTTCTGGTTGGGTTTCATGAATCACAGGATCCTGAATAGTTGGTTAAGTGTTACCTATCCCACACAAAATCAATGTTCATTATGAGATGTCAAAGATTGATATGAGGAATTGAATTCAGTGGTGAACTCATCAGGAGGATATCTTGATGAGTCATCAATTCCTATTTCCTCCACTGAGGTGTTAGTGAACCTGATGCTTTCAGAACTTTCATCAAAGGTGACATGAAAGGGTTCCTCAACTTGTTGTCTCCTTGTGTTAAAAACCCTGAAGGCTTTGGAGATCAGTGAGTAGCCTAAGAAGTATCCATCATCAGCTTTTGCATCAAACTTGCCTAGATGATCCTTGTGGTTATGAATGAACACAGGACATCCAAATACATGAAAATAGCTGATGTCAGGAAGTCTACCTTTGAAGATCTCATATGGGGTTTTGTTATGTCTTTTGACAATGATTGACCTGTTTTGAGTGTAACAGGCAGTTTTGACTGCTTCAGTCCAGAAATGCTTTGAGAGAGCTGAGCCATTTAACATGGTTCTAGCAGCCTCAATGAGAGTTCTGTTTTTCCTTTCAGCAACCCCATTTTGTTCAGGGGTATATGGAGATGAGAATTTTTGAGAAATTCCTTTTCATCACAGAAACTCTCAAGCTCTTGATTTCTGAACTCAGTACCATTGTCAGTTCTGATTTGTTTAACAGTAATGTCATTCTGGTTTTCAATCTTCCTGATGAATGACATTATTGTATCAGCTGCCTGACTCTTTTTAGAAAGAAAGTATACCAAGTGTATCTTGAAAACTCATCAACAATGACAAGAGTATACTTCTCATGCTGGATTGATCTGGGACTGACAGGTCCAAAGAGATCCATGTGCAGGAGATGAAGACAGCTTTTGATGGAGAAATTTTGTTTGGTTTTGAATGATGCTCTGTGGTGTTTACCCTTTTCACAGGCAGAGCATGGTTTGTCTTTTGCAAAAACCAGTGATGGTAAGCCAAGGACCTTGTTTTGTTTTGCCAAGTTGTTGAGGTTTTTGAAGTTTAAGTGTGAGAGTCTTTTATGCCACAGCCAATTGATAGTTTCAGTGGCTTTGGCAAAGAGACACGTTCCATCTTGGGAGAGTGTTGACATGTCTAGCACATAAACATCATCTCTCTTAGGAGCTATCAACACAACTTCCTTATTGGCATTGAAAATGGTACCTTGTTTATCATTGAATTGTACAATGTATTTAGCATCACATAGTTGACTGACACTGATGAGATTGTATTTGAGACCATTGACATAGGCTATTCTAGAGAAAACTATTCCATTACAGTTTACTGAACCATAACCTTCAGTGGGACATGATGAGTTATCACCAAATACTACCTTGGCCCTGGTTCCTTTACATACTTGTGCAGATATTCCTTCACACCAGTCATGCTTCTTGAGCATCCACTGTCTAGATGCCAAATAGGCTCCCTGGCATGTCTCTGCACAAGTAGTAAACTGAATTAGTTTCTCTTAGTGACCCACTTACTAGTGGGCTTGGGTCTCAAGGTCTCTCTGAAATTTGCAATCGACTCATGGTCAGTGGTTGTGTGCACAGTGCTACCACAGGTTTTGCATTTAGAGGCTGAGGATGACTCAGTGACTCTAGGTTGTTTGGAATTTCTCCTTGCATGAATGACACGGTCATGTTGGGATGTCTCATGAGCTGGATTACCGCATATATCACAGCATGTATTCATGAGACAATCATCCTGATGATGATCATTAAACCCACAGTGAGGGCACAGAGGAAAAGGTTTTGCTCTATTCTTTGGAGCAGCTTTGGAGGATGAAGCATACTGATGACCAACTTTGGTATAGTTTGCTTGACTGACATACTGTAGATGATCTGCAGTCCTGTGATCATCCTTTTTGCAGATCATGCAAAAAAGGATTCTATAACAATTGTCAGTGGTATGGCTGGTGTAATGACACAGCTCACACTTTTGTTTGTTTTTGGAGGTTGACTTAGACTTTGAGGAACTGGAGGAAGCTGACTTTGTCTCCTTGATTGGTTCAGGGACCTTTTCAATGGATTCCATTTTTTCAGTAAGCTTTCTCACAAGTTCAGTCAGTTGCTGAATTTGGTCAGCTTCAGTGGGGACAGAGGATGTTGAAGTCTCAGTAGGAGTAGACTCTTGTTGGATTAGTTTTGCTTGTCTTTGTAGGATGGTTCTACCAAGTCCAGACCTTTCTTTTGGTGAATGAGGATTGAATTGTAGTGGAGTAAGCTCAGAGCTTGGATCAGCACCCTGAAGAGATTTCAGGGGTGGAAGCGGTGTTTCAGATTCTGCTTCAGACTCAGAGATGTGTTCAGTACCACTGGTCATCTCAGGAAGTCCTAGCATGCTCTTAAGAGCTTGGCTCTCTGGCTCAAGAATCCTTCCAGAATCGAAATTTGGAAGCTTACTCTCAGGATTAACCCGTTTAATCCAATCACTGGAATTGGGATCAGCCAACATATTTGTAATCTTGCCACTAAACACAAATGGCTTAGGAGACTGGTCTTTGTTGAGAGGGTCAGGGAGATGATCTTCACCTATGACTCTCTTCTTGCTACTGGGGGCACCCACAACATCAAAGACCCTGGGATTCCTAGCAGTCCAACTATTAAGAATATCATTTGCCTTTTTAAGTTCATCTTGAAGATTCTGATTTCTTTTAACTAGTTCAGTGTTTTGAATTTGCAAAGTGACTGCCTCAAGCTTTGCTTGTTTTAAAATAAGCAATTCATCCCTACACTTATTCAATTCAAAACTTAACTTGTTTGTACTTAGAAAAAGATTCAGCTTTGCTTTTCTACTTAACTTAAGGTCTACATTTAGATAATTCATGTAAGACAGCCAATCAGAGTCATCATCCATAGAAAGTAAAATGTTTACCTTTTTCATTGTGATGTTGACCCATTCTCCATTTCTGGCATGATTCTTTCCAACAGCAAGCTTGTCCTCTTCTGAGAAGGCCATCAGCAGCACTGACATGCACCAATTCATCATCAGATGAGACTGGCTCTTCATCCCAGTCGAAGGTTTCAAAGAACGAGACCCTTGTTTTTACCCTGCATAGATTGAACATTTTTTGTTGTTTCTGAGGGACTGGCCTCAAGCAATGCAAGCTTAGCTTTTGCTTTCTTATACTTAGCTTCATAATCAATGGTTTTGTTAAGATCAGATTTGTTTTGAACATTTTGATGAGACTGATAGATTTTTGGTTGAAATTTGCTAAAGCTTGAAGACTGATTAGATCCTGATGGTTTGTAAGAGGGTTCAGAAGTTGTTTTTGAAAAATCGTCTTTTGCAAAATGGCCTCTTTTATGACACTTATAGCATTCAGTGTCTTCAGTTGCTTTAGCAGTTGAAAAACCTTTGTTTCTTTTTATAAACCTTCGAGAGTTAGCAAGGAGTGCCCTTTCCTGAAATTTAGCATTCAGGTCATTTAGGTACTCCTCACTTGATCTCTCATCGCTCATCATCCGAAGTTTTCTTGGAAATCTTGAACCACATTGTTAGAAAAGAAAGCAGTTGAAATTGGTGATGAGGTGGTGGTCAGGGACTTCTTGACTTCCTGAGACTTCTTTAAGTCAGGGTATCGTCTGTTGATGAGGTTTTCCTCATAGACAAATTTCCCATAAATTTCAGGAAGCTCAAGATTTTGGATATGATTAGCATTCCTAAGTCCCTGAGAGAAATTCAACCACTTCTCAGGGAGACTGTTGACAAAACCAACATTGATTTCATGTTTGGACAACTTAACACCATCATTTGAAAGTTCATTTAAAAGAGTTTTGTATCGGGTGTAAGTTTGAGACAGAGTTTCTGAGTCCTTAGCCCTGAAGGTGTTATACTCAAGTTTCAGGTCCATTATCCTGTTTTCCTTGGTATCAGATGGTCCTTCATGACTATGAACTAGGTCATCCCAGGTTTGCTTAGCTGTACTACAACTTATAACAGACTCCATAATATCGGCAGGAAGACAAGATATTATGATACTTTTGAGTCTTTGGTCCTGGTTGACCACTCTTCTTTCATCCTGGGTCCATTGAGCTTCGGGTTTGGGCAACCCTTCAGCAGTCTTTGGGATAAATGGACCTTCATTTATACACTTGATATAATAAGGTTCCATCCCAATCAAATAGCAAAGCATTCGCTTTTTCCATTTGTTGAATTTGCCAACTTCAAGTCTAGGGGCAACAGCTGAATAAGCTCCACCCTTTTATCGACTAGTTGGGGTACATCAATTTCAGCCATTTAGGATCCTAATTTTAAAACTTTTAGAGCGGCCTAAAAACGAGTTTTATAATTAGCCTTGCTCTGATACCACTTGTTGTTCCCCGTTCACTATCGTTTAAAATAGTTTAAGTTTATAAAACAAGTTAATAGTGAACTATGACTGAAATTAAAATAAGGAAAACACACCAAGTAATTTTCAACATCATATTCTTATTATAAATAAATCAACAAAGAATACGTTACCCAAGTACTTGCGGAATAGTACTTGGGATTGAAATGACAAAGTTGGTGACTCCTCTCTAAGCTCAAGCTAAGTCTGAGCACAACTCTTAGAGCTCACTGAGCTATCTCAAGAACTAAGTTGTATTTGGAGGAGTGAAAAGATGGCTTGCGTGTATGTGTGTTTTACAATTCACAAGCTTAATCTTTTCACTCCATCTCTTATGCTATTTATACATATATGAGATTTAAATCTATCCTAAGTGACAAAATGACATCATAAAGACAAAATACGATGTATTTGTCTCTACTTACAAAGACTATTCTAAGTAAAAGACAAGGTCGCTTTCCATAATTCAAGTAATGACACTGAGCTTGTAAGTTAGCCATTCAGGGAAAGTTGAATTATGTTGATAAGGACTTCTTTATCTGATTCAAACTTCTCCCGCCTTGTCCCGCTCTTTCTTCAGTCTATTTATCCTTCAGTGTTCTTCTTCAGTTTGTCTTTAGTGTAAGTAGTTGGAGAGGAGTCTTAGGGATTCAGTGAGTCATCACTCACCTAATCCATCATCTTCTTCTTGACTCAGTCTTCACCCTTTAAGTTCCGCCTTACTGAGTGGAGAGACTTCTTCTACGCCTCGTACTGAGTGTCCCGAAGATGACTCACTGAGAGGCTATGCACTCAGTGACCTGATTAGTGTTTAATGGACTAAACACTTGGGCTATTTTCTATTCAAATCCTAGATTAAGGGGTTTGGGTATTTATTGAACCCAACAGTTTCAACACTTCGTAAAAAGTAACAAGTTGCATACATTTCTACACAATTATCTTTTTACGGAATAGAATAATAAGTAACATAAACTAATAAAAACCTAATTGATCTCAGCAGTCTACACAACTAGGCGACGAGCCGTCAACAATTTGATCTAATTGTTTCATGTACGATGTAGTGCTTGTATCCGTTAGGCATAAAACAAATTAGTTGTTTGTAAATCGCCTCCCTTGATAGAAGTCCTTAACATCATAAGTGGCTCGGCCTAGAAATTCGAGAAGTTCCTAGCTTGTATGCAAACGCAATAACAAAGATTAGAGTAAAATACACCGTTCCTACCTAAACTTGTCCGATAACATCATGCTGGGTAGTATATTTTTTTTCTTCACCGTGAGTCCCTATTCCATGTTTTGTGATCATGGTGATTCTATTTGACTGTGATTTGTTGGTCAACTCCCGTTTTACGTTTTTGGATAGAGGGCTTACTAGACAATTCCACTTTTGCTAATTATTTTAGTGGTACAACGAAGTACGGTGTATTTACTCTAAAAGTTAATATTTTCACCTCACTCACCAACACTACCATCACTACCACCAACAACACCACCATCACCTCAGTCACCTCCACCGGCATCCACCACAACCCACAAAATTATTAAACTTTTTTTTTAATTATTAATTTTTTTTTTAATTTTATACATCTTCATCTCCAAACATCACCACAAACCACCATCCTTTTCCCTTAATCTTCTAAAATCACAAACAACTTCAAATCAAACCACAAAATATGAACTCTATGGTTCTGCTTAGTGATAAACAAAGGTACGTTGTGTTATTAATTAATGAGTCAGTATTAGCAATATGAACTCTATGCATCTGCTTAGTGATAATCACCATTATCATCTTCTTTTTCCTAAGTTATCTGTTAAGCGACACACCGACAAAAGTATTGTATCAGCGCTCCACCAACATTTATATGTTTTAGGGGAAATCAAGAAGAAAAGATTACGCATACATGTTTTCATGGTATATGACGGAAAGATTATATAATCAATACATCAAACAAGTAACTCTAAACACTTTCTCTATATATACAAATAATGAGTGAGAAATTCCCCGCAACTATGTTGGCGAATTAACTGAGTCTATTGTGGCTTCTAGGCGTGATATTAGATTCCAAAAGATCCTAGTTGGAGTTGAAGTCTGATTGTGTTTATAGTGTGGACCAGGTTTCAGAAAATAGGAGTTGGAGTGCTAGTCCAACTCTTCTTATGTGTTTATTTAGGATATTAATAATGTAATCCTAGTTATAGTCTAATGCATATTGTTTAGTCTATATATACCCTGGAGGGTAGGGATTCTCATTGAATCAAATTGAAGTTTTTTGTTAGTTTCTTCAATAAAAATATTGAGTGTTACCTGGAAATTTTGTTCCTGCTGTCGATTTCATAGTTAATGTAACAATGTTGTGTTCCAGTATTGATTCTCTAATATCCATTAATTGACATCAGTTCTTGGGAAGAAGTTCATGGTTATTTATATTTGTGTTTAAGGGTTACAGATACCTGAAATAATCGATCATTCCTAACCAGTGATTTTGTGGTTAGGCATGAATTATTTTAGGGTTATAGAAGCCTTAAAAACGTTCGACTTATACCTTTGATCGTGAATTGAAGCCCACTGTAATTGAAGCTCACTTTGATCACAACCCAGTTTTCTTTTCTTCTATAAACATATTACATATTTCTTTTTTCTTAGACAGTAAGTTGGAAACAGTCTTTAAGACTGTCGATAGTCTCACTGTTTTAAACTAATTCTAGCCATGATATAAGGGCTGGAACACTCCCCATTACAAACCTATTCTTGATCAAGAAGAAGAACCAAGATGACTTGAGACCCATCAGGTTCTAACAACACACCACAGACAACAAAAGAGTCAAACTTGACGTTTATCTGCCCGATGTTAATGTCAACTAACAATACTATATAGAGGATGTATTGAGATACTTGGAATTCATGGAGTCTGGGGTGTGGTCGATCAGGGCTTAGAGGATTCAAAGAAGAATAACATAGTTAAAGGTTTGTTGTTTCAATCAATACCAGAAGATTTGATTTTGCAAATCGGAATTTGAAAACCGGAAAGAGATGTGGGAAGCAATTAAGAACCGTAACTTAGGTGTTGATCCCGTGAAAGAAGCTAGGCTTCAAACCCTAATTACGGAGTTCGAGAATCTGAAGATGTTAGATAATGGTACCATAGATGCGTATGCCTCAACGCTATCAGGTATTGCTTCTAAATCAGCCACGCTTGGAGAAGTCGTGACGGAACACAAGCTGGTAAAGAAGTTTCTCACAAGTCACAAGTATTCCTAGACGGTTTGTCCATATCGTGGCAGCCCTAGAACATGTTTTAGACCTTAAAGAAACGTGATTTGAGGATGTGGTTGGTAGATTGAAAGCGTATGAAGAAAGACTGAAAGAAGATGATAAAGCAAACGATACTCAAGAAAAGTTGGTTTATTCAGGGACGGAAAATTCCAATAGGAATAATGGCACAAGTAAAGGAAGAGGATGTGGTTCAAACTCTCTTGGTCGTGGTCGAGGTCGCGGTCAAGGACGTGGTAATGGCAACTATCAAAACCAAGGTCAACGTGACTCCTCGAAAAACTATGAAGATAATAAGGGAAAGAGTAAGAAACTGGAGCAACGTGATCTCTCACATATTAAGTGTTACTGATGTGATAAGTACGGATAATTTGTTTCAAGATGCCCGGATCGAAACCAAAACCATGAAGTTAACCTCCATGAGACACAAGAGAGAGATGTAAATCATGAAGAAGGCACATTCTTTATGATGAACCTGGTTCAAGAAACGATTTTCATGAATGAAGAAAAGTTTACTCCTCCAAAGATCGAGTCCAATACCGACGAAGATGATGCATGGTACTTTGACAATGGAGCAAGTAATCACATGACAGGTAATTACTCTAACTTTTCTAAATTAAATGAAAACATTACTGGTCGTATAATATTTGGAGACAGTTCGTGTATGAGTATAAGAGGAAAGGTGTAATACCCACAAAATATTGAAGCGGAAGTTTGTGTCACTAGGGTATTACTTCTTAGCACACAGTACAAGTTATAGAAAACGACTCTAAATGAGAAGTTTTGAAAAGTTACTATTCGAATAATAAAATCAGAGTTACAAAAAAAATGTTCCATAGTACAATACATAAATGTTTTTATAATATATCAAATGGTAAAGGACAAAAGTATAAGCCTTCAAAAATATGACGTGCGACTCTATGCTCCATGTACCAGCTATCACCTTACAGACCTGATTAATACATATAAGTACAAAACTCTAGTGCGTTTAAAGCGTGTATGAAAATAGTGAACAAGATATACATATATGAGCACTTAAATAATATCGCAATATATACGACAACTGAATAACATACCACAATGGTCTTCGTACATACAGTTAGGATGCACACAAACTACACATATTGGGAGCCTCTTCCCAAAGATTACTACTAGCCACTAAACCGTACGATGGTCTTTCGACATACAGTCAGGATGCACACAAACTACACATATTGGGAAACCACTTCCCGCACATACTTGTAAACTCTTCCCGCACATAATAATTACGTAGTAATAGTCATGCATTAGAGCATATATTGAATGTACACGCATGTTAACCAAATATGATAATAATGCATCATGTTGACTAAAACAACACATATTGGAACCACGTCCTGCACAAAATAATTACATAGTAATAGTCATGTATTAGAGCATATAATGGTATGCACATGTTGATCAAATATGATAATAACGCATCATGTTGACTAAAACAACACATACTTGAACCATGTCCGAAACATAATAATTTATATGTCACATAGTATAATTTTCAAGTAAATCTTATCGTTACAAAAATTGTAGCATATATCTCCCCCGGAACAACTTACAATAATATTTAAACAATAGAAAATGGGGCCATGAAACTCACCGTGAGTTAATGACGTTAAGGGTATAACAAAATCGATGGATAAACCGGGAAAACCTCTATGTGCAATCTAGAATATGATATAGCATCTTAGATTTTGAAATAATGATATGGAAATATAAACGAGTCCATAGAAGTTATTATATTAATCATGATGTTGCACATGGTAGTTTATAATATTCGTGTATGACGTTTATAGAAACGGTTTAGTCTATGAAACTTGATTAGTTAAATATCGTATCACTGTTTGGGTTAACATAATTCATAGGTCGTGTAGTAAACGTATGATGGACACTTTAAATCGTAAATCCATCAACTCGTCAATACGTTCACCCCAAAGAGGTCCCTCACATGAAACTCCCTAGTAACATAGTATTTAATATGTAAAACATATATTTTGCATTTTTAATTATATGACATAAGTGTTGAAAATGGTCACATGGTTTGTAAAATTATTTGGTTTATGTCTTGTTAATAGACTTTAAACAAGTTTGATGATTTACACAAGTTATAAAATTTAAAAGTTTGATGAGTATCTTACGTAAAACATCATTCCGAACAACTTTCATGTTTTATACTTTTGCTAATATGGACCAGAAAGGGTCAAAATCGTGGTTTAAAATCGGATCAAAAATATTTTTTTTTACCAAATGTCAAGTTTTCTTTTAATAATCTTTTTTTTTTGGGTAAAGGGGAGTAATCCTGCACCCTGGTAAATATATTAACCAAAGAAACGTTTAAGTACAATGGATATGAGTGAAATCCCATATCTCAGCCCGTTACATAAGCATAAAGCTTACATAACAAGATACTTCCTATTTTCTAAACAATAAAACAAACTACTACTCAAATGATAACATAGGACACAACGAAAGAAAATTACTTCCTAGGACCTTGAAGCTTGGTGCCATACATGGCATTAAAGGCATCCAAATTCCCAAGAAGATCATAAACCTGCTTCGCATAGTCATCGAAATCATAGTCATCATACTCACCTTCAAACTCTTGGCCACCACCACCGAATAGATTAGCAGACTCATCAAATGGGTTAGCAACCACCTCATCATCAGAATCAGAAACCACGATCTCTCCCACTTTAGAAAAAGGATTAACTCTCTTAGTAGAAGAGGCTGGCGGATTACAAGAATCACTAGTATTAGGAGCCACACCCGACTCCATCTCTTTCAAATCACTCACAAGGGGTTCTTGTGATGCAGTACATGTCTTAGTAGACTTATCTTCATTAACTTCCATTGTACGACCAGAATCCACATCCTCGTTGGTGTCATTAGAAGGAATACCAAACGCATCTGTATATTCCATATTAAGAGCATCAAACTTGTTAGATGTAGAGATCTTTGTTCCACTCGAACTAGCCACATCAAAAGCATTCTTCTTAGTGACTTCCACTTTCTTAGGATCAATAGAAGTCTTTTTGGGTTGATACTGAAACTGCTTACCCACAATAGGTTTATTAAACCCACCTTGACCCGGAATAGTAGACCCACCTTGCTTTCCCTTCTTCTTGTAATTAACCGTCTTGAAACCATCATTAACGCGCTTAGTAGGCTGAGTAGGAGGAGGTTCAACAACATTAGGACATTCAATAAGAGTATGACCAAAAATCTTACATTTATCACAATGAGGTGGTTTCCAATCATATTCAACCCGTATCTTCTCAATAGTCGAACCCGACCCATCAAGTAACGGTATCTCAACAGTAAGGCTGTCCCTAAGCACCTCATCCGACTTCACTTCAATCATGCATCTAGCAAAACTACTACGGCCCCATGAGTCCTTGCACATTTGGCTAGTGAAAGCATCTAACCTTTTGGGCGTGCCTATCAATGTGGCAAGGAGACTAAGGCCATCATCCGAAAACATAGCAAGAGGAACATCATGGAATTTAACCCACACCGGGATGTTGGTCAAATCCTCTTTATGTAAGTTGGTGTTCAATGTCCATGGTTTAAGAATAATAGGTACATTTCTAATCAACCAAGGACCGTTTTCAAGAACATCATCAACACCTTTCTTCGAATTGAACTTAAAAGAGAAGAACCCCTTTGCATTCATCATTACCTTTTGTATACCAAACTTAGCCCACGCATTGCGTACAAAGTAATCAACAACAGGAAAAGCAAGTCGTTGACCAAAGAAATACCCATACAAAGTATTCTCAAACCTAGAGTTCACCTCTTCAACCACTTTCATCGGGATAGAAAGATCCACACCATTAGCTTTCTTATTACACTCCAACCTACGAAAGTTTGACGTGTGTTTCTTAGGTTCAGTAGAAGTAACACCAGCAAATGATGTAGAAGGTTGTTTCAAAGCATAGACACCAACCTTCTCAATACCAACAGCCCCATGTGCATTCGTATCAACCTTATCATTAACATTATTAGGACTACTAGTAGCATTAACATTAGAAGCCATAGGAACACTCGTATCATGAGGAGGTTTCGAATAATAACCAATAGCAGTAAGCATCTCCTCTAGCTCCTTCTGTGACTGCGGCACCTTAAGATGCTCAAATGGATTAGCCCCAGAAGTAGTAGCATCCACTGTCACAGCTAGTTTTAATGGTTGCCCATCGTCACCCACAAGAACAAGTTTTCCCTCAAATATTTGTTTTTCAATAGCACGAATTTTCAATAAAGTATCATTACCCTCAGGCGTGTCATGACTAGGTGCATCATGACTAGGGCTCGAACCAAGTGAAATCGGCTCCACTTGTCCATCAGTACGAGAACTACTCCCCTTGTTAGTGTCCATGCTAAGACTCTCAACTCCAGAAGTAACGACACCTGGAGCCTTTTCCGGAGTAGTCTTATTCAATGATGTGTAGTTATCAGCTCCACCAAGATCATGTTCCAACGTTCCCCCACCTTTATCCCTCTCTATCGTAACCCCCATCATGAATAAATCAAACCCTAAAAAAAAAACGATTAACAAAAATAACCAGGTAATCCACGTCAATCTTCCAAGTCGAAGGAATGAATTATAGCACTAATAATAACCAAAACCCATGATGCAATTCGTATAAGATAATAATAATCAAACCATGCATGCATGAACACTGCCCACTAATAATAAAAGAACCAATCAAGTATGCAAGGATCAGGTCGGTAGCATGCACCAATTAAAAAAATGATGAGACAAACTAACCAATTGAAGTGAATTGAACAATTAATTCAACAAAAGACCCACGTGAATGGGAACATTGAGGAATAATAATCAAATCTACCAATAAGGGTTAAGGGTTAGTATCGTAAATCTTTTTTCGCCAAAGAAGTTAGGGATAACTTTCGTTTTTTTTTTCTTTTAATAATCTTTAAATAGTCATATCTTTTAATCTACTAATCCTTTTAACATGATTCCAAAGGCTATGGTTTTATTTTAATTTCCCTTACAACATAAGATTATTCAAGGTCATGGTTTCATGGTTTTGTGACAATAACTAGCATCATATACTTGTGTTAGCTAGTTTGTTTCAAGTAAATACATATGTTGGTTTAGCTTGTTTTTTTAAAGTTGTGTACAATATGATTAATATAAAAATCATATAATAATTAGGAAAAACAAAATAATGCAGAGAAGTATGATCCTTCTTATCAATTTTGGCCTTAAGAAAAGGGAAAAAGAACAAGAACTAGGACACTAAAAACCTAAAGCTTCAACAATAACTTCTAGCTTCCAATACTTTAACTCTAGCTTCCAAATCTTTTAATTACTTGATTAAGACCTTAGCAAGTACTTGTAATAATTTTCTTAACTCAGCTCTTATACCCTTGGGTAGCTTCCAAATGAACCATGGAATGATGAATTTGACACTTGATTTGTGTAGAGATAAACAGGATCTTCAAGGGTGATATGAAACTTGTTAATCCAAAAATCAAACATGAAGATGGTAGGGATTTATTGAAGGGGCATTTATGGTGATGAAACAAAGGAGAATAATGAGAAGTATATAAAGTGAAATGAGAAGGTTAAGTTATTTAGGTATTTTGGAAACTTAACTAGTAAGTATAACACATGTATTCATCTAACTTAGGATCTAATCTCACCAAGCCAAGTGGCTTGGTGATTCATAAAAAAAACGCCACCTAGGGCAAGAATGAGGAGGTTAGTGATTTTAGATATTACCTATTACTTTACGAAGTGTCATTTGGTCCCGGTAATTACTATCTTTAAGTATTTAAACTGCGAAACTTAAAACAAGGTATCTTAAAGATATAAAACTTCTAAGAAATGTTAAAACTTGTCAAAATACTTTATAAACGTATATTAGATGAGTAATAAGTTTAACGGAGTGCGTAAACGTTGTTAAATCCTAAAAACGTAGGTTGAAAACGCTTAAAACGTAAAACGTACGAAGTTTACATAAAAATGGAAAAAGTCAAATGTTACTTTTCTAATATGATTATTATGAACCTAAAAGACATTAATGTGTACACTGGGCCTAGTCTAGTGTCGATTGGTATTAAATGTACGTTAAGTATAAAACCGGAAATGCTAAAAATCTAGTTAAACTTAGTTAAGAAGTTTAAGTAAATATCTTAGTTTACTTAGGTATTAATTCTTGGAAATATCTAGGAACTTAGCTTGACAATAAGGACTAAAAACGGCTAGTTAAGTTTATGAGATATTTTGTGATATTTACTGTTAATAATCAAGTTTTGATTCTATGGTCAAAGGAGAGGAAAAGTATGTTTACTTTTCAAAAAATGTAAAAGTGTTTAGACGTCTTAGAAAATGTGGTGCAGGTATAGGTTAAGTTTTTGTAATGTGATAAAAATGTTCAGAGTCGGTTTTTGTTATGCGTAGGATAACCTGTGGAAAACTAGAAGGGGGGGTTGAATAGTTTTGGCGATTTTAAGTTAGTTTCAAAAACTTTTAGATTCTATGTTATGTGAAATCGTATGAATGAGGAGATAGTATAGATCTATGAGTAATGCAAGTAAAGTAAGTAAAGTAAAGGATAGAAATGACACAACCGATTTATAGTGGTTTGGCTACAAGGACACCTTCCTTTCCCTACTCCACTCCCCGAGTCACCTACTCGAGAGTTCAAGCACTATGTCAACAAACTCCTTCAACTTGGCGGAGAAGCCTTCACAACGTTGCTTACACCTTTTTCTGGTACAAAGCTAAATACCGAGTCCGTAACATTGAGGACCAAACCAACACTACTATAACACAACAAATATGTGAAATATGAAATACAAGATCTTTGCTACAGAAATCTTGTGAAGGAACAAATCAATCAAGGACCCCTTGCTTGGATGACTTGTAGAATGCTCGTGATCTCGCCTTAGAGAAGGACCTATATGAGAATCACAATAGAAGAAAGAAGAATAACTCTCTAGATCAAGTGATCTTTTGTTAGAAGAGTGTAAGAATATTTGAGAGAGTTAGTAAGAAGAGGGGTGAGTAAAAATGAAGAAATGGCTCTCTATTTATAGGCAAATTCTTGCCACTGTTGTACGGATCCCAAGGATCCCTTGCTTGAGGGATCCGTCTAGTATAACTCCAGGGATCCATGAGACGCTCCTCTTTGACCATGGGTTTTTGGGTTATGGGTCATGGGTTATGGTTTGAACCATGGGTAACTAATAGATGCAATGCATCTAGTCAAATGGGTATGGGTTAACTCCATGGGTTATGGATATGCTCCTTGGGTATGGGTCATGCGTTGGTTTTACCCATCCTAATAAACTATTACAACAAATGAATTATTACAATAATTTGTATTAAATGACTATATGTAGATGCTTTCCAAAAATAACATGTATCCTTATAGTTTTACTTATGATAACATTATATTTGTTATCAACAAAACACAAAGAGATCGCTAAATATTAATAAACGTTTTTACGGTTTATTTGTTTTAACAATCTCCCCCTTTTTGTTGATGACAAAACATAATGTTATGATGAGTAAAACTTAAGATTAGATGTATGTTTTGAAAGCATAAGTTTTATTTCTTCTCCCCCTTTTTGTCGAAACAAAAAATGACCCTAATGAAGAAATAAAAATGTGGAAAAATAGTCCACGAATCTCTAACTCCCCCTTGACGGTAGCTCCCCCTAGAATGGTGCGTCAAGTGAGAAAAAATAAAATTACCTACAAAGAAAAGGTTAGTAATAACATGCATAAATAATCTTGTGATTGACGAGAATCAAGATTGGGAGCCAAGGTATGTAAACAAAGCCTTGTAATATAATAACAAAGTGTAGTGGTATTTATGCCACATACAAGCATGTAAAACTAAGAACAAGACTTGTTCTAAAAATGACTCAAAATAAAATACTAAAAATAATAAAAATGATTCCTTCCATGCTTGCATAAGGTTATGGATGGAGGTTTTGGTGAGTAATGATGTTGATACGATCAAGGATGAGGTTAAGTATGACTCGCATTTCTTCCCTAATTTCTATTGCAAGATCCCTAGTGGATTGGAAATGTTCACAATGTAAGTGATGTGAGTAATGAGTGCGGAAGTTTTCTGGGTTATTTTGATTTGTGAGATGCGGAAATTGTGGTGGAAAAGTTGGAAAATACAGATCAAAGTCCGAAATGTTCGGAAGTGGTGGTGGAAAAGAACCTAGATGTTCTTGTAGCACAATGGGAGCTAAAGGTGGTCAGGTTTCAAGGTCTTTGAAGATTGTGTTTGGAGATTTGGGAGGTGTCAAAAAGACTATTTCTTTTTGCTTTGTTTGTTGAGATCTTGTTGGAGTTTTAAGGAGTTCCAAAAGAGTAACCTTAGGTGGGGATTTGATGGGTGATGAAGTTGCTGTACTTGTTGGAGATGAAGGAGTTGCTATAATGGAAGCATTTTGTGGTGAATGAGTGGTTGGTGATGAACCATTTGATGATGGTTTTGTTAAGCAACAAGGCCGGATGCTAATCCGTGCAGATTTTTTAGATTTTGGTTGTGGTACTTTGGAAGGTGGGAGGACAAAATTTTGGATTTCTTGAAAGGGAATGTTTGCACTAGGTGATTCATCTATGTTGGAAGATCTTTTGGATGACATGATGATGTTTGTTTGTGAGGTTGAGAGTGATGAATATGCAAGCATTTTGGGAATCCTATTTATAGAAAAATAATGCATTGTAATGAGTGCTTGACCCAAAATGTGGATTATAATCTAATGATTAGATATAAATTTAAGGCATGTGATCATGCGAACACAAGCATTAAGTAACACACTCCCAAAAAATGATAAAAAATATTGAAGTTTTCATCCATAGTTATAACAAATATTTTTCTGAAGAATTTTAGATGGAAAAACATTTGTGTAGGAACAACAGTCCTTCGACATACTTTCCTCAATTAGTTTTAGGATAAGTGCATGAAATATTTGAAAATTGGTTTAGCGCAACACTTCCCTTTCTTTAAGAACGGGTTGCTATAGGAAATAATAGCAAGCCATAGTTTAAGCACGGGTTACAGTCTGAAGTAACTGTAAGCCATCATTTGAAGCCCGGGTTACAGTCTGAAATAACTGTAAGCCATATTTTGAGACATGTTTAGAAAGAAATATTTACACCTCCTGCTCGAACTTCATCTAAAGTCCCGTGCCATTATTGAATGACATTTCTAAGACCGTAGATGTTATCGATACCAGAAGACATGTCTTGAGAAAACATATTTTTGGAAATTTTCAAATTTTCTGATTTTTATGGCTTTTTGTTGATTTTTATATTTTTCTATTTTGTTTTGCTGGTTTTATATTTTTCTATTTTGGTTTTTGAAAAATATTTACAAAGATAGAATAGATGATATAGTTTAAGAGGATGATGATACGAGTACCAAGATAAGGATATCGAGCAGCCTCGTTGTAGAAGATAGAAGTCATCATCTCTTCAGCATTCACCACCAAAGCTTCCAAGGCTCTTGAATCGAAGAAAGAAATAGAACCATCAGAAAGTGAGACTTTGGCAGCTTCCCCACAAACCGAAAATCCATTAGATGAGCAAATTCGAAGCTCTATTTCAAGCTTGCCTTAGCCAGGTGCACAAAGAAGCACACCATTATCATAAATCCCGCTGCTCCTTTTAAGAACGATAATCGAGATTCTCCATTCGGGGTTATATCATCAAGAAGAACAACAACGTATCATCCCACTCTTTAAATTTCTTCTCATATTTCATTACCACTGAAGTCTGAGGCAATCCATTCCAAAAGGTGTAAAGAGACCACTTCCCCCGAGTAGTTGAATTGATGCAGTCAATCTCTTAGACTAGAGCTCACGAACCCGAATACACATATACCCAAAGACAAAGAAACTTATACCATCGAAGTAGCAGATTAACTCCAATAGACAAAGAATAACCCCGATGTATACTTTTCTCTCCCCTAAAGAAAGTGTATGAAGCTCAAGAACCCAAAGTACCCGAATGCCCAAAGAGAGAATAACCGATAACATTGAAGAAGCAGGCCGAATCACTGATTATCTCTGCGGATGACTATCTCTACGGACGTCAACTCCGGAATAAGTGATTATATCTCTGAATCACTGATTAAGCTCTCAAGTGAGACAGCTGAGCGCCCCCAATGTACACAATTCTCTCTCCCCTGATGATTGCGATAACATCAAAATCATCACACACTTGTGTACCTCTTTTTATCTTCAAAAACTTTCTCTTTCATCACTTCCCCCACGTCGTTGGAATAATAACACTGAAAGCCTTGATGAGTAAGACCTTGAGTTTCTCTGCGGTCATGACATTTGTCTTCCCGGGATATCTTCAATCACTTAGAAGAATTAAGTTTATCAAGTTTACTCGCTTTGTATTTAGATGTGAGTCTCCTTCCCCCTTGCTGGTTTTGACACTTCAGAATCAGCAACATATTATAAGCCCATGTACTAGAAATCTTTTGAGAAGAACACTGTTAATCTTTGTGAGAATCAACTTGCTGAATAATTTGAGCAAGTCTAGTTGGGGATTAAATCTGACTTTTCACTCTCCCCCAATTAGTGCTCTCCCCTAAACTGACAATCTGTTTGACAAATGCCCAGATTAAGAAGAAGTCTATAGACCGTTAAATGCAACTCGTGTTTAGTCTTTTAACACGCAGCAGAAAGTGTAAAACAGACTGTAGACTCGACCTTCTTCAAGATTGTCCAGTTGGGGAATAGAAAGTCAACATCTTCAACTCACTAAATGCATTCCCGTTAACTTACAAATAGCAAATCCCCTTAAATCATATCCCTCCCAATCAAACAAGAACAGAAAGATGTTCATCAAGGAAATCAACCCCGCAACTGGAAGCACTTTGTCATTTAATCATATCAGCCCGTGAAGATGTCAACCAACAGCTCTTAGAAGATACTCCATGTAGAAATGACCCGATAAGAAGAAGCTCGGTTCTTTCATGAGTTTGAAGCCGTTTGACTATTTATTCTCATATATCAATCATCATGCAGTAGTTTCACACTTCTTCTCCCCCTCAAGAATTGCATACGTAGTTGCCATTCTTGATTAAGCAAGTGAATATCATCAACAATGTAGTCTATTCACTTTATAACTGAAAGCGCGTGGAAAAAGTATGAAGCATGTTGATGAGAATGGTCAATAATGAGAATATTTCTCTTCTTCCGAAGATAAAGCGCACTAACACGTACACTTTTCTTTTCTTTGAAGAACGAGGCTTGAACTGTTGTGTTCAAATGTCATAATGATGAAGTACGAGGTCTGAACTGATGTGAACAGATGTCATTATCTCTCTCTTTTCATCATCTCTTGGCAAAACATGTAATCACCACATTATCATTCAGTAGGCTCTTTGTCGTGACAGCTGAAAGAGAAAACCCAATATGATGAATTTGACCCTGAAGTAAACTAACCTGAACTCGTGACTTAAACTTGCACATATGTAACAAAGAGCGGTGTCGAGACTTCATACTCCATTGAATCTCTAAGTACTCTATACTCTTCATCCAACCAACCATCAAGTATAAGACGTACATCACCTCTTGAAGATCCACAATTGAATGTGACACTGAGTACTACAACGTAACTCCTTAAAGTGATAGTTATTTTGTGTTGGTAAGAGCCCAATTCCCCCAAGTGGTAAAAGAAAAGGTAAAAGACACCCAACAATAACTAGATTTCCAAGTCTTCATTTTTGATAATAAGCTTGAACAAGGATCTTGAAGAATCTTCATCCAACCATCCCCGATACCTTCAGATACTAAGTACACTCGCCCATGATATTTCACTTCAACCTCAAATAAATAATAGTGAATTAACGCCGTTGTCACATTTCTGGTTAAAAGCTCAAATCTAGCCTCCATTGAAGTTTTAAGTGAATTATGATAATGGTTTCATCCCGACCATGGTTAAACGCACATAACCTCGTAAAACCATGTAATAACCAAACTGTCATGAGGACAATCCAAACAAACACCCAATTCATGAAGTACACCCTTTTATCCCTTCTTCGAAACAGAAACCGTAGCACGAGCATCAGATAAGATCCGAAATACACTTTCCTTTCTCCAGGATGGTTCCATCATTACGGGATTTTACAATTCTATGGTTTAAACCGAGAAATAGTTTGTTGCATATTGGATTTCATAAACACACTAAACCAAAGATCAAAGCGGCGTATACTATAGTTTTAGAGAGAGAAAGAGTTAGAGGTTTTAGGAACTTAGTGAGAGAAAATGAAAGTATTATTATGAGCTCCAACTCTCTACCTTGGAAGGTAGAGAGTATTTATAGTCTTACACAAATCGCCACCTACGGGCTGTGGATCAGGAAAACAGTGGGTAAAGACGCTGTCCGTCCCTCCACGGTGTTACTTAACTAAATACTACTTAACATTAAACAATCTATTACTACGAGCTTTTTAACGATTACATATACTTGAGGTGACCGACTCTTTAATGACCGGATTTACTAAATCCTAACAATCTCCCCCTAAGGGAGGTCACCTCAAAAAATACATTGAATACAAACAGATATTACTATAAGATTGTTCTTGGATTCTTGTTAAAGTTCTTTGCTCTGAAGCTCGTAGTCATTGATTCTTCATTTTTTCATGTTTGGTTAATCCAAGTGGAGGTCTTTAACTGATCCATGTGATAATGAGTTTTGAGCTAGCTTTGAGATCATCACTATCATAAATTTGACTCATCCTATGTGGTATTGGTATTATGTGATGTTGTGACTTTTGGACCGACATGCTCACATTCTGGATCATGATTTATTCTTATCAGAGTAGGGAAGCTGTTGATTCATGATATTGGCAAAGAGCGGCCGAAGCATGGAGTGAGAATATCAGAGTCATTGATGCACTAATCATGATTTATTTAGAAATGAATGTGTTGTGTGAGCATGCGGCTATGGATTGATCTGGTCATTCTCGATCAGTGCAAACGTCGGGCGTACCTACATACAACAGTTAGCAATAAAGCGCACGAAAGTGTCTTTGATCTCTTTCGTTGAATTGAGGTACACGGCCCACGGTTCCCCGTTGATCAGTACAAGTACTGCCTGTGATCAAGTATAATTCTGAAGAATTTCCTTGACAGGGTTTCGCAGCTGCTCTAGCTGTTCTCAAACCGAACGTCTCAAAGAAGACAACACGGAGTGAGTGAACCAGCGAATTGAGATTCACTGATTGATGAAAAGAGATTTGAAAAACAATCGAGTACTTCACAATAGAAATTGTTTTTGCAATACAACGAAGGTTTTAATGAAAATCAATTATCAATCATAAACACCTTTTATTTTTAAATATTAGTACACAGTCGATGTGCTAAAGAAAATAATTTTTAAGCACAACGACCGGTTTTTCAAGGTATCCGTCAATCCATAACCTGAACCAGGATTGAATCATAATTATGTGTGACAACTCGTAATTTCAGGTCATTTTACAAACTTTGGAAATTTCACTATTCATCTGGGGAATTCACTATTCATGAGTCACTATTCATCATTTTTCGTAAACTAGGTTTACGAGTATCAAATACGCGTAACCTGGAGGGTTAAGCTGCGTATTCATGGAATATCATCAAGGACATTTCATATAGACTAGATTTAGTCTACATATCATTGATAACATCATTTCATATCAATTTATGCATGGGTTTGCATTTTTCATTAAACGTTTATTTTCCTATTAAATAAACGCTATCGCGTAAACTTCTATTTTGAATATTGATCCAACACTTCCAAAAATAATCATTATATATTTTTATACTCATTTTAAGACTATAAAAATTATATTATTAGTTTACCCGATGTTTTAAATTTATTTTGTATATAAATGGTTATATTTATATAATTACGACGGTTTTCGTATATGCAATTCGATAAATATTTATTTCACTCAACTCATGTAAGAAATGTATTTTTATAATTTTTATGACTTCAATACATTTTATTTTGTCCCGTTAAAATCTATTTTTAGTTACGCTACAATTAATACTTACTATATTTACAAAATACATATTATATCTACATGTAAATACATTTATACAACAAAAATACATCAAACCCCCAAGTACAAACCCTATGGCCGGCCAACCCTCCCCATGACTCACCATATTTTGTTAAATATCTTGAGATATTATAAAATTATTCTTATCCATGACTAGGCCTTTTAATACATAAAATATCTAAACAAAACACATAGTTCTACACTTTCAAAAGGTGAAAGAAACATGAAACCCTCTCATCCTCTTTGAAAAATTCGGCCATGGCAAGAAGAAGAAAAAACAAGATAATTTTTCAAGGTTCATGTGTTTATCAAGCTCAACTAGTAATCTATGTAAGGTTTTGAAATAAAAACCTAAGGTATTTAGGATAATCCTTGCTCATTTAAACCAAGTAACTAGTAAGCATTTCATGATCCTTTTCATCTTTCATATTCATTTTATGGTCACTTTATCATGCTTGAGAAAAATATGCAAGTTATATGGATGTCTATACCACTTTTAAATGTTTTTAAGTGTTATATATATATATTTTTCATCCTATAATTACTCCTTGAAATATATCACTTTTGGTGATGTCTAGGAACCCATGACACCCTAAGAAGGTGTATGGTAGGATTAGAATAGCTTCGGCGTTGGTTTGAATTGGTTAGAATAGGTTTTGCGCGAGAAAAACTCATTTCGACAACTAATTATAAGGGTCTGATCATTTCTGGGAAATCTGGAATTTTCGACAGTTGATAAAAATTTTTGGGCTAGATATTTGGGAAATATACTTTAAAACAAAAACGTGGCCGCTTAAACGGGTTAAAACGGAGTTATAACGAAGAAGATATGAATTTTTCAAGTTTGACGACGAAAACTATAAAATTCAGAAATTTCAGCATGTTACTTCCAATATTTTGCGAGTCAAAAATGAGGCTTAAGCGTTATAAAATGTGTCGATTAATCAAAAATATATAAGTTACTTTGATACAAAAAATTTGGAGAACAAATCTTTTGGAGAACAAACATTTGGAGAACAACCATTTGGAGAACAAATCTTTTGGAGAACAAACATTCGGAGAACAACCATTTGGAGAACAAATCTTTACAAACATTTGGAGAACAACCATTTGGAGAATAAATATTTTGGAGAACAAACATTTGGAGAACAACCATTTAGAGAACAAATCTTTTGGAGAACAAACATTTGGAGAACAAAAATTTGGAGAACTAATTTGGAGTACTTTTTCTTATAAAATGATGTCTTCTAGTAGAAGTAAGTTCGCCTAGCATATTTTCCAAAATGTCCAACCGTTCGTCAAGCGGAGTTGTAACAAATAAAATACGGTCACTTAAACTTTGCCGAAAACCACCCTTAAACAATATTTCGGACACAAGTACCATACTTTACCTATCTTTTTCTCCATGATCGAGACCTCTAGGATGAAAACTTAAATGCTAAAACTTTGATATAATGATACAAGCTTCCCAAAACCGTTGAGTTCATTTCCTAACACTCGACGTGCACCATTTTATGACTAGCTTTTCAAGGCTACTTAGTCACTTTCATGAAATTTTCAATAACATTATTTTACGACGAAAAGTTATAATTTCATAATAAATCACTAAATGACTATCGTAGGATATCATTTCAACGTAAATACTTGTAAAGTATTTTATAATATGACGAGATGTCATAAACATACATTTCGACGTTAAACATTATTTTCAAATGTACAAGTGGTATGGATATCATATGAGTTTGCATGCACGACATTGTTTCATGATTTACATTAGAACATATCATTCATAATAGGTCACGGTCAGAGGTTGCGCCTCATTTCCGTATTGCCATTATATCATCATAAACATTGCAAATGAGTTCTCATAGCCCCGATTTATTCAAGTTTATACATTATTTCAAACCCACGGGGGAGAATACATTGCACATCATTTTTATTACGATACCAAGTATATCAAATTCATTACATTGCTTAAGTTACTTCATTGCCAATTAAATGTCCCCATTTCATAAATCATGAACCGTTAATTTCATAGAAGCGAGGTGAGTGGATAGATCTATCGAGGGTGACTCCTCCATCCGGGTTGGTGGATTCCAATTGGTTAAACGGATGCATTTCACTTCATGTCAGAATTTTGAGTTGTTTGGCAAAACACTCTGTTGGGGCAAACATCATGATCAGTCAAGCTTCGGTGTCATGTGCTTAAGCAATTGTATCATTTTTGTGACATATTGTCATACATGGCCTATACTTTTGGTAGTCGTATTAAACATTTTCAAGAACTTTATGAACTCACTCAACCTTTGTGTTGACACTTTTAGCAATGTATTTTCTTGTAACTAAGGCATTCACTTCATGGCATGCATGTGGACATATCATAGAGTCGCGGTGACGACGCGTCACACATGGATTTATACATTTTAAAACATCGTTTGACTTGTACCAAACTTATTTTCCGCACATGTCTAATTTCATTTGGGACCTATCTTTGTAACTCTGAATGTTTTATTAAATCAAGCGATGTATTTTCCAAACGACACTTTAGGTCGCGCAATATAAACGTGATTGTGATGCTATGACAATCAATCCCAGTGAATTCCATTCCACTGCAAAACAGGTAATTTGGGTGTGACAGATTGGCATCAGAGCTTCGGTTATAGAGAACTAGGTTGCATCATTAACCCTAGACTATAACTACATCATCATAGCATCTCATCATTTCATCATAAGTGCATAGTCACTATACATGCGGTTTCATACGCACATTTTGCGGGTTATTTACTTTCATTTCAAATCGATTGTCACATTAATGCCTTCAGATACCCATCCCATCACTATGACATGGAGAATGCCATTCCCTATCACAATTTTAACATCGTTGACTCAACAATAACATCGATGATGAGACTGAAACCTTTTAGGAGGACAAGTTGCACCTACACCATCACCGATCACCATTGATTCAATCAGAGATCATGACAATTTTATCATTCTGTTGGGATAGATCATACCATTTGGTAGGACTTACAAGCTTAGTCCTAGTGGACCTATTAGTCATACATTTGATTTTCCGCTTGGGAAGCGTGCATGATTTGACACACCACTACCATCTACCACTAAGACTACAGAAACTACACTATCTTATAGATTTAAGGACTTTGAGAGTTTCAAAGCTGTTGTTATTAGACAACCTACTACTCCTACACTTGAAACACGATTAGACCATCAACAGGAACTGATAATAAGTACCTTTCTAGCTAATGTAATCTTTATCATTTATTACCTCCACGATAATCACAATCTTTGTTTATTCCATTCCTTATTCCAATTGCCCAATTTTCAATCATTTCGCGACAATACATCACTATCTTACTAGGGGTTAGGCCAACTTTATTCTTGACCAATTAGGAGACTATTACCACTCTATGAGGTTCTTCCATGTATCCTACAAACCATTCGACAAATTATATTTCAAGTTAAATTGCTACTACTTCATAACATTATTTCACTTAAATTTTATTTCAAGCTATTCTACACCATTTGAGAAACATTGTTTCATAAAGTTTTAAAACAAGTTGTTTCATTATCACCCAATCAATTGGTTTTCAGTCATTTTATCAACTATTTAATACCATCATGCTAAACGATTTTCATGTTACTCTGAAAAATTATTGAGCCATTATCTTACAAAACAAAACGTTGAATACCATCTAAAACTTCGGAGAAACATAATACCATTTCAACAAAACCAAGCATCACATCATTTGTCCTCGATTATACATGGCCTGATCACCTATGTATAATTCAGGAAGAATTATGTCATGAAAACAATCTTCACTCAAAAGCAAAGCTTTGTAATCAGATAAATTGTTCATAAACATTTCTTTTGTTAACACTCTATAGAAGCCTACGCCATTCATCCCTCACTCAACCGATAAGTTAGAATTTGACGAGTGACCTTTTTAGGAAAGGCTTCCTATACAATCTATGAGGAGGATTCCTTAATACAAGAAAACAATGAAAGGATTTCAGAATTACCAACAAGGACTAGAAGTAGGTAGCGAGATCTTTCAAAACCTGACATCATTAGACATTCCGAACCACTATTTTGGACTAGAAGCCAAATCATATCATTTCAAAAGTACTAGCTAGACCGAGTTACAAGATTTAGTACGAAGCGTATACACACTAAGCAACACTAAAGGGATCAACCAAGTCTTCTAGCTGAGACTGCAGAACATTCCATTAAACATGGCCTCAAGAATATGTGAACTTTCCTACAATGAGTTTCTCTTAGAGGAAAATTTTGGTTAAATTTAGGTTATCGATATAAACTTCCCTAAGCATATTGTGTCTCTAGAAATTACAGATAGCCTCACTTTCATATCAAGAGATGCAACAGGTTTGAACATATCGGACAATCAATGACTCTCCATCTACAAGTGAAATTAGAACAAACATTCTTCGACATAGTATGAGCTGATATCTATTTTCTTACTAGCATGATAGCAATATAAGTGATGAAATATTTTAGAAGCACTCAATATTGGGACAAATCTTGACAATCAACCATCACACCACATCACTTGAATATTTAAGGTTTTGTGATTTTACAACATAGAGCATGGAAACACTTCGATAATCAAACCATAAACATTTTAGTCATGGAGACTAAACACCTTTGGCAAGTAAGATTCAAATCATGACATTCGTTGGAACGAGAAACGCGAGGAATTACAATTGTTACCCATAATCTATTCTTTTCAATAAAATTTTTAATGACTTAACATTTTGAAATTTGGCACGAGACACGTAGTATCAATTTCAGTTGTACATAATATAAGGAAGCCGATTTTCCTTAGATTTCTAGTAATCATTTCAATCTTTCCATGGAATCTATTAGGACATGAGTACCACCTATTATCCTCAGCTCAATGGTTAGAGCGAGAGAACAATTCAAACATTTGAAGATATGCTCAAAGCATGTGTGATATTCTAGAACTGATTAGGTAAATCATTCTTCATCGAACAAGTTCCCTTACAACAATAGTCAACATATGAACATATTGAGTACACCAATTGAGGCACTCTATGGTTGAGGTGTCAATCATTTATTCACTGGTCAAAATCAAGAAAGTCCAACTCATTAGTACATGACTCATTCATGAAACAACAAAGAAATCGTACAAATCAAGAATCAGTTACAAGTAACAACATATAGCTAGATAAGCTACGTCGATATACGACGCAAAATATTGGAAGTATGTTCCATAAGTCGCAAACCATTAGAATTTCAAGTTGGCAACAAATTTATGTTCAAAGTCTCGTCTTGGAAGGGCGTGGTAATGATTCGAAAAACATTGGGCGACCCAATGCGACTCAAATATTCTCACCTTTTCATAAGTAACACCGTAGAACCTAACATGGACTGAATTGTGGACCTAATTCCTTTGGATGGGCGATGTGACAACTCGTAATTTCAGGTCATTTTACAAACTTTTGAAATTTCACTATTCATCTCGGGAATCACTATTCATGAGTCACTATTCATCATTTATCGTAAACTAGGTTTACGAGTATCAAATACGCTGTAACTGGAGGGTTAAGCTCATGTATTCATTGAATATCATCAAGGACATTTCATATAGACTAGATTTAGTCTACATATCATTGATAACATCATTTCATATCAATTTATGCATGGTTTTGCATTTTCATTAAACGTTTATTTTCCTATTAAATAAACGCTATCGCGTAAACTTCTATTTTGAATATTGATCCGACACTTCCAAAAATTATCATTATATATTTTTATACTCATTTTAAGACTATAAAAATTATATTATTAGTTTACCCGATGTTTTAAATTTATTTTGTATATAAATGGTTATATTTATATAATTACGACGGTTTTCGTATATGCAATTCGATAAATATTTATTTCACTCAACTCATGTAAGAAATGTATTTTTATAATTTTTATGACTTCAATACATTTTATTTTGTCCCGTTAAAATCTATTTTTAGTTAACGCTACAATTAATACCTAATTATATTTACAAAATACATATTATATCTACATTTAAATACATTTATACAACAAAAATACACCAAACCCCCCCCCCCCCCAAGTACCCTATGGCCGGCCAACCCTCCCCATGACTCACCATATTTTGTTAAATATCTTGAGATATTATAAAATTATTCTTATCCATGACTAGGCCTTTTAATACATAAAATATCTAAACAAAACACATAGTTCTACACTTTCAAAAGATGAAAGAAACATGAAACCCTCTCATCCTCTTTGAAAAATTCGGCCATGGCAAGAAGAAGAAGAAACAAGATAATTTTTCAAGGTTCATGTGTTTATCAAGCTCAACTAGTAATCTATGTAAGGTTTTGAAATAAAAACCTAGGGTATTTAGGATAATCCTTGCTCATTTAAACCTCATCAAGTAACTAGTAAGCATTTCATGATCCTTTTCATCTTTCATATTCATTTTATGGTCACTTTATCATGCTTGAGAAAAATATGCAAGTTATATGGATGTCTATACCACTTTTAAATGTTTTTAAGTGTTATATATATATATATATATATATATTTCATCCTATAATTACTCCTTGAAACATATCACTTTTGGTGATGTCTAGGAACCCATGACACCCTAAGAAGGTGTATGGTAGGATTAGAATAGCTTCGGCGTTGGTTTGAATTGGTTAGAATAGGTTTTGCGCGAGAAAAACTCATTTCGACAACTAATTATAAGGGTCTGATCATTTCTGGGAAATCTGGAATTTTCGACAGTTGATAAAAAATTTTGGGCTAGATATTTGGAAAATATACTTTAAAACCAAAACGCGGGTCGCTTGAACTGGTTAAAACGGAGTTATAACGAAGAAGATAAATTTTTCAAGTTTGACGACATCGAAAACTATAAAATTCAGAAATTTCAGATGTTACTCCAATATTTTGTATGAAGTCAAAAATGAGGTTTAAGCGCTATAAAATGTGTCGATTTATCAAAAATATATAAGTTACTTTGATACAAACATTTGGAGAACAAATCTTTTGGAGAACAAACATTTGGAGAACAACCATTTGGAGAGCAAATCTTTTGGAGAACAAACATTTGGAGAACAACCATTTGGAGAACAAATCTTTTGGAGAACAAACATTCGGAGAACAACCATTTGGAGAACAAATGGAGAACAAACTTTTTGGAACAAACATTCAGAACATTTGGAAACATCTTTTGGAGAACAAACATTTGGAGAAACCATTTGCGAATAAATCTTTTGGAGAACAAACATTTGGAGAACAAACATTTGGAGAACAAGTTTTGGAGAACAAACATTTGGAGAACAAAAATTTGGAGAACTAATTTGGAGTACTTTTTCTTAGAAAATGATGTCTTCTAGTAGAAGTAAGTTCGCCTAGCATATTTTCCAAAATGTCCAACCGTCATCCAATAAGCCGAGTTGTAACAAATAAAATACGGTCACTTAAACTTTTCCGAAAACCACCCTTAAACAATATTTTGGACACAAGTACCATACTTTACCTATCTTTTTCTCCATGATCGAGACCTCTAGGATGAAAACTTAAATGCTAAAACTTTGAGATAATGATACAAGCTTCTCAAAACCGTTGAGTTCATTTCCTAACACTCGACGTATCCATTTTATGACTAGCTTTTGCCAAGGCTACTTAATCACTTTCATGAAATTTCAATAACATTATTTTACCACTAAAAGTTATAATTTCATAATAAATCACTAAATGACTAATCAGATATCATTTCAACGTAAATACTTGTAAAGTATTTTATAATATGACTAGATGTCATAAACATACATTTCGACGTTAAACATTATTTTCAAATGTACAAGTGGTATGGATATCATATGAATTTGCATGCACTCCACATTGTTTCATGATTTACATTAGAACATATCATTCATAATAGGTCACGTCAGAGGTTGCCTTCATTTCAAAAAAAGATGCCATTATATCATCATAAACATTGCAACAAGTGAGTTTTCATAGCCCTGATTTATTCAAGTTTATACATTATTTCAAACCCACGGGGGAGAATACATTGCTGATATGTGCTTAAACACATATATTTTCATTATCAAATTAGACCCAAAATAACCAAAGAAAAGAGCCGTTTATTGCTAATATTTGATGGTTTCTTGAGTTTATGCATGTGCAGGTACGGATATGACAAAACATACAAATGAAAGCCAAAACCAAGAAAACCGAAAGCAACGAGAAAGAAGAGTGCAAAAGCTGAGGCTAGGAAAGGAATTTGCAAGTTTGGACAATCACTTCTCAAAATGACAACTTTAGTCCCTGAAGATTCAGATTTGGCAAACATGGTCCTTGGTTTATTTGAGAATGGCAAGAAAGGTCCTTGATTACATTTTCAGATTTACATGATTGATCCCTGGATTTTCAGTTTATACATCTTTGGTCCTTATAATACACCTTGGATCCAATTCTAGTCCTAAGTCCATGTCTATTACACCTTGGCCCAAAATATTACCCAAGCCCAACCACCCAAGCTTTCAAAACCCGTCCACTAATTATCCTAACCCGTTTACACCTTAACCCATACCCGGTCAACCCACTCAATACCCCGGTCAAATTATTATTAATAAATCACAAACCAAAGCGCCAAACGTTTTCCCCAATCCCCCCAAACCCAGATTTACATGAACCCTAAAACACCCTTGCATCAATTAACCAAATTAACTAAAATGGAGGGCAATTTGGTACTTTACCCCCACACACCGACATACCTGATGCCACGCTGGCAACTCCGGTGTCATTCCATCAAATCCTTGCATTCTCATTGGTGGAGAGAACGGGCATATCAAATCAATGGTGAGATGGACTAATGATTGATGGGATTTGATCGAGGGTCGATATCCATCCGAGAAAGTACAAAATACTCTTCCAGAGCCTTCCAAGACCTGAAGCTCAAGTATATAAGGACCTTTCATTCACGAGTTGGAATCACCTTTCCTTTTTCTCTTTCAGTAGCTTATTGTAATTTTTCATTCAGTTTTAATGTTTTTATGTTATTCTTTTGTAATCTACTGTACTCGTTTAAATATTAATGAAATTGCTTTCCTCTTAAATCATTGTTTCAGTTCTTAATAATTTTAATCTCAGATTACTAGTTATTGTTACTTAATCTCAGCTTATCTTAAAAGTTATTTGCAGTTTGTTCTTATTCTTAATCAAAAATACAAAAAAAAAAAAAGTAGAAAAAATAGTTGAAAAATAAAAAATATCCTCAAGCTTCTTTTAAGCTTATCAAAGCCTTGCTACTGTTTCATTGAGCTCATATAAGCTTTATATAGCTTATTGTGAGTTTATATTTGTTTCTAAAATTGTTTCAAACAAATTCTCTAAATCAGTCAAAGTAAGTCAAACTTTCAGATATTTGGTTGAATTGCTCGATTGCTGAATCGATGGATGTGGTTGAATTTGATCTGAATATGGGTTGATAATTGGTTTAGGATTAGTGGTACTTTTGCCGTTTTGCAAGCCATTGTGGCTAGGACTTTTGTAAGTGCTATTTTCATTGCTAATTCACAACTGTTTTACTGCATAATTAGAGTAGAACATAATCTGTTAGTATTAATTGTTATTTCTGAATTGTTGGTAGATCATATGCATAAGTTGTCATAGAATAAGTTAGTATAGATTGCAACCTAGTTTAATTAAGGACTGTTTGGCGTTAAGTGTTAATCTGTGTTAGAGGTTAGTATTAAGGATTAGTTCAATTGAGATAGTATCATTTAGGTTAAGTACACTCATATTAGTCTTGATCTTGCACCTGTTTTTCAGCCTAAGTCAAAATTGCATGTTAACTGATTTAATTTCAGATTTAGTATGAATCAGTTGTTAAAATTCAGCATATAAGTGTAGAATCTTATAACCTAACTTGCATCAGTCATTTTTCATCATAAAACATCTATTTCAGTTCATTGGAATCAAATCTCAATTTAGTCAACTTGCAAAATCCTGACAAAAGTCAAGTGGAAAGCTGAAGTTTTTGCAAAAGTTTGTGGAATTTTCACAGATTCATTTTTAGTTCAAATCAAGTGAGATTTTGGATTTTATTAGTTCAGTTGGTCAAGTTTTGAAAAAGTGATTTTGGTAAATTTTGGAAGCTCTTACAAGGTCCAAATAAGTCGTTTTAAGCTCTGACTAGCCCTGCCACACCTCAAGATTAACTGAGCAGAAACTCTTACTTGTAGGCTTTGCACAAGTTTCATTTTAGCTTTATTCTCCGAGATTTAGTACAATTGATCTTTGTTGATGGTCTGAGGACCAATGATTTGGTTTTCATTTTTAGCTTAATGCTTAAGCTCTAAGTATTAGTCATAGTGTAATGATAGGCCTGTTTGGCTTTAGTGGTTAATTAGCTCAAAGTCTTTGTAGGTTACCTATTGGGTTCATAGTAGTTGGATTTAGCTGGTTTTGAGTTATTATAGCATAAGTTAGCTTCTGAGATCATTTGGTGCTTTTTTATGCTTTTTAGCTTATTATTGAGCTATTCAACAAGTTTGCTTGCATTACGTACTTTTCATACATAGCTTTCATGTTTTTTATATTTTTCCATGATTTAATAATATTTTAAGACTTTTCCTGAATTTTTTCATAATTTTCTATTATCGCTTTTTCAATTTTTCCTTATTTATATCAGTTTTAAGACTTTTAATTACTTTTTAACAAATAAATCAAAAAGCTTCAAAAAATAAGTTTTTATTTTTTCTAGATTAAGATAAATATAAAAACCAAAAAAATAGTTTTTCAATTTTTTCCTAGTTAAATTTGTAATTTTTATCCATTTATTAGTTTTAAATAGTTTTTAATTCATAGAAATTAGAAAAAAGATCAGAAAAATACAAAATTAGTTTTGAAAAGTATTTTTAGTTATTTTAGAATTTTGAAAAATAGTTTCATATTTTTCCCTTTTGTTTTCATAATTTTTAGTTATTTAGTTTTATTTTTAAAATTAGAAATTAGTTTTTAATTCAAATAAATTCAAGAAAAATCATAAAAATTAGTTTTAATTCTTAGTTAATTTTCAAATTGCATTTTTAGTTTAAAAATAATTTTAGATCATATTTAGGATTTAGATTAGACGTAGTTGCATTTTATTTACGTTTCATTTAATACATTTTAGTTTTATTATTTTATTGCGTATTTAGGATTCCCCGTAGTGTAATTTCCCTTTTATGTTTCCCTTGCCCAGTAGTTTAGAAAACATCAAATTATCCCTTTTCCCATTCAAATCCCGATAATCGCGACGTGAGTTGAAAATTCCATTCAACCCTCGTTTGGAACGATCTCGGTGCTCAAACCTAACAAGTTTGAGTTACCCATATACTACACACTCTTATTATTGATTTTATCGAATCAATTTTTTGCGCCGCTGCCGGGGAGGGCTTGTAGTGAATTTTCGTATTTCCGTCTCGAATCGCGTGCATTTGAAGATCCTTCCTCGAGTGAAGTTACCGTCGTTTTTGTATATATTAATTTTTCAAAAACCCAAAAACATCTAAAAACACCAAAACATTCTTCCTAGGGTGTTTACAAAACCATAAAAATTAAAAAACGAACAAAAGAAACTGAAACGTCAATTGTTACGTCGGCTCACCTCAGAAGTACAACCTATACACGGGGTATAAGGAAAGTCTTGACATTAAATTGCCGACTGAAGAACGATCCACTCTTCGTTCCCGCTCCGCTGCGCGTACTTTTGGGAGCTACCGAGCACCGGTTGACGCGACGGTTACAAAAATATTGCGTTTTCAAGGTTTTCTAAATATAAAAACCCAAAAAGATTTTCCTTTTCAAAATAAATATTCTTCTTTATCCTCTACCCCATAATTCTTTCTCCTTAACCCTCTATGTTTTTAATTTTCATGGAAACAATCAATTATCGTCATTGTTTTTCATTGCAAGGCCGTATGGAAGAAGATCATATTGTTGTCTTAATCCAATGTGTATGTGAGCGATGTGGACAACAGCGGTTCTAAAAAATCTTGCTATTGGTGCAACTTAGCCACAAACAATCTCGATAATCCTCAAAATTTTTTCGACTACCCTCCACAGCCCGAGATATCTTCGTTTGATCCCTATTATTGTTATGGGTGTGGAGATATGGTAGACTCGTCGAATGATTTTCGTTGTTTACGGTGTATGCTCGAGAACATCTATTTATGAAGAACCCGTTCCGATTGTGAATTATATTCTATGATTGAAGAACCCCCCGGGGTTTTCGTGGACGATTTTTCATGGATTGACGACGCTTTTGAGCAACGAAGAATCGCAATGGAATGCATGTTAATAACTTTTCTCAGTCAATATCAACAAAGTATTAATGCAGAACCCGTTCAAATTACGGAAGATGATTACACCAAACCGGAGACCACAACGGAAGTGGTGGAACTTGCTAGCCTCGAGCACACCACTTGTCCCACCTCCAATCTTCACATACAATCCTTCTCATTTCTGAGCCTTTCATTTCCGACCCTCCCCTTCACTCACGCCGGTTGAGAGAAGTGACGTTCTTTTGGAAGAGGTCGATGATCATGTTGAGATGTTCTCCGATTCCGATAATGATTCGTATGGAGACATCGACTTTGTCGACGATTTACCTTCTGAGCCCGTTCATATAGAAGCAGATAATGATTTTGTGCCAGAAGATGAAGAGATTGAGCCCGATGATATAGAGATCGAGGATGAAGCATTACGTGAAACATTGTTGAATGTTAATCTTCTCATTTCCAAAATTGAAGCCCTTAAAGATAATTCAAGTTCGCCTCCTATCTCCATTAAAGATAGCGACTTCTTACCCGAGCTTGAGACTTTTCGAATTGATGAAGAGATTAGTGGCAGTCCCACTATTGATGATGTTTATCCTCTGATTCTTGAGCGATTCTACTTCGAGGTTGATGTGAGCAAGGTTTTGAACGAGATTTCCGATACTTCGACGAATGACCCGATCATAGAAGACGCCGACTCATCTCTTACTTTTGATGACTTGATACCACCGGGTATTGAGGATGTTGTGCATGACCCCGAGGGGGATATGGTTGTTCTAGATGGTTTTCTTGACTCTCCTTCCTCTGATGAGTCCACCATCATGTATCCCGTTGAGCCCGCATGTGAAGACAAAATCTTTTAACCCGGGATATGCATTGACGAGTTCTTTGTTGAAAACATTTTTCGAGATAAGGATCCTCCGATTGATGCCTTCGTTGTTGAGCCTACACATCTTATCCCTTACCATGAGCTCCCGTCTTTCTTGGAGTTTTCTCACTTTGATCCGTCATCCCTTCGTCTGCCCGCAAAACCACCGGATGATGGATCGTTATTTCATGATATGCCTTGTGTGCTGATGCCCGACACTTTCTTCTCAACCCAACCCACCCAGTCTCATTCTTTCGGGAATGAGGACACTGTTTTTGACCCTGGAATCTCTACCATTTCTTCCCCAAGGACAAATGAATTCGGGGACGAGTCAGGCTAGCGACTCGGTGAAGAAAAACAGTAGCGCTTCGTTGGAGGCACCCCATGCTTATCTCTATCTTCTTTCTATTTTTTCTAATAAGTGATGTGAAGAGGTTAGACCCTTCGATTTCTCGTGTTTGGTTGTTTGTGATGTTGTGTTTAGGATGTTCCCGATATGAAGACTCTCGTGCTCGAATTTTTTCTTTTCTCCACTCGAGTTTCATGATCGATGCTGATGGACATCCGATATCCGAAATCTTATCGACTAACGTTTATCTTTGAGCATACTTAATAAACGGCTTTTAGATTTTCGTTGATACCCTTGCCTTTAAACATTGAGGACAATGTTTCGTTTTAGTCTGGGGTAGGGTAATCTTCGATTTGATTTGACCGAACTTGCTTATTTTTGTCATGTACTCTCGTAACCCCGTTTTTCCTTAGAAAATGAAGAAATTGTGAAAAAAGTGAAAAATTTAAATTTTTTGTAAGCTTTTGTTAGTTTTATGATCGAAAAGTTCTTTGCGAGTCTCTTAGAAGTTACTTTAAATATGCGTTTTTCTTGAAATAGCCTTTGCTAATTGCTTAGACAAGAGGCTATAAAATGCGATTCTAGCTCACAAGGCCAAGAATTTGCAAGTCTCCCTAAGTGATTTTAAATATGCGAAGCTTAAACAAGAATTTGCTAGTTTCTAATAAGTGACTTTCAAAAATGCGAGACTTGAGATTATTTGATGAAGCATTTGCTAAGTTAATATATGTTTTGACACCTTGTTGACTTTCCGCTGGTGAGGGTAGGAATGGAATTCTGACTTGACCGGGCGTGTTGAGCCCTAGCTTGTTCCCTAAACCATAGATAATCTAAAAATTATCGGCTAAGCATCCGCTGATCTCATTATTTGGGATTTTAAATTTGCGGAGATCGAGAATGATAGAGTTACTTATGAGTTTAGATGCTAAGCGTGGAGTAGATGGTTCTCTTTAGAAGCCCATCAAGGTACTTATGGCTTTTTGTCACCCCATATCTGTGAATAAATAATTAGAGATGTTGAGGTTTTGGCGATAGTTAGTTCTTTATTCTTCTTTAGAGAATCCTTGCCCATGAGAGTTGGGTACCCATCAAGGTACTGTCAGTGTTGCGGTGTAATAGACAACTGATTCCTGATAGTTTTCTGCTATTGTTTCTATTGTTATAAAAGCCGTAGGATTCGGAGTTTGGCACAAAAAATTAACATGAAATAAAGCCCAAATGTATTAAAAGTTGAAAAATCCAAAGCCATAAAAGTTTTCTATGTCCGACGGTAACCCCGTTGTCATGGACTTCCAAAAAGGCAGAGGAAAAATCCAAAGTCATAATAAGACTTCTGATAAAACGGTAATCCTGTTGAGTTAGTGGTTGAAAAGACCAATGGCCTAAATTGCAAAATGCAAAATGTGCTGAAATAAGTGTTAAGCCAATCTTTGAATCCGGGAGATATCTCCCTAAATCGTGCGAAATTAGGACCTTGATGTGGACCTCATTCTTGTGTGCAATGGTTTTCGAAGGAAGGTGGATAACTAATTATCGACTTAGCTTTGTATCTTTATCGGAATAAAGTTATCGAAACGAGAAATTTGAAGAAATTCATTTCTCACAAAAATTAAAAAATCTAGAGGAATAGAAAATGGGAGCAAAATGTATTACACAAGTAACTTCCATGGGTAGTGTTAGCATCTAGAGTCATATTTAACAATGATTTCGATTTTACGCTTAGTTTGGGGACTTGTGAAAAATCAGGGACGATGTATTCTATCCGTATGGTCACTTCACGCTGTGTTGTGTTTCCTACTCCATGATCCTAACGTGTCTTTTGAAAAATGTTGGAGTTATTGATCGACATGAAAGTTCAACAAACCGTCACTCATAATTGGAATGTGCTTAATCGTAATATCTATTTGTGAATTAAAAGGTAAACGGGGCATTTTTAGAATTAAGGGTTCTTAATCTCTTTTGAGGAATCTTTGCTTCTTTTTAGGTTTAGTAGAAAGAGATTGAAATCCTTGGTTTTAGAAACGTGAGTTGATTGCATTGCGTGGGGACAAGACAATGGTCTCGTCTGGGGTATTTTGATATGTGCTTAAACAAATATATTTTCATTATCAAATCAGACCCAAAATAACCAAGAAAAGAGCCGTTTATTGCTAATATTTGATGGTTTCTTGAGTTTATGCATGTGCAGGTACGGATATGACAAAACAAATAAAAGAAAGCCAAAACCGAAGAAAACCGAGCACGAGAGAAAGAAGAGTGCAAAAGCTGAGGCTAGGAAAGGAATTTGCAAGTTTGGACAATCACTTCTCAAAATGACAACTTTAGTCCCTGAAGATTCAGATTTGGCAAACATGGTCCTTGGTTTATTTGAGAATGGCAAGAAAGGTCCTTGATTACATTTTCAGATTTACATGATTGATCCCTGGATTTTCAGTTTATACCTCTTTGGTCCTTATAATACACCTTGGATCCAATTCTAGTCCTAAGTCCATGTCTATTACACCTTGGCCCAAAATATTACCAAAGCCCAACCACCCAAGCTTTCAAAACCCGTCCACTAATTATCCTAACCTGTTTACACCTTAACCCATACCCTGTCAACCCACTCAATACTCCGGTCAAATTATTATTAATAATTCACAAACCAAAGGCGCCAAAACGTTTTCCCCAATCCCCCCAAACCCAGATTTACATGAACCCTAAAACACCCTTGCATCAATTAACCAAATTAACTAAAATGGAGGGCAATTTGGTACTTTACCCTGACACACACTGACACACAGATGCCACGCTGGCAATCCGTGTGTCATTCCATCAAATCCTTGCATTCTCATTGGTGGAGAGAACGTGGCATATCAAATCAATGGCTGAGATGGACTAATGATTGATGGGATTTGATCAGAGGGCTGATATCCATCCAGAGAAAGTACAAATACGTCTTCCAGAGCCTTCCAAGACCTGAAGCTCAAGTATATAAGGACCTTTCATTCACGAGTTGGAATCACCTTTCCTTTTTCTCTTTCAGTAGCTTATTGTAATTTTTCATTCAGTTTTAATGTTTTTATGTTATTCTCAGCTTTTGTAATCTACTCTTATACTCAGTTTTTAAATATTAATGAAATTCTGTTTTCCTCTTAAATCATTGTTTCAGTTCTTAATACTTTTAATCTCAGATTACTAGTTATTGTTACTTAATCTCAGCTTATCTTAAAAGTTATTTGCAGTTTGTTCTTATTCTTAATCAAAAATACAAAAAAAATGTAGAAACAATAGTTGAAAAATAAAAAAATATCCTCAAGCTTCTTTTAAGCTTATCAAAGCCTTGCTACTGTTTCATTGAGCTCATATAAGCTTTATATAGCTTATTGTGAGTTTATATTTGTGTTCTAAAACTGTTTCAAACAAATTCTCAAAATCAGTCAAAGTAAGTCAAACCTGCAGATATTTGGTTGAATTGCTCTGGATTGCTGAATCAGATGGATGTGGGTTGAATTTGATCTGAATATGGGTTGATAATTGGTTTAGGATTAGTGGTACTTTTGCCGTTTTGCAAGCCATTGTGGCTAGGACTTTTGTAAGTGCTATTTTCATTGCTAATTCACAACTGTTTTACTGCATAATTAGAGTAGAACATAATCTGTTAGTATTAATTGTTATTTCTGAATTGTTGGTAGATCATATGCATAAGTTGTCATAGAATAAGTTAGTATAGATTGCAACCTAGTTTAATTAAGGACTGTTTGGCATTAAGTGTTAATCTGTGTTAGAGGTTAGTATTAAGGATTAGTTCAATTGAGATAGTATCATTTAGGTTAAGTACACTCACATTAGTCTTGATCTTGCACCTGTTTTTCAGCCCAAGTCAAAATTGCATGTTAACTTATTTAATTTCAGATTTAGTATGAATCAGTTGTTAAAATTAAGCATATAAGTGTAGAATCTTATAACCTAGCTTGCATCAGTCATTTTTCATCATAAAACATCTATTTCAGTTCATAAATTTGAATCAAATCTCAATTTAGTCAACTTTGCAAAATCTGATAAAAAGTCAAAAGTGGAAAAAGTGAGTTTTTGCAAAAGTTTGTGGAATTTTCACAGATTCATTTCTGGTTCAAATCAAGTGAGATTTTGGATTTTATTAGTTCAGTTGGTCAAGTTTTGAAAAGTGGTTTTTGGTAAATTTTTGGAAGCTTCTACAAGGTCCAAATAAGTTGTTCTTTAAGCTCTGAATTGCCCTGTCACACTCAGCATTAACTGAGTGTGAAACTGCTTACTTGTAGGCTTTGCACAAGTTTCATTTTAGCTTTATTCGGTCTGAGATTTAGTACAATTGATCTTTGGTTGATGGTCTTGAGGACCACAGATTTGGTTTTCACTTTAGCTTAATGCTTAAGCCTGTGCATTAGCTGCAAAGTAGACAGATAGGCATGTTTGGCTTTAGTGGTTAATTAGCTCAAAGTCTTTGTAGGTTACTCATTAGAGGTTCATAGTAGTTGGATTTAGCTGGTTTTGAGTTATTATAGCATAAGTTAGCTTTTGAGATCATTTGGTGCCATTTAGTGCTTTTTAGCTTATTATTAGAGCTTATTCACAAGCTGTTTGCATTACAACTTCCTTTTATCACACATAAGCATAGTTTTTATGTTTTTCATAGATTTAGAATATAATTTTAGACTTTTCCTGAATTTTTCATAATTTTCCATTACTGTTTGCTATTTTTCCTTATTTATATAAGTTTTTAAGACTTTTTAATTACTTTTTAATACAAATAAATCAGAAAAGCTTCAAAAAATAAGTTTTTATTTTTTCTAGATTAAGATAAATATAAAAACCAAAAAAATAGTTTTTCAATTTTTTCCTAGTTAAATTTGTAATTTTTATCCATTTATTAGTTTTAAATAGTTTTTATTCATAGAAATTTAGAAAAAAGATCAGAAAAATACAAAATTAGTTTTGAAAAGTATTTTTAGTTATTTTAGAATTTTGAAAAATAGTTTCATATTTTTCCCTTTTGTTTTCATAATTTTTAGTTATTTAGTTTTATTTTTAAAATTAGAAATTAGTTTTTAATTCAAGAAAATTCAAGAAAAATCTTAAAAATTAGTTTTAATTCTTAGTTAATTTTCAAATTGCATTTTTAGTTTAAAATAATTTTAGATCATATTTAGGATTTAGATTAGACGTAGTTGCATTTTATTTACGTTTCATTTATTGCATTTTAGTTTTATTCGCGTATTTAGGATTCCCCGTAGTGTAATTTCCCTTTTATGTTTCCCTTGACCAGTAGTTTAGAAAACATCAAATTATCCCTTTTCCCATTTAAATCCCGATAATCGCGACGTGAGTTGAAAATTCCATTCAACCCTCGTTCGGAACGATCTCGGTGCTCAAACCTTACAAGTTTGAGTTACCCAAACATTACTACACTTCTTATTATTTATCTCTTTCCCGAGCGAATCAATTGCACATCATTTTTATTACGATACCAAGTATATCAAATTCATTACATTGCTTAAGTTACTTCATTGCCAATTAAATGTCCCCATTTCACGAATCATGAACCGTTAATTTCGAAAGAAGCGAGGGTGAGTGGATAGATCTATCGAGGGTGACTCCTCCATCCGGGTTGGTGGATTCCAACTGGTTAAACGGATGCATTTCACTTCATGTCAGAATTTTGAGTTGTTTGGCAAAACACTCTGTTGGGGCAAACATCATGATCAGTCAAGCTTCGGTGTCATGTGCTTAAGCAATTGTATCATTTTTGTGACATATTGTCATACATGGCCTATACTTGTGGTAGTCGTATTAAACATTTTCAAGAACTCTATGAACTCACTCAACCTTTGTGTTGACACTTTTAGCAATGTATTTTCAGGTATCTAAAGCATTCACTTCATATGGCATGCATGTGACATATCATAGAGTCGCGCTGACGACGCGTCACACATGGATTTATACATTTTTAAAACATCGTTTGACTTGTACCAAACTTATTTTCCGCACATGTCTAATTTCATTTGGGACCTATCTTTGTAACTTTGAATGTTTTTATTAAATCAAGCGATGTATTTTCCAAACGACACTTTAGGTCGTTCAATATAACTGTGATTGTGATGCTATGACAGTCAATCCCCAGGAATTACATTCCGCTGCAAAACAGGTAATTTGGGGGTGTGACATTAAGACTCACCCCATTGTTTCTGTTCAGTTGTCACATGGTTGATCTATTGGATAGATCTCACATGCCACCCACCAGGAGCTTGTTTGATGTTGGCTCCAGAAGGCTTTCCATCTTCATTGTGAATATGTTTGCATATCACTCAGATGTTCTGGCAATACCACTAGGATAATGCGTAGGACTCATAAGATAAAATCTCTCTTTCCACATTGTGTGAAACAGAGAGTCTTCAATGACAGTGTCCTAAAGAGATTTATTTGATGATCTCGTGGCTCTAGACTCAATAGTGCATATTTGGTTCATATGCCGGAGACTAGGGAGAGGGTCTCCTTCTTCAATATCAACAAACTCTAAGAGAAAGTCGATAGATTATGTCGGTTCCCCGTGGGAATGAAACAAGCCCTTTTAAGAGGAACTTGAGTAGTTTGGGAAGTTTAGTGCAGTGCGTCACTGGGTCCATGACGTCTTGTCTTTAATACCGATGTTACCTTGGTAACCACCAGTAGCATATGAATTGAACCCGGTTTCTGCCTAAGGTTGAGATAATGGAGGGCATTTCTTTCACCCTTTTTTTTTTTTTTTTTTTCTCATTTCATTTCTTTTTCATTCTTCAACCTTCAGTGCTTACCGAGACTTCATAACTAGAACCTTGTTGGGTTTATTTCAGATCTAGCTCTATCTCATCCGCACTCTTCCATATCTCACTTTTCCTCCTTTTTTCATCATACCTAAGGACTTCTACACTATCTAGTGGATTGTCCCTGGGTAGATCCCTCCGGTTCTAGCGGATCATGGGAACAAGTACCTAACCTTATCATCCTTATATCACCATACATAAAGTAAATTTGGTCGGTCTATTTGGTATTGTTCATCTGCCATTGGAACAGAAAACCATTTGAAAATCAATTCAGATACTTATGATATATTATCAAAGCATTTTGTACCTGAATTGTTTTTGATAATTTTAGAAACAGAGCTCCCCCTCAACATGTGCTTCATGTCTTTGAAATCATTTTGGCACACTGAGGCTAGAGGAAGAATTAACTTCTTTGATTACCATTTTCTAAAAGATATCAACATCACTTCCCTGATCAAATCAAGTAGATAAAGCATATTGGGGAAGGATCAGGTTTTCATAAATTTGCTCCCCCTCAATATGTGACTCGAGGTTTGAAAGGTTTTTTGCACATATTAGGGGAACCTGCACTTAGATACAAATCAATCACGTTTCCATTCTTTGTGGTTTTTTAAAAAGATGCTCCCCCTCAACATGTGCATGGAAAATTTGAAATCGTTTTGGCACATGTGGGGAGGAAAGCTTGCTAAACACTTGTGAAACCATTTATCGAATTATCAGTTTAAATCCAATTTAAATAACAAATTCTCCCCCGATCACAATTTTCAAATATTTGAGATTTGTGATCTCTATAGATTTAAATTGTTTTTGAGAGCTTTTAAGGAGAATTATGAGTTGCTTATGAAAACCTTTAACCGATAAGGATCACTTATGAGACTTTAAACTCCAATAACATGCATGAATATCTTTTGAAAACATGACAAATAACCTTTTAATTGAAATCATTCTCCCCCTCAATCAATGACATAAGTTGTTGATTGAGAGATCGAGATTTTGACCGTTGTCAAGTCCAAGTGAATTTCAAAAAATTTAGTCCGAGTTATTTTGTTTAACATTGTTTTCATTAGATAGCAAATATTTTTCAGAAGAATTTTTAGAAGGAAAAATAATTGTGAAAGAATTTTTAGAATCAGAGCATGAGATTTGAAACATACGTTAAAGCATGGCTCTGTTCTTTCTTTAAAAAGTGGGTTACTGCCTGAAATGACAATAAACCATTGTTTCACTTTCTCCCAATTTTTTATTTTATTTTATTTTATTTTTTTAAGAACATTCGAACAATATCTAAAGTCCCTTGTCATTCTTTGAATGACAACACAAAGACCGTAGATATTTTCGAATCGAGAAAAACATTACAAAATGACAATATTTTTTGAAAATTTTCAAGATTTTTCAGATTTTTATGGATTTTTTGAAAGTTTTATATTTTTCTATTTGCTTTTTGAAGGTTTTGAAATTTTTGTATTTTGCTTTTCGAATAAATATTTACAAGATATGGATGAAGAAAGACCTTTACTCCTCGTCTTCCTCTTGAAGACGTTTGAGTGTTTCCGGTTGTAGACTCTTTAGACCAAGTTGTGGGAGGATAAACTCAAAACGTTCTCTAGGAAGAGCTTTGGTGAAGATATCTGCTAACTGGTATTCAGTCCTCACAAAATAAAGTTCCACCGCACCATTTTCTACTTGCTTCCTGATGAAATGATGTCAAATGTCAATGTGTTTTGCTCTTGAGTGTTGAACGTTGTTGCATGAGAGAGCAATAGCACTTTTATTATCACAGTATAGAGGGATTTTGTTGAATTCAAAGCCATAGTCAGATAATTAGGATCTCATCCATAGGATTTGAGCACAACAAGATGACATGGCTATGAATTCAGCCTCAGTAGAGGAAATAGAAGTACTCATTTGCTTCTTTGAAGACCAGCTCACAAGCTTATCACCCAGAAACTGAGCACCTCCAGACGTACTTCGACGTGTATCTTGACATCCTGCATGATCAGCACTGCATAGGCTGTTAGTGACATACCGGTGTCCTTCGGGTACCAAAGTCCCATATCGATGGTTCCTTGGAGATACCGAAAGACCCGTTTAACCGCTTCAAGGTGATTTTCGGTAGGCTTAGCCTGATATCTAGCACACATGCAAGCAGCGAACAGAATGTCTGGTCTACTGGCTGTGAGGTACATCAGGGATCCGATCATACTATGATATTTCGTTTGGTCTACCATGATCCCTGAGTGGTCCTCATCCAGTTTAGTACGCTCTATCATGGGAGTGTTAACAGGGTCACTAGAATCAAATCCAAATTTCTTTAAAATCTCATTTGCATATTTAGATTGATTTATAAAAATGCCTCCGGGACTTTGTGAAATTTGTAATCCCAAGAAAAATGACATTTGTCCCATCATTGACATTTGAAATTTGGAACCCATTTCCTTTGAAAAACGGTCACATTCATTGGTGTTAGTCGAGGTAAAAATAATATCATCAACATATATTTGAACGTGAATTAATTGTTTGCCTGACTTTCTGGTGAACAATGTTAGATCAACTGCTCCTTTGCTGAATCCAGTAGATAGAAGAAACTTTGATAGCGTATCATACCATGCCCTTGGAACTTTCTTCAAACCATAAAGAGCCTTCTTCAAACGATAGACGTGAGTAGGATGCTCTGGATTCACAAAGCCTTCAGGTTGGCTGACGTATACGACTTCTTTAAGATCTACGTTAAAAAAAGCCATCTTTACATCCATCTGATAGACTACCATGTTCTTACTTGCAGCATTAGCCAAGAAGATTCTGATTGCCTCGATACGAGCAACATGTGCAAATGATTCTTCAAAGACAATACCTTCCTCTTGACGGTATCCTTTTGCAACCAATCGAGCCTTATTCTTTAAAACATCACCATGCTCATCAAGTTTCACTTTGAAGATCCACTTTAGAGCAATGATCATAGCACAATCTGGAGCAGGTACTAATTCCCATACATCTAGTCGATCAAACTCATGAATTTCTTCTTGCATGGCACTGAACCAGCTGTCTTCATTCATAGCAGTTTGACATCTTTTGGTTCGATCTTAGAGAGTACAGAGTTGAAGAAGCACCATAAGGCATAGGTTGCAAGTTGTCGATGAGTGGATACTGAACGAGAAGGTTTCCAATGATGTTGTCCAATGGGTGATCATGTGTCCACTTTCTAATGCGTTCATGTGGTTGTTGTGGGAACAGAAGTAGCGAGTCGATATCTCCTGATGAAGATGGTTCTGATGATGATTCAGGAGCAAATATGTTTTCCAATGGAGCATCTCTAAGTACAAAGGGATTAACTTCATCATGGGTGCCAGAAACAATTCCATGATGTACATTCGATGATTGATGATTTGTTGATGAGACAGAGTGATCAGCAGCAGGCGCGTCTTGACTTAGTGACGTGGAAACTGAAGGGTTAACTTCATTGGCAAGGATAGGAGAAGCCTCTGATGATGGAATTGACAGATCATTAGCCCTTGGCTCATAGTGTTCGTCAAACATAGGATCAAATTTTCTTCTTCATCTCTTCTAAGGAGGGACATAATGAGTTGCTGGTGAGGGATTTGAAACGAGAGTAGAACTGATAGGACTACTTGATGAAAGTTGAGATGCGAGTCCAGAACTGGATTGTCCTGGAGCCATTGGACCGGTCAGCTCATCGAACGTAACGTGAATTGTTTCCATAATATTTCGGGTTCTTTTGTTGTAGATTTGGTATCCCTTTTTGTTTGGTGCATATCCTACAAATACTCTAATGTCTGCTTTAGCTTTAAGTTTTCCTAAGTCTTGGTCCTCATTAGTTGGATAACTCAATGCACCAAACACACGAAGGAATGAGAGATTAGGTTTTCTATTGTGGACAAGTTCATATGGAGTTTTTCCATGAGCAGTGTGAATTAGGGATCGATTTTGAGTGTAGCATGCAGTGGCAATGGCTTCAGCCTAGAGAAACATTGGAACCTTTGAGTAAATCAGAATTATTCTTGCGGCTTCCACAAGAGTTCGATTTCGTCTTTCAACTACACCGTTCTGTTGAGGAGTTCGTGGAACACTTCTTTGATGTCTGATTCCAACACTTTAAAAACTCACTAGTTGTTTATTAACAACTCAGTTCCATTGTCTGTTCGGATGATTCTGACAGTTTTGTTAAGTCGAAACTGCAGCTATTTGATAAGTTTGATGATGATGTTTGGAGTTTCATCCTTTGTCCTTAGGAACTTAACCCAGGTGAATAGAGAGTAATCATCAACCACAACTAACACATATTTCTTCCCAAAGATATTCTGCACTCTCATGGGTCCGCACAGATCCATATGAAGGGTATGAAGAACTTCCATTACCGAGTTTGTGGGTTTTGATTTGTGGGCATATTTCGTGCTTTTTCCCAATTAGAAAGCTGAGCAAAGATGATCTATTTCATATTTTAATCTGGGTAAGCCTCTAACAAGGTCCTTTCTGGACAGGTTATTCATGGTGCCGAATTTCAAGTGATTGAGACGACGATGCCATAACCATGACTTTGTTTTCGAAGCCTTTGACAACAAGCAGATTGGAGAGGACTTCATCATGTCTTCGATAGAGATGGTGTATAGATTTGAACCACGGGTTCCTCTTAATAGTTCCACATCATCGAGTTCTCTAACGAAACAAGTATGTTTTCTAAATGCCACTTCTAGATCAGAATCACGGAATTGACCAACTGGAAAACAAGTTATGACCAAGACCTTCAACATAATATACCCTGGAGATTACACTTTTGCCAACTACATAATCACCATAACCCATAATTGCTCCAAAATGGCCATTCCCGAATCTAAAAATCCCATGAAATTTACTCACGAAGTTCATAAGCCGCGACCGGTCTCCCTTCATATGGTTGGACAGCTGAGTCAAGTACACAGAACGATTTGAACGATCTACAGTTGAACACAGACAAGAATGGATAACTGGATAACTGGGATCCCCATGCAAGAACGGGTTCCACTTGGTTATACCATGATTGGAACACCCGCTCAGAAGTATAAACAATGGATCATTAGAAATAGATCATGCTAGTGTCCATATTTGTCCTATTCAAAGTATGTTCACTTCTTAAGGGAATAGTTCTACCAGTAGGCATCCATTTTCTAGTGGGCATTAACTTAGCAAATTTAGGGAAAAACTCATTAACCTTACGCCCAGTAGGTATTCAACTCAAACTTAATATTCCTAGGGTGATCTTCTACTCTCTTCCAATGCACATTCTTAGCTTGCGAGGTCCTATCTTGCTTGGTATTGCCTGGAGGCTTTGACCCGCTTGCTTTTATGTCACTGATTACTCCTGTAGGGAATTATGGGAACATTAGTTGGTTTGATCTACTTTTGCATTCTGAACTAGACGTGTAGGGATCTGAACTTCTTGAAGGCACATTAGTGTTCACTTTCTTAAAACTGGGCATAGAATGGTTTGTATGCTTGGCACTAGGTATAGAACAAGGCATCACAGCTTTACCTTTTGCACCTAAGGATTTAGGACATGTTGCGATTAAACATTCTACAGTCTTAATCGTTTGGCCTGAATGCAAGCAAACCTAATTTCTCTATCAAGAGGTTTATTAATGAAGTCCTCTTCCACAATCTCACGGAGACATTCTAGACTGTCCTTAAGGTGAGCACAATAGTTATGAAACACAGGTTCATTATTCCTAAGATGGGGAGGAATGTATTTACAGTCCAATAATTTGCGTCTGAGGATGACTTTGATGCAACATTCTCACTAAAAACAAGTGGCAGTTTCCCTTTTTCCTAACTCCTCAGATTCTCAATTTCTTTTTGTAAAGACGTTATTTTTTCGTTGTTTTTGTAACGAGTGACTTTCATTGAATCATATAACTCTTTAAAGTGTCGTTTAACTTTTTCATTTTCTTCTAAAAAACTCTCGTTTTCCTTTTGTAAAGCGTTAACCAAGTTTTGAAGATGAAAAGTTTGAGAGTACTGAGAATCTAAAGGAGGAGGCATTTGGGAGCCAGTCACATTGTTCTTTTCACCCTTTAATTGAGAAATTTGAGTTTTCAACTTTCTGATCGTGTTACAATTAGCTTGAATCTGTTCGTCACGTTTGTTTATCTGAAAACTGCATCAAACTCTGGAACATCTGAGGATGTCTTGATATTTGAGGTTTTGACATTTTCTTTAAGATGTTGATATTTTAGTTGTAATTCAAAATGTTCAACTTCTAGTTTAGAACGATGTTAACCAAATTATCGTGATCATCCTGATCAATTTTCTCATTTAGTTTAGAATTAGTCTTTTCAAGCTCAAAGACACGATCATGGGAGACTTTCAGAGCAACAAATAATTCATGAAATGAGAAGCAAATGGAACAATTCGTAGTAGTGTAAAACACATCTTGAGTAATACATTCAGAAATAAGATTCTCATTCAATGTATGCAAGTTCTTCCTCTCAATCTCATTATATTTTGATTCTCGCTCATAGTCACTAACCTCAACTATCATTGCATCAAATTCCTTTTCCATTTCTTTAATATCTGAATCCATCCCCTTTTTAAGACTCTCAAATTGATCTTTTAGTTGTTTAAAGAAAGGCATGACCTCATTTAAATAGCATTCTTTAGTTTGCTCAAAACCCCTTTCCCCTTCAGTTATCCCAGTGGGTGTGATCATTTTCTTACAAGTTTTCTCAAAATCAACAAATAATTGAAAAATAACATATTGACTGATTAAGGTCTTGCTTTTAGTGGCAATAGTTCTAGCAACTAAATGCATTGGTGTATTCGGATGATACACAGTCGCTGAAGGTATTTTCCTAAGAGGAGGGTTTGTTACAACAAGATTCTCTTCTTTTTGCTTATCTAAATCCTTTTTCCAGAACACTTGTTCGGGCATTAACAACGTTTGAGGCTTAAACATGTTCAAGGAAATCCAATTTTCCTTTTTGTAATCATGGGGTTTGATCGTTTTGTTATTCACTTTACATTCTGGATCTTCTAACTTCTTATTCATTTTCTCCCTAGATGCATCATCTAATTTTCTATCTTCCTAAGTGCACTCAACGCAACTAGGTTTCTGTCTAGGTTTATGAATCTCATTACCATCATAGATTACATTATGAGCAGCTCTAGCCTTTTTAACAACCTCAGGATTAGGTTCCTCAACAAGGGGAATGCTATGCTTATCGCTTAAGACTCTATTGTTAGTGATCAAGTGAGCAGTCTGAATGGTATTCCCTTGTACGTACAACTTATTTTCAAGCTTGTTTTTCAAAGTTTTTAGATTGGAAAAATCATTCAACAGTTTTGATTCCTTAGCATTGAATTCTTGTTTAAGCATTTTAACATTTTCTTGAAGTTCTTTTTTTTTGCTTAGCAGTTTTAGAAAACTTTTCTTGTAAGGAGTTTAACTCTTGTTTTAATACTTCTTCTCTAAAATTACTTTTTCTAATAATTGTACGCATTTGGTCATCCATTCCTGCTCACGAGTGGTAACTCAAACTTAGCACATTGTTCATAATAGCAACTTGTTTCTTTATAGACATCAGTTCAGAGGTAAACAGAATCGCCGGGCACATGAAGTGTATTCATCAAAGATATAGTCATCATTGACTGCATTAGATACATCACTTGGTTCAATCGCACTTTCACATTGGGTCACATATTGATCATATGGGACAACATTATCATTGCCCATATTAGCAATATCTGAGTCACTGGTTTCCTGCGATTGAACCTTATCATGTTTCTTTTGCAGATCAACATCATCATTAGTTTTAATACTACTTGAGATGATTTTGTCTTTGGATGGACCAGCTTGTTGTGGTGGAGAGACCTTTGGAGAGACCATAGGTGAGATGCTAGCCATGAAGATTTTTTGGGCAGTAGGTTCATCATCGATATCAGAGTCAAATGCATCACAGTCAGCTACTTGAAATGCATTTTGATGATTATGACCTATCTCCTGAATTGGTTGTTCATCAACATCAGCATCATAGGTTCGGGCATTTCCCTCAGCAAGGAACACCAACTCCTCTTCATCCAAAGCTGCTCCATGATCCTGAGCTTGTGATTCACAATGCCAAACCGTCAAGTTATCTCACACAAGCTAGCCACTTGTGAATGACTAACCGTAAGAAACTTAAAACAGTTCAGACACTGATTCGCTGATAATGAAGGCTTAAGGGTATGTGTGTACGGATAAAACCTCAATATCGATATAAAAATAATCACGAAGATAGATTCAAAATTCCTTTAGGAAAAAGAATATCAAACCAAATCCCGTGTGTGATCGTTGAATCGGATTAGTCAACCCGATCGTTTCCAACGAGGCGTGAATTGCCAACGTCGTTATTGGTTTGGAATTTAATGCTCGATGTTTTGATTTGTGATTTTGATTTTATTAAACTACGGGAATAGGGAAAGTAATTAAGGGAATCTATTTTACGGGAAATCCTAATGCAAATTTAACTAAAAACCAATTAATAAAACGTAAATAAAAGGCAACTACGTCTAAATTATATCCTAAAAATGCCTAAAATTACTTTTACTCTAGAAATGCCATGTGAAAACTAATTATGAAATAAAACTATTTTTTTAGGATTTTTCTGGATTTTATTAAAATTAAAAACTAATTTTAACTATTAAAACTAATTTAAAATACTAAAAATTAGGAAATTACGGAGAAAAATATAAACTATTTTTATAAATCTCTGAAATAACCAAAGAGAATTTTCAAAACTAATTTTTTTTATTTTCTGATTGTTTTTTCTATTTTCTACTAATTTAAAACTATTTAAATCTAAATTAAATTGTGAAAAATACCAAATAAAAGGGGAAAAATAAGGAAAAATCTTTTTTTATGCTTTCATATTTTTTTCTTAATTATTTGCAATAAAAGCTATTTAAAAGTGATTAAAAACTGTTTTTAATTAAGAAAAATAGCAAACGTGACCAAAAATTAAAAACTCAGGAAATTCTAAAATCTTATTCTAGTTCTGAAAAATGTAAATATGAGGCTTATGTGGAAGAAATAAGAGCTGTAGTGTAAACAGTTACCAAATAAGCACTTGAAATAAGCTAAACCGAAAAATAAGCCACCAAACTTCTACAAAGCTGAATTATCTATAACCACTCTAAAACATAACTACTGCTCTCCTAACCTTAAATAAGCAGTTTACTCAGATTATAGCTAATTGATCTTCTAATCCAAACAGCTACCTGCCTCTACTTAAGCTACTATATAAGCTAATATAAAGCACCAAACTGAAAAACAGATATGTGGTCTTCAAGACCACCTAGCAAACTAAAATTGGACCAAATATGAGACCATCATAAGCTGTATTGAACCTTGTGCAGAGGCTGCAATATCTGAGAAAAATAGGTTTGACATGGTTTGACTTATGAAACAGATTTGGTACTTTGACTTATGTGAGATTTAAATACAAATGTTGAACTGAAATAGATGAATAATGATGAAATATAACTTTAGCAAGCTAGTTTACCAAATTTTATAACTGTATGATAGATTATAGAACTGATTCAACAGTTATGCATATATAAGATCATTAGACTTGTGATTTTGACTTAGAGTGCAAATGCAGTAAACAAGACATATATGAAATCAATAAACTATATCAGCCTAAGCAACAGATCTAACCCATATATTAACCTAACACAGTTTTAAGCATTAAACCAAACACTCCTTTAAGATACTTAATAAGCAATGAAAACTATCTAACCTACTTATCCTAATGCAGTTGCTATACTGATGCATAAAATTAATCCTAAAGATTAAAATGAAGCAGAATCAAACACAAATATGATCATACATGGCTTAAATCAAAATGAGCATATATGGCATTAGGAACTGAAACTTACAAGAGTCAGCCCAATTTTTGAGCATAGTAACAGTATTAATCTTGTCAAAATGACCAAACAACACCCAATCCTCATCATAATCAACCCATTTCCATCTCTGAACCAAATTAGACACCACAGTTGACTTTTGTTGACCAGAGAGTTTTTGATGTATTGAATGTAATGAAACAGTTTTAACTTCCAAATAAGCTCACACCAGCTATAACAAAGCTTGGATGAGCTTATTCCATCATAAAAAACATCTTAATCAGTACTCAAATAGTGAATGCAAGATCAAAAATCAAAATGAAAGCTTGATACTTTTATTAAACTGAAACGAGGTTACAAAAGGTTTGAAACTACATAAAAACATTAAGAAAACATTAAGAAACTGAAATACAAATACATGACTGAATTTAAAGGAAATTAATTGCACACCCTAATGTGAAGCCTAGAGGTCCTATTTATAGCCTTCAAGAGGTCTTGGATCCTTGAATGGAACGCCTAGAACATCCTCAGCCACAAATCATTCCATTGTCACCATCTCCATCCACAGAGCTCCAATTCACATGTTGAGGTGTCGCGTCCAATGAGAGCTCTCCATTTGTACACGTTGGCATTCTATCCCTGACAAGTCAGGCCTCTAGAAGCTTTTTCCAAGATGCTAAGTACGAGGTTGGGTCTTGGGATTGGGTAAAAACGGGTGTGTTTGGATTGGGGAAGACAAGGGTAAGTTGGGCCCGGGTTTGATTGTTTAATATTATTAATCGGGTTAAAGGGGTACCGGGTTAAAGGATGGGATCCGGATATTGGGTTGGGTGTTGGACCGGGTATTTAGTGCTTGGGCTTGGTTGAAAACTGGGCCAGGTAATGAATTAGGATTTCATTTTGTAACCCATTTATCATATTAAGGACCAATCATGTATAACTAAAACTTCAGGGACCAAAGCTGTAAAATCTGAAAATGTTCTTCAAGGGCCAATCTTGTCATTCTTCAATAAACCAGGGACTAAATTTGCAACTTTTGAAACTTGTGGGTATTTTTTGTCATTTGCTGAAAGTTCAGACCATTTCGACATTTCTTCAAACTTTGATCAAATCTTCAAAAATCATCCTCAGAGAGTAGAAATCTTCACAAATGCATAATTCTGACCTTCCGGCTCTGCTTTAGCTCTCTTAATCTCTCGTGCTCGGATTTTCGTCTGATTTGGTTCCTTTTTGTGTGTTTTACATATCCGTACCTGCACAAGCACAAACTCAAGAAAACCACAAATATTTAGCAATAAACGGCTCTTTCTTGGTTATATTGGGTCTATTTTGATAATAAAAGGTATGTGTATTAGCACATACCAAAATACCCAGACGAGACCATTGTCGTGTCCCTCACGCAATGCAATCAACTCACGCTTCTAAAACCAAGGATTTCAATCTCTTTCTACTAAACCTATGAAGAAGTAGCAAAGATTCCTCAAAAGAGATTAAGAAAGCCTTAATTCTAAAAACGCCCCGTTTACCTCTCAATTCACATGTAGATATTACGATTAAGCATATTCCGATTATGAATGACGGTTTGTTAAACTTTCATGTCGATCAATAACTCCAACATTTTTTCAAACGACATGTTAGGATCACGGAGTAGAAAACACACACAGCGTGAAGTGACCATACGGATAGAATACATCGTCCCTGATTTTTCACAAGTCCCAAACTAAGCGTAAAACTGAAATCATTGTTAAATATGATTCTAGATGCTAACACTACCCATGGAAGTTACTTGTGTAAATACCTTTTGTTCCCATTTTCCTATTTTCCTCTAGATTTTTTTATTTTTGTGAGAAATGAATTTCTTCAAATTTCTCGTTTCGATAACTTTTATTCCGATAAAGATACAAAGCTAAGTCGATAATTAGTTATCTGCCTTCTCTCAAGAACCATTGTCGTAAAAATGAGGTCCACATCAAGGAATTTTTATTTATTTATACTTTTGACTTTTTCAAATTTTTTCAAAAACAATTTTTTTTTTTTTTTTTTTTTTTTTTTTTTTTTTTACTTATACTTTTTATTTATATGAGCTATGAACTACGGAGCTTCACGGGGTAATTCCAAGACTATAGGCTTCATGAAATGAGGATCCCGGCTGGCTAGGCTAAGACCTCACTCAATCCTGGCTAAAGATCCAAGGGTCCGATCTCGACACCGCAGCTCATAACTTTACTTATTACTTTTCACTTATCAATTATTGCTTATTTATTACGGATCCTTGATGTGTACCCAATTTTTAAAACAAAGATTCTTTTAAGAAGATAAAGAACTAACTATTGCCAAAAACTCAACATCTCTAATTATTGTTTAACATATATGGGGTGAAACAATTTTGTGGGAACAAAAAGCCATAAGTACCTTCGATGGGCTCTAAAGAGAACCAACTACTCCACGCTTAGCATCTAAACTCATAAACAACTCTATCATTTCTCGATCTTTGCAAATTTAAAATCCCAAATAATGAGATCCGCAGATGCTTAGCCAATAATTTTTAGATTATCTATGGTTAAGGGAACAAGCTAGGGCTCAACACGCCCGGTCAAGTCAGAATTCTATTCCTACTCTCACCAGCTGAAAGTCAACAAGGTGTCAAAACATATATTAACTTAGCTAATGCTTCGTCTATTGAAATCAAGTTATGCATATTTAAAGTCACTCAGGGAAACTTGCAAAATCTTGGCCTTGTGAGCTAGAATTCGCTTTTTATAGCTTCTTGTCTAAGAGACTAGCCAACTTTTCAATCAAAAAGACTTAACAAAAGCTTCAAAAATTTTAAATTTTTCTCATTTTTGCACAATTTTTTATTTTCTAAGGAAAAACGGGGTTACGAGAGAAACACGACACAAATAAGCAAGTGCGGTCAAATCAAATCAAAGATTACCCTACCCCAGACTAGAACGAAACATTGTCCTCAATGTTTAAAAGCAAGGGTATCAACGAAAATCTAAAAGCCGTTTATTAAGTATGCTCAAAGATAAACGTTAGTCGATAAGATTAGGATATCGGATTTCCATCAGCATCGATCATGAAACTCGAGTGGAGAAAAGACAAACTTCGAGCACGAGAGTCTTCATATCGGGAACATCCTAAACACAACATCACAAACAACCAAACACGAGAAATCGAAAAGGCAGACCCCTTCGCGTCACTTACTAGAACATAGAAAGAAGATAGATGGATAAGCATGGGGTGCCTCCCACGAAGCGCTACTGTTTTTGGTTACCGAGTCGCTAGCTTGACTCGATCCCCGAAATCAGTTGTCCTTAGGGAAAGTTTGGAGATCCGGGACAACCATAGATGGGATGTCCCCTCCAAAATAATGTTTCACACGATGGCCATTCACTTTGAAATTAGGGCCATCGAGTTGAGAAAGCTCCACCGTTCCATAAGGGAAAACCTGAGCAACGGTGAATGGTCCTGACCAACGGGTTTTGAGTTTGCCCGAGAATATCTTCAATCGAGAGTTAAAAAGGAGAACTTGATCACCAACGTTGAAAACGCGGTTTTTGATTTTAGAATCATGAATCCTCTTAGTCTTCTCTTTGAAAATCAAAGAATTCTCGTTAGCCTGATCCCTAAGCTCATTTAATTCATTCAATTGAACTTTCCGGTGATCACCCGCGGTCTTAAGATCAAAGTTAGCATGTTTCAAGGCCCAGAATGCCTTATGTTCGAGCTCGATGGGCAAGTGACAAGCTTTTCCATACACCCACTTAAATGGGGTGCACCCGATGGGTGTCTTGTATGCGGTGCGGAAAGCCCATAATGCATCATCTAACTTATCGGCCCATGAAGCTCGATTTTCTCCTACGGTCCTTTCTAAAATTATTTTCAAACCACGATTGGAGACCTCAACTTGTCCGCTCGTTTGCGGGTGATACGCGGTAGAAAGACTATGGGTAACTCCATATTTAGCCATAACTTTAGCAAATTGTTCATTACAAAATGGGTACCGCGATCACTGATGATAGCACGAGGTGCTCCGAATCGGGAAAACAAGTTCTTAAGAAACTTAACAACCACTAACGAGTCGCTCATTGGTAGGAGCGCCTTCGCTTCAACCCATTTAGACAAGTATCACGGCCACGAGGATATACTTATTACCCTTAGATGATGGAAATGGCCCCATAAAATCGATGCCCCACACGTCAAAAATCTCGCAAACTTGAATAGCATTTTGTGGCATTTCATATTTTTGCGAAATTTTCCCTTGACGTTGGCAATAATCACAAGATTTGACTAAATCATGAGCATCTCGATATATGGTAGGCCAATAGAATCCGGAATCAAAAAACTTCTTAGCGGTGTAGCTTGCACCATGATGGCCACCAGTGGGTCCGTTATGGCAAGCATTGAGAATATCAAGAGCCTCTTGGCCATGAACACACCGCCGGATTACTTGATCCGCACAAATCTTAAACAAGTAGGGATCGTCCCAAAAATAATGCTTAACATCTTTGAAAAACTTTTTCTTTTGTTGAGACGACATCCCTTTTACCTGAAAATTGCCCGCATGGTAATTTGCAAAGTCGGCAAACCATGGGGTGTTTGGGTCTTTCTTAGCAATCATCCCAAGTGTCTCAAGAGGAAATGTTTCCGTAATCTCCTTTTCTCGAGCACACTTTGATGGGGATTCTCAAGTCTAGAAAGGTGATCGGCAGCAAGGTTCTCCCTCCTTTTTTGTCAAGAATAGTAACATCAAACTCAAACTCTTGAAGGAGAACCCACCGAAGTAATCGTGGCTTAGCATCTTGCTTTGCCAAAAGATACTTAAGGGCAGAATGGTCGGTATACACTATGGTCTTCGACAAGACAAGGTAGGGTCGGAATTTCTCAAAAGCATAAACAACGGCCAATAATTCCTTTTCAGTAGTCGTGTAATTGTGTTGGGCCTCAGACAATGTCTTACTCGCATAGTGTATGGGTTGAAAATGTTTCGACTTACGTTGCCCCCAAGACTGCCCCAATTGCGTAATCACTTGCATCACACATGAGCTCAAAGGGCAAATCCCAGTCGGGGGCAACTACGATCGGTTTCAGTTAATAATTTCTTTTTAAGAATATTAAACGCTTCAACGCATTCGGTGGTGAAGATAAACGAGCTCCTTTTCAAGGAGATGGGTCAGAGGGCGGGCTATCTTAGAAAAATCTTGGATGAAACGGCGATAGAAACCGGCATGACCCAAAAACTCCGAATACCTTTGACGGTAGTGGGATGAGGGAGTTTAGCTATAACGTCGACTTTAGCTCGGTCGACCTCAATCCCAGATTTTGAAATCTTATAGCCGAGGACAATGCCCTCTCGAACCATGAAGTGGCACTTCTCCCAATTCAAGACCAAGTTGGTGTCTTCACACCGGTTGAGCATGTGGTCTAGATGAGAGAGGCAAGAAGTGAAAGAATCTCCATAAACCGAGAAATCGTCCATAAAACTTCCATAGACTTCTCGATCATGTCATGAAAAATAGCCATCATGCACCTTTGGAACGTTCCGGGAGCATTGCATAAGCCACATGGCATTCGTCGGTAAGCAAACGTTCCATAAGGGCATGTGAAAGTCGTTTTTTCTTGATCATGCGGATCAATCGGAATTTGAAAGTAACCGGAAAAACCATCGAGAAAGCAATAGAACTCATTCCCCGCTAAACGTTCGAGCATCTGATCCATAAAAGGTAACGGGAAATGGTCCTTGCGAGTAGCATCGTTCAATTTTTGATAATCAATACACACCCTCCATCCGGTGATGAGGCGTGTGGAAATCAACTCATTATTGTCATTGGCAACGACGGTAATGCCACCTTTCTTCGGGAACACATGGATAGGGCTAACCATGAGCTATCGGAGATTGGATAAATGATTCCGCGTCGAGGGTGTTTAAGAACTTCCTTTTGATAACCTCATGAATTTTGGGTTAACCTACGTTGTTGTTGGATCACGGGTTTACAATCATCCTCCATCAGGATTTTGTGGGTACAGAAACGAGGATTGATTCCTTTGATATCAGAAATTTGCCAAGCGATTGCATTTTTATGTTTTCGAAGGACATCCAAAAGTGCGGTCTTCTCCTATCTTTCAAGTTTTTAGCAATGATGACGGGAAACTTGTTTGGTTCTTCAAGAAAAGCGTATTCAAGATGAGGAGTTAAATCCTTGAGCTCGGGCTCCGGAGGTTTTTCATTAGACGTTTGTACTTCTTTGATTTCGTTCATCGTGATCTCTTTCGGAGGTAGTGACGGTAATGGATCTTCATTCAACAATTGCTCAAGATAACGGATATCTCCCTCCGAATCATAAACAACATCATCAATTCCCGTGGAATCGATCATCATCACAAGAAACTCATCGATTTCTTCCAAATGAAATCACCTCCCTCGGAGTGAGAGAGGGGGAAGAATCGGCAATAATAGGCTCAGAAGATGGTTCAATATTTTCAGAATGAATGGTGGGATTACCACTCATAAAATCAAGAAGCTCTTGAGCATACTCCTCCGGCAATATCGAGACGTCGATTCGATTAATAGAAGCATCATCATAATTGGAGGAGTATCTCGAAGGATGGTTAATGTTAAATGAGACGGTTTCCTTATGAGATCGTAAAGTAATTTCTCCTTCCTAAACGTCAATCATCACGCTCGCACGGCCGTTCGTAAGAAAGGTCTCCGAGAATAAGCGGCACTCGGAATCCATCAAGTCAACGACAACGAAGTCGCGGGAAATGTAGTGGTCCGACCTTCACATAGACATCCTCGGCGATTCCTTTCGGAATAGAGGTTGATCGGTTCGCGAGTTCAAGAGTCATCTTAGTAGGAGTGAGATCCGGGAGAGAAAGCTTGTTATAAATCGAAAGAGACATTAAGTTAATACTTCGCCCAAGATCGGCCAAGGCGGAGCATTTCACAATTCCCGGAAACTCACAAGGGATAAGAAATTTGCCGGGTCTCCTAACTTTTCGGGAAGTTTCTTGAGGAGCACCGCCGAGCAATTCTCATTCAACGGTGTTTTTGCAATTTCGGCCAACTTTTCCTTATTACTCACTAAATTTTTGATCATGGCGGCAAATTTTCGCATGAGGAGTAAAGCGTCGGTGAAACTGATGTTAAAATTCAAGGATTGAATGATTTCAACAAATTTCTCCATTTGGTTTTCGGTTTTATCACGAATCCTTTGATCTTGAAGTCTAGACGGATAAGGAAGTGAGGATTTGAGAGTAGTCTTCGGAACATCGGGTTCCGGAATCGGAGTCTGATGACCGGAGGTGGGACGGGTGCGGTTTGCACATTTTCTTCAATAACCACGGGTTCTCGTTCCTCCTCCCTCACCAGCGGAGTAGGAAACGATGGTTCGTCATAAGCCTTACCACTCCGTGTGGTTATAGCCTTTAACTCACCCTTCGGGTTGGGAATGGTATCACTTGGAAGAGATCCCGAACTCGAGGGTTGACTTATCTTACACAAAACAGCATTCAACATTTTCTCAAGTTTATTCTGCGAAGCATCCAATTTGTTGTTCTGAAGTCGAATCTCATTCCTAAACTCATTGCTTTGTCTAGTCAACGAAGATTGAAACTCATTTCTCAAACTTGAAATCTTAGTTTGCATGGTTTGATGGTAGCATTATTGTGTTGAACGTAATTCGTGAATTCATTTGAAGGCAAAGGTGGAGCTTGATAGCTTGAATTTGGATATCCTTGATTGTAATTGACTCCTTGATTCGGGTATTGATTTGTGGGGCTTTGAATTGGTTTTGAACATTTGGTCCACGAACTTGATTCTGATTAAAACGATTCTGATTGTTCGATTGAGAAAATCCCGGAGGTCCCATTTGATTACTAACACAAGGGTTTGGTTCAACTTGAGAACGGTATTGGTTACCTCCGGTTACGGCATTAGCTTCGAAAGGATTTCCATCGGTGGCGGTACAATTGTAGTAGGCATGCGGGCCACCACAAGTAGTACAAGTCGTTTCCACCGCTTTGACTTGAGCGGGTGGAGGAGAATTAACCTTAGCGGTCTTAATCTTAACCAAGCCTGAATCAGTCCGTAAGCTTATCAATCTTAGCATCGGTGCTAGACGTATTTTCGTAAGACGAGGACGATGGTGTAACACCCACTCTGGCAGCAACCGATTTGCTACGTGAGGTACGAACTTTAGATTTGTTCTCAATAATCCACAAGGCATCTCTCGTTGATCGGGTCAACAAATTACCACCCGCGGCGGCATTGAGAGAGTCTTGATCAGTCTCATTCAAACCGTTATAAAACGTATCAAGTTGGTGTAATTCCGTAAAACCATGATGGGGACATTGCCTAAGCAAATCTTTGAATCGGTCCCATGCCTCACTAAATGATGCATCAAATCTTTGTGTGAATTTTGTTATTTCATTTTTAGGCTTGTTGTTTTAGACGGTGGGAAGAATTCGTTCACGAATTTTGATACTAAATTCTCCCATGTGGTTATCGATCGAGTGGGTAGGTTTTCGAGCCAAATCCGGCGGCCCCCTCGTGAAAACGGGAAGAGTAGGAACTTGATAGCCTCTTCCGGAACGTTACGGTACTTGATCGTAGACGTGAGCTTGTTGAATCGTCGGATATGAGAGTGAGGATCGTCTCTCTCGAATCCGTAAAATTGGCTTGACGAAACCAAATTTATCAATCCGTGTTTAAGCTCAAAGTTATCGGCAACGATTGCCGGGACGACGATGGCTTCTCCATAACCCTCGGTGGGTGCTTGGAGTTGCTCTAGCATGGATCGGTTGTCCTCCGCCATTTCGATGATGGGCGGGGTCTGATTAGTTCGAATCTCGGGTTCGACTAATGGAGCACGTCTATTTCGCCTTCTCGGAATTGTAGCGGTTTCAAGTATCGGTCTGTAGTTATTAGAACGAGTGCGCATGCACTTTCAAAAACCAAGGCAATTAAAACGAACGGTATTCGAAAACAACAGTGAACTTAACCAATAATCCCAAGTGAATAAATCACCTCTATAAGACAAACGCACAAGCGAGCGGAGAAGCTTTTTTAGGTCAGTGCGAAGCTTATTAAAACCCGTCTTTACAGCCGCAATTTAATGTCAGGCCGTCCTTATACCCACCACACAGTTTGTTTATCCGATAAAAATAAATAAATTCACAAGCGACACAAAGGCAAGTTTTTGATCTTTAGTTCGGGAACTTATTAATGATAACTCCTCCGTTGAGAATGTTATATAATTGGTGTCTTCTATTTATTAGCAAAAACACAAGAGAAAATCTTTTTGTATTTTTAATATGATACATATATATATAAAAGAAAAAGGAAAATATTTTTTTACTTTTTACTTTATAGAAAAATAGTAACTTCACGAATGAAGGATCTCGAGTCACTAATCGTCAAACCTCAAACGATATTGTCGTGACACAACCTCCCCGGCAGCGGCGCCAAAATTTGATTCACAATGCCAAACCCCGTCAAGTTATCTCACACAAGCTAGCCACTTGTGAATGACTAGCCGTAAGAAACTTAAAACAGTTCAGACACGATTCGCTGAAATGAAGGCTTAAGGGTATGTGTTTACGGATAAAACCTCAATATCGATATCAAAAATAATCACGAAGATAGATTCAAATTCCTTTAGGAAAAAGAATATCAAACCAATCCCTGTGTGATCGTTGATACGGATTAGTCAACCCGAATCGTTTTCCAACAGGCGTAATGCCAACGTCGTTATTGGTTTGGAATTTAATGCTCATGTTTTGATTTGTATTTTGATTTTATTAAACTACGAGAATAGGGAAAGTAATTAAGGAATCTATTTTACGGTAAATCCTAATGCAAATTTAACTAAACGAATTAATACAACGTAAATAAAATGCAACTCGTCTAAATATATCCTAAAAATGCCTAAAATTACTTTTACTCTAGAAATTCCATGTGAAAACTAATTATGAAATAAAACTCTTTTTTAGGATTTTCTGGATTTTATTAAAATTAAAACTAATTTTTAACTATTAAAACTAAATTAAAATACTAAAAATTAGGAAATTTGGAGAAAAAATGAAACTATTTATATAAATCTGAAATACCAAAGAGAATTTTCAAAACTATTTTTTATTTTTTTGATTGTTTTTTCTATTTTCTACTAATTTAAAACTATTTAAATCAAATTTAAATTGTGAAAAATACCAAATAAAAGGGGAAAAATAGGGAAAAATCTTTTTTATGCGTGTTTAATATTTTTCTTAAACTGGGAAAAATTGAAAAATATTTTTTGGAACTTTTTCTTAATTATTTGCAATAAAGCTATTTAAAAGTGATTAAAACTATTTTAAATTGAAAAATAGCAAAGTTGACCAAAATTATGAAAAAACTCAGGAAAATTCTTAAATCTTATTCTAGTTCTATGAAAAATGTAAAATATGAGGCTTATGTGGAAAATAAGAGCTTTAAGTGTAAACATTACCAAATAAGCACTTTGACATAAGCTAAACTAGAAAATAAGCCACCAAAACTTCTAACAGAGCTGATTATCCATACCACTCTAAAACAACTAACTACTGCTTACTCCTACCCTTAAATAAGAGTTTACTCCGATTATAGCTCCTGATCTTCAATCCAAACACACCTGACCTCTATTTAAGCTACTATATAAGCTAATCTAAAGCCCAAACTAAAAACAATATGTGGTCTTCAAGACCACAGCAACTACAATGTGATGACCAAATATGAGACAATCATAAGTTGTATTGAACCTTGTGCAGGCCGCAATATCTGAGAAAATAGGTTTGACATGGTTTTGACTTCAAAAACATTTGGTACTTTGACTTATGTGAGATTTAAATACAAATGTTGAACTGAAATAGATGAATAATGATGAAATATAACTTTAGCAAGCTAGTTTACCAAATTTTATAACTATATGATAGATTATAGAAACTGATTCCAACAGTTATGCATATATAAGACGTAGAGACTTGTGATTTTGACTTAGAGTGCAAATGGCGAAACAAAGCAGATATGAAATCAATAAACTATATCAAGCCTAAAGCAACAGATCTAACCCAATATATTAACTTCTAACACAGTTTTAAGCATTAAACCAAACACTCCTTTAAGATACTTAATAAGCAATAAAAACTATCTAACCTAACTTATACCTAATGCAAGCTATAATCGATGCATAAAATTAATCCTAAAGATAAAATGAAGCAGAATCAAACACTAATATGATCATACATGGGCTTAAATCAAAATGAGCATATAGCGCTTAGGAATGAAACTTACAAGAGGTCCAACCAATTTTTGAGCATAGTAACATAGATTAATCTTGTCAAAATGACCAAACAACAACCCAATCCATCATCATAATCAACCCATTTCCATCTCTGAACCAAATTAGACACCACAGTTGACTTTTGTTGACCAGAGAGTTTTTGATGTATTGAATGTAATGAAACAGTTTTAACTTCCAAATAGCTCACACCAGCTATAACAAAGCTTGGATGAGCTTATTCCATCATAAAAAACATCTTAATCAGTACTCAAATAGTGAATGCAAGATCAAAAATCAAAATGAAAGCTTGATACTTTTATTAAAGCAAACGAGGTTACAAAAGGTTTGAAACTACATAAAAACATTAAGAAAACATTAAGAAACTGAAATACAAATACATGACTGAATTTAAAGGAAATTAATTGCACACCCTAATGTGAAGCCTAGAGGTCCTATTTATAGCCTTCAAGAGGTCTTGGATCCTTGAATGGAACAGCTAAGAATCCCTCACCCACAAATCATTCCATTGTCACCATCTCCAATCACAGAGCTCCAATTCACATGTTGAGGTGTCGCGTCCAATGAGAGCTCTCCATTTGTCCACGCGGCATTCTATCCGACAAGTTGCCTCTAGAAGCTTTTTCCAAGATGCTAAGTACGACGTTGGGTGCTTGGGATGTGGGTAAAAACGGTGTGTTTGATTGGGGAAGACAGGTAAGTTTGGGCGTTTGGATTGTTTAATATTATTTGAATCGGGTTAAAGGGGTACCGAGTTAAGGATGGGATCCGGATATTGGGTTGGGGTGTTGGACCGGGTATTTAGTGCTTGGGCTTGGTATTAAATCACAAGGTAGTGAATTAGGATTCATTTTGTACCCATTATCATACAAGGACCAATCATGTATAAACTAAAACTTCAGGGGACCAAGGTAAACTGAATTGTCTTCCAAGGGCGAACTTGTCATTCTTCAATAAACCAGGACTGAATTTGCAACTTTTGAAACTTGAGGGTGTTCGTCATTAGTCGAAAAGTTCAGGACCATTTGACATTTCTTCAAACTTTGATCAAATCTTCAACAATCATCCTCAGAGAGTAGAAATCTTCACAAATGCATAATTCCGACCTTCCGCCGCCTTTAGCTCTCTTAATATCTCGTGCTCGGATTTTCGCCCTGATTTGGCTCCTTTTGTGTGTTTTACATATCCGTACTCTGCACAAGCACAAACTCAAGAAAACCACAAATATTAGCAATAAACGGCTCTTTCTTGGTTATTTTGGGTCTATTTTGACAGTAAAAAGGTATGTGTATTATCCTGAGCTTGCACAAGCAGCATCTTGTCTCTGAAGTATTATGCATTCTGTGGTCGTTTTGGAGATGTGCAGTTGTAGCATTTGATTAGCTTTGCTTGTCCTTGATTCCCATTCCTTCCCCTATCCTGATTTACCACATATCCTCTATCAACTCCAGCATTCCCATAACCTTCTCCAACCATCCCTTGTTCGTATCATCTTCCTTGAAGTGGTTGCCCCATAACCTTTCCATCTCTGACAATAACATGATTGTGTAGATTAGATGCAGTTCTGATCTCATTGTTAGTGTGAAGACTGTTGATATGTGGTCTAAGGGTCAAGTTTTGTATAACCATAAGAGCCAGTTGATTAATGAAGTGTCCCATAACTGCATCAGCATCAGCTTGCTTGAACATCGGATCAGGAGTGAGTTTCTGATTACCATTACCTGTGGGTATGACTTGAGAGGCTTTGGTAGTAATACCAACATTGGTGTAGAACGCAGTTGAGTCATTTGACGAACTGGTTTCTCCCTGCTTAGATTTGAACTGATCAAGAATCCTTATTTCAAACATAGCATGTCTCTCATTTTGAAGAAGAAAGGCATACAGTTGCTTATAGTTTGTATTCTTCAATCCTTTGGTTAGCTTCACAGCGGTGACAAATTTTTGCCATTCGGGATTCATGTTGTTCACAAACTTTGAGTTCAGCTGAATGTTTGGCATGGTCATTTTGATGTTCCTCATGTCATTCACAAGCTTATGGAATCTCACGTAGTACTCATAGACACTCTCATCTGGTTTCATCTTGAAGTGTTCAAACTCATCATACAGTTGTGATTCTCTGTCTTCCTTGGTTAATTCAGAACCTGAGAGAAGCATCTTGACATTATCACAAACTGCCTTGGCTTTTAGTGTTTGATTGCTCAGCTTGTAGATGTCTTTTGGAAGACCCTGAAGTATGATGTTTGAAGCCCTGATATCAGCATCGAATCTCTTTTTCTCCTTATCATTGAGCTCATCATACATCTTTGGTCTGTCCAATCCAAAGATCATGGTTCCATCTACAGCAGTATCAATTATGTCTATTGTAGTCTCAATCTGATACTGTCCTTCATCATGGATTTGAGAATGTTGACCCCATTTTCCTTTCCAAGACAGTACAATCTGATTCGTTGAGCCCAAGAGTCGTAGTCAGTTCTGTCAAGCATGGGTGGACGAGTATCTGAACCAGCTGCTTGAACATCCTCAGCAACAGTGGAGATGATTGTAGGTACGTTGGTAGACATGTTTGCAGATTACACGGGATTTTATAACTTAATGATGAAACCGGGAAATAGATTCTTTCACGGGATTTTACTAAATCAAGAGAAAACCGTATTACAAACAAAAGATCAACCAAGTCGCTAAGAGTTATTGCACCAAGTTGCTAAGCCCAAGTCGCTAAGACCCAAGTTGCTGGACACAAGTCGCTAAAGCTCCAAGTCGCTACACAGTCAAGTCGCCACCAAGTCGCTAACACCAAGTCGCTAAGATTTATGACAACAAATCACTAAGCACCAAGTTGCTAGACACAGTTAAGTCGCTAAAGAACAACTCGCTAAGATCCAAGTCGCTAGTATCAAGTGGCTAACAATTTACACTACAACTCGCTAACAATTTCTGAAGCAAGTCGCTAACCTCACCAAGTCGCTAGCCGTAGTGGAGAATCCACTAACTTGTACTATTTGTCGGCTTGTCTCAATAGACAAGTCGCTAGGCTCAAGTCGCTAACAACTAACACTGTAACTCGCTAACTTTTACTAAAGCAAGTCGCTACGATGAAAAACACAACGAGAACCAAGTCGCTAGCAAGAAAAACTTCAAAAAACACACTTTTCAATCCAAAACAAGCTCAACCACGGTGATTCAAGCTTACCAAATCAAAACCCAAGCACTTACAATGATTCTAAGCACAAAAGTACCCCCAAAATTCAAACTTTAACACTAGAAATGATCCAAATGATGCAAAAACCACTAAAATTTTTCAAACTCAAAAACCATCTAAAACCACTAGAAATCCAAGGATATGTAAGAGAGATGATCAAACCATGGCTCTTGATACCAATTGTTGCATATTGGATTTCATAAACACACTAAACCAAAGATCAAAGAGGCGTATACTATAGTTTTAGAGAGAGAAAGAGTTAGAGGTTTTGGGAACTTAGTGAGAGAAAATGAAAGTATTATTATGTGCTCCAACTCTCTACCTTGGAAGGTAGAGAGTATTTATAGTCTTACACAAATCGCCACCTACGGGCTGTGGATCAGGCATACAGTGGGTAAAGACCCGTCCGTCCTCTAAGGTGTTACTTAACTAAATACTACTTAACATTAAACAATCTATGACTACGAGCTTTCTAACGATTACATATACTTGAGGTGACCGACTCTTTAATGACCGGATTTACTAAATCCTAACAATGTTTCTTTCGCGGGATTTTACAAAACCAAGAATAAACCGTAAGATAGATCCGGAAATGCACTTTACAATTACCAGGATGTTTCCATTGTCACGGGATTTTATAAGTCTATGATTTAAACCGAGAAATAGATTCTTTCGCGGGATTTTACAAAATCAAGATTAAACCGTAAACAATGATAGCTTAAGTGTGTTATGAAAACTTAGTTTTTAGTGAATATCTGTTTTAGGGGAACATGCAGCGGTTCATCAGTGGTTCATTATCCAACATCAACAATATCATCAACCATCCAAACAACACTTTGGTAAACACATCATTCACGCATTCTGTCGGTTATTGTAGTGACCACATGGAGAAGTAAACCCGATATACCAAACTTGATCATGAAGTAGAATTCCCCAGATTTGTTACTTAAACTTGTACTCATCCTCGTGAAAAAGAAACGGTGTACCCAATGTACAAAAACTCTTGACATATCCTCAACTGTGTGAGACACCGAAGTGATAGCTACACCGTGGGTTAAGCGAGAAAGAATCACAACCTTAACTAAATAGCCAAGTCTTTATCACACTCTATAAACGCCCAAACAAGTCATCTTCGCAGAAGGGTAGAAAGAAAGAAGACAAAATAAGCAAACGCGCCTGGAAAAAATATCACTTCACATTCAAATAAGAAATATCGTACAAAAAACCCCGTAGTCAACATTGTACCAATAAACAATTTCAAGCCGTGACGAAACATTATCCATGAAAATGTATATACCAAAGTATCAATCTGCACAACCCATCAAATCTCATCATCATACCCAATCTCATCATTAACAAATCTCATAGTCAATCAAATCTCTTGAGAAGCCCATCCGACTCAGTCAAGTGTAAGACTCAAGCAAGGTTGTATGAATAATCGGGGCATGGTGCATGAAGTTCAATCCAAATCAATCCTAGTGAATCCATGAAAAAGACCATGATAATCGAAATCAAAGTTATCCACATTCAATTCCGAGCCCGATCCAATTAATTCTTAACCATCAAGTGTGAGACTATGGTATAAAATTCTTAATGATACTTTGTTACCGATTCTCAAATCATACCCGAACCAATACTCCATTCGATCATAATCTCACGGCATATGTATGGTTTTAACCATTATTACACCACTCGGTCCAACACAAAGTACACTAAGTCCACATCAACACTTAATCCTGTTAAACATCCCAAATGAATAACGCCCATGTCCGAAATCCATTATCCAATACTGAGGAGTATCAAATAATTCACATCATTATATTCAACGTTTGTTCTCGATAATAAGTCCAATATATAATCCCATGTGAATTCTAATATCATTAAAGAACACATAAGTGTATAAAACCAACTGTCCACTCGCCCATATATGGAACCAACAAAAGCCCACATTGGTTTATAGAGCTCGGCCCAAGTTCACAAGGTAAAATCCAGTCATGTGATGCCCTAAGAATATGGGTATAAAATACTCACTAACACCACACTTGTCCTAATAATTCTCACACAAATCCGCCTCTCACATAACAGCTTCAAACCCTAATCTCAACCATAGTTATGTCCGCCCCCATTCATACATCTGCTGCTCAAAAAAATCTTCATCTTCCAAATCATTTACATACCACAAAGATTTCAAAAATAATCCATAATCACTCCCAAACCCATTCGATTACAGCCCCCAACACACCAATCAAACCTCACCTCTTTACTAAAGATATTCTAAGAAGAACTTACCTGCTTGCTCGCCACAGGGTTGACTGAGAGACGGTTCGTTAGACCATGCCACAGGGATGGCAAGAAGGGTCTTGAGAAGGCATTGAGATCAAACCAAATGTACGAGGTAAGTATAAGCGTGTATAACACGAACCAATGAAAAATGAATTAACAAAGATTGTTAAATTCATTTTATGGTTCGGATATTCAAATAGAAGCTTAGTCTTCACAAATAAAATAGATCCGATTAAGTTTTACATTGGTTTGATTAAACGAACAATTGAGTGCAGATTTAACATGATTTGTTAAAACTTTTCAAGGTTCGAACATAATAAAAAGACACTTGATCTGTGAAGATGAATATCGAGGGGTTCTTTGGAACAGAGTTGAGGTCATGATGATCTTAACTATACCTTGATGAGATCTGAGATTATTGAGACCATGGTTTAGTTTTGTTTTAGCCTTGACTGATGATGTATATAAGCTGAGGTCAATTGAAGTCATGTTTGGTATTTGGTATTAGATTGAGTGGTTGTAGTCTTTGTACAGTCAATTATTCTTTAACTTAACTGTCAAGTCACTACAGTAAATGGTTTAGAGTCAAGTCGCTAGCCTTTTGAGTCACAAGTCGCTAACCTTTAACTTATCATACCCAAGTCGCTATAATAGCCTCACATCAAGTCGCTATTACACAAATCGCTAACTTATAAATATAAGTCGCTACCTTATGACTCAACTCGCTATTCACTTTCAAAAAAGTCAACGAATATCCAAGTTGCTACAGAAATTCATTGAATCTGGACATGAAACTTTGACAAGTCGCTAGGTTTTCCTGCGAGTTTTCCGACCATTTTTCCGACCATCTTCAAAAATACCCAGAAAAATTACTAAAAACTCTTCAGATATGCCCCGTTAGACCACGTTTGACCACAAAAATCTTGGAGTTTGACCACATATACTTCACGGATATTGGAACCAAAAGACATATATTGATAAGACAAAAGCTGTTTGGACCAATAAAGATACAAGACAGATATTGTAAACCATGAATAGACCATATGACTATTTTTGACAAAAAGATGATTCAATAACATGTTAAAAACTGTTTTGCTTCAATAATCAGAAAAAGTTTTCCGACCAACTGAAACAGTAAAAAAAAAGCAGTTTAAGACATGTAGAAACCACAATAAATTATCACAACACAAAAACCTTGGTACGAACCACACAAATCAAAGATAACATAATAACCATGGCTCTTGATACCAATTGTAGGATCATAATATTTATTGTGTTGATGATTCGGGTGGTCTTGGATGATGAAAATACATGTTTACCATAGTTAGAAAGAAAGAGATGATCAAACCATGGCTCTTGATACCAATTGTACCATATTGGATTTCATAAACACATCATAACATTATAAATGGGGCATATGGTTTAAGAGTTTAGAGAGAGAAAGTGGAAGATGGGAGGCTTTCTAGAGAGAGAAAGAAAACAAAAGAGAAAAAGGTTAGATTCAATGAAAGGTCCAACCCTCTACCTTGGGAGGTAGAGGGTATTTATAGTTTTACATAATACGCCCTCTGACGGGCTGTGGATCAGGCATACAGTGGGTAAAGACCCGTCCATCCTCCACGGTGTTGCACTAAGCTAAACTAATAAATAAATAACTAACTAATAACTAGTAAATAACGTAATGTCTACGAGCTAACATATGCTAGACTAGTGTTGGGGGTGACCGACTCTTCAACATGGATTTTCTAAATCCTAACATGATCCGTTCTAATAGACACTATAGGACTTCCTAATTGTCTTTAGATTTTCTTACTTAATATTTCAAAGTGATTGAACGTTTCAGTTTTGTTCTTTAAAAATTTAGTCCATGTGTACCTAGAATAATCATCCACTATAACCAAAGTGTAGTAGTTTCCTCCATAACTTTGGATAGAGGATGGACCAAATAAATCCATGTGTAACTCTAGAAACTTAGTTGTAGAGACCATGTTTTTAGCTTTGTAACTAGCATGAACTTGTTTTCCTATGTTACAAGCATCACAAAAGTGATGTTCATATTTTAATTTTGGTAGATCTCTTACTAGATCTTTGGATGATAGCGATTGAAGAAGTCACATATTAGCATGACCCAATATTCGATGCCATAGGTTCGAAGTATCATCCATAGAAGTAAGACAAAGTTTGTATTTAGGTTCATTACCAATTTTAATGACATAGACTCCATGTTTCCTAATTCCCCTACCTATAGTAATACCATTTTTTAATATCTTACTACCGGTTTTGTTAAAAAGTACGTTGCACTTTTTATCACATATTTGTCCTATACTTAAGAGGTTAAAGTTTAGGTTTTCTACGTGACACACATTGTTAATGGTTAGAGATTTGTTAGAAATCGTACCTCTACCGATGATTTTGCTTTTGCTATTTCCAGATACCACATTTCCTCCATTGAAGGATTCATATATGGAGAATAAATCTTTATTTCCGGTCATGTGCCTCGTGCACCCGCTATCCTTGATCCACTCATCCGGATCTAGGTCGACCTTTAAGCACACCTAAAAAAACAATTAACTCAAAAGTTTGGTCCCCATTTGTTCATGGGTCCATTAGTGTTAAACATTCCATTCATGTTAGACATATATGGATAAGGTGAGTATGCGTTCCATGGTGCAAAGTTTTGAAATGGAAAGCCATTTTGCATATTTGGATTCCATCCCATTTGATGGTTACTTCTCGGATAAACGTTATTAGGTCTCCTAGATGTGTTCGGTTTTGAAAATGATGGACCTTTGTTTCTTGTAAAACTTTGATTATGTCTTGGAGGTGGTTGTCTAATGGTAACATGGGTTTGTTTCTTCTAATTAACAATAACAAAACTCAGTTCTAGATGAGGAAGCTATATTATAACCATTGTTTACTTTAGCAGACCCACAGATCCCTGGCTGTACACTAGCCGGTTCCCTTTTTGTGGGATCCGTGGGATCCGTGACTACAGTGGTTTGTTTTTCTATTTCTTTTACGAATTGTGTTTCTTTGTTTTCACTATTTGACGCATCAAGTTGCTGAAAACCTAAACCTTTTTGGTTGTTTCCTGTTTTAACACTATCCAATATCATATCTAGGGTATTAGTGTTCATTTTGGCAATCTTAGAGTCTAGATGATCAAATAGTGTTTGAAGTTGAACTCAAAGTTCACATTCGCCACTTGCTATCTTCCCCTTTTCTAGACGTTTTAATTTTGCCTTTAACTCTACGACTTCCTTTTCTAAACGTTGGTTTTGGTTTTTCAAAAACTTGTTTTTGTTGATTACTTTTAAACTAATTTTGCAAACTTTATCATATTCATTATGCAATGAGTCATCATCTAACGATGAGCTACTATAGTATTCGTGACATACCTCGTCATTTTCCATGAGACAAATTTCTTCATCCTCCTCCTCGCTCATTCCCTACGAACCGCTCACGAATGCTTTTTTTATCATCACATTTTGGACACTTACTAATAAAGTGGTTTGGGTCCCCACATTTAAAGCAAGCGCGATCATCCCTTACCTTCTGGTCCTCTTTGCTTTTCCGGAATCCTTTCTTGTCGTCATATGGTTGTTTGACGTATCTTCCCTTTCTTCTAAAGAACTTTTTGAAGTCCCATACCGCCATGGCATACTCCTCGTCATCACTATCTGAAGAGGAGTTCTCTTCATCGCTTGAGACCTTCTTGGCTTTAAGGGCAAGAGATTTGTGCTTCTCTTTCACTTTTGAGGCTTCGGAATCTTTAGCAAGGACAAGCTCATAGACCTTTAAGTTGCCTATGAGTTCATTAAGGGTGAGGATTGTCAAGTCTTTTGATTCTTCGATTGCCGTCACCTTATATCTCCAATTAGATGGAAGTGCCCTTAGATATTTCCAAACATGATTACGGCTAGAAAAAGATTCATCAAGTGCTTGTAAAGATGTAATTATAGTATTAAAATTAGCAAAAGAATGATCTATAGTTTCCTCATCCGATATTGAAAATTGTTCATATTGTTGAAAAAATAAATCTATTTTATTGTTTTTCACTTGTTGATTACCTTGATAAGTTACAACTAAAGAATTCCAAATTTCTTTAGAGGTTTTAAGCATGGAGATTCTTTCGAATTCCTTTTTAGGTAACGCATTATATAAAACCATTTTAGCTTCACTATTTTTGGAAAGCTTTTTCTTAATATCATCGGTGAGTTTATCACGAGGTATGTTAACTAAGTTTCCATTTTCATCTTTTGCAGTGGCTTCAAAATCGCCTTCAACAATGATGTACCAAAGATCAATATCTTTAGACTTTACATACGTTTCAAATCTATTTTTCCAATATATAAAACCATTAGTTTCAAGTAGTGGAGGTCGTTGAATGGATTGCCCTTCCTTGTAATTTTTTGAACCCGTAGTGATCGAAAAGTTTTTAAACTACGGTTTACTTTAAAACTTTTATAAACTTAGTCCTTGATGCCAATTGTGGAAAACTAGAAGGGGGGGTTGAATAGTTTTGTCGATTTTAAGTTAGTTTCAAAAACTTTTAGATTCGATGTTATGTGAAATCATATGAATGAGGAGATAGTATAGATCTATGAGTAATGCAAGTAAAGTAAGTAAAGTAAAGGATAGAAATGACACAACCGATTTATAGTAGTTCGGCTACAAGGACACATTCCTTTCCCTACTCCACTCCCCTAGTCACCTACTCGAGAGTTCAAGCACTATGTCAACAAACTCCTTCAACTTGGCGGAGAAGCCTTCACAACGCTTCTTACACCTTTTTCTGGTACAAAGCTAAATACCGAGTCCGTAACACCGAGGACCAAACCAACACTACTATAACACAACAAATATGTGAAATATGAAATACAAGATCTTTGCTGCAGAAATCTTGTGAAGGAACAAATCAATCAAGGACCCCTTGCTTGGATGACTTGTAGAATGCTCGTGATCTCGCCTTAGAGAAGGACCTATATGAGAATCATAATAGAAGAAAGAAGAACAACTCTCTGGATCAAGTGATCTTTTGTTAGAAGAGTGTAAGAATATATGAGAGAGTTAGTAAGAAGAGGGGTAAGTAAAAGAGAAGAAATGACTCTCTATTTATAGGTAAATTCTTGCCACTGTTGCACGGATCCCACGTATCCCTTGCTTGAGGGATCCGTCTAGTATAACTCCAGCGATCCGTGAGACGCTCCTCTTTACCCATGGGTTTTTTGGTTATGGGTCTTGGGTCTTGGGTCATGGGTTATGGTTTGAACCATGGGTATCTAAGTAGATACAATGTATCTAATAGATGAAATGCATCTATTCAAATGGGTATGGGTTAACTCCATGGGTTATGGATATGCTCCATGGATATGGGTGGGTTGTGATTTTTACCCATCCTAATAAACTATTACAACAAATGAGTTATTACAACAATTTTTATTAAATGACTATATGTAGATGCTTTACAAAAATAACATGTATCCTTATAGTTTTAATTATGATAACATTATATTTGTTATCAACAAAACACAAAGAGATCGCTAAATATTAATAAACGTTTTTACGGTTTATTTGTATTAACATAACCTAACAGTTATATTTAAAGTTTAAAATTGTACGTGATTTTGGGATAAAATGTTTATGTTTTAAATAAATATTAACATGAAATTTTTCGAGTTGTTACAGTCTTACCACCTTAAAGGGAATTCCGTCCTGGAATTCTGTTTGTTCTATAAACGTATGTTCTTATGTCTATCGTTCGTTTTACAAACGTATATTCTTGTGGCTATATTTGATGAGGCAAACTTTCCTATTCTAGAGCATAGCCCTCAAAAGACCTTTAGCTAGTTGATTCTAACTTAATCCCACAACGCATCAAACAAGAACTATCACGGGATTAAGCTGAATCGGCTTTAGTAACAACTTGATTCTAGCTTGATTTTTCGCAACTCATCAAACAAGAACTGTCACTAGATCAAGCTAGGAAACAAGTTGTCACAAAAAAAAGTTTAATAACTTTGAATGAGGTCTTTTAAAAGATTGGCTCGATTATTGAATTTCTTACACTAATCAAATCAACGTATAATGGTGACTTATATTAGCGAGAAGGCTAGAAATGCATCTAAGGCTTATGACATTAGGTCGGGAGAAGTTATGTCCAAGAGGTTAGATAACTAGGCTTAGAAGGAAGTTTATCTTATAGTCAAGCACACATGCAATCATAATAGTTCGTAATATAAGAACCTATTATATAATAAAAAAAGATTGCTTGGAACAAAGGACACTTTGTATTGCTGCTCCGAATAAGGGAGACTTTTTACTGATCTATTCACATAGGGAGAATTTAAAATTGGGCTACTTCGAACAAGGGATACTAAAAATTTGGGTGCGTATGGCACAAAGGCATAACATAGTTGGATAAAATAAGACATGACATAGTATAAAATACCATGACTAATAAGCACGTACATAAAATATACAAATAAGGCAAAGTATGATAGAACAAGGCATACTTAAAGCTAATAGTGAATATCTTATTATAGTGTAAAATGCACAAATATGAATACACTAAACATGCATCGCACACGCGCACGACCAATGCAACTTCAGGTGATTAGACTACTAAGACTTGACCAAACATTCCTCGCGATTACTACTCTTTTCACTACATGATGCCTACTGAATTACGCATAGGTGTACATGTTATGCATAATTTAGGAGTAATGATGCAATGCTAGGACTAATTGACTCATCTAAATTCTTGAATTTCTTTATTAATACTAAGTCATATCATCCAATAGCATGGATCTAAACAAATAGCCAGCAAAGCATATGCGCACGAAGTGTGTATAAGTAAATAAATAGGATAGCCTTAACATATAAAGCAGTTATAGTCTAGGTATTAAATGCAACCTAGTTCTCTATAACCAATGCTCTGATACCAATCTATAACACCCCCAAAATATCGCAACATAATTTTGTGTCATTGGGGTATTACATCTTTGCACAGAAACAAGTTATAGAAAACGACTCTAAATGAGACGTTTTGAAAAGTTACCATTCAAATAATAAAATCAGAGTTGCAAACAAAAGGTTCCATAGTATAATACATAAATGTTTTTATAATATATCAAATAGTAAATGACAAAAGCGTAAGCCTTCAAAAACATGACGTGCGATTCTATGCCCCATGCACCAACTATCACATTACAGACCTAAGATAAACATGCTTAAAATTGTCAACACAAAGGTTGGTGAGTTCATAGGTTTATATTAATACACATAAGTACAAAAATATAGTACGTTTAAATTGTGTAGGACAATAGTGAACAAGATATACATACATGAGCACTTAAATAATATCGCAATATATACGACAACTGAACAACATACCACAATGGTCTTTCGGCATATAGTCAGGATGCATACAAACTACACATACTGGAAGCTTCTTCCCAAAGATTACTACTAGCCACTAAATCGCGCAATGGAATTCCAAAATACAGTCAGAATGCACAAAAACTACACATTCTGGGAAACCACTTCCCACACATATTGGGAAACTCTTTCCGCACATAATAATTACATAGTAATAGTCATGCATTAGAGCATATACTGGTATGCACATGTTGATCAAATATGATAATAATGTATCATGTTGACTAAAATAACACATATTGGAACCATGTCCCCCACTTAATAATTACATTGTAATAGTCATGAATTAGAGTATATATTGGTATGTACATGTTGACCAAATATGATAATAACGCATCATGTTGACTAAAACAGCGCATACTGGAACCATGTCCCGCACATAATAATTCATAGAACACATAGTATAGTTTTCAAGTAATTATTATCGTTATAAAAAGTATAGCATGTATCTCCCCCAAAATAGTTTACAAAAATAGTTAAACAATAGAAAATGGGGTCATGAAACTCACCGTGAGTTAATGACGTTAAGGGTATAACTAAATCAATGGATAAACCGGGAAAGCCTCTACGTGCAATCTAGAATATGATATAGCGTCCTAGGTTTTGAAATAATGATGTGGAAATATAAATGAGTCTAAAGAAGTTATTATATTAATTATGATGTTGTACATGGTATTTTATAATGTTCATGTATGTCGTTTATAGAAACGGTTTAGTCTATGAAACGTGTTTAGTTAAATATCATACCATTGTTCGGGCTATCATAATTCAGAGGTCGTGTAGTAAACGTATGGGGAGCTAGGACACTTTAAGTCATAAATCCAATAACTCGTCAATACATTCACCCCGAAGAGGCGCCTCACATGAAACTCCCTGGTAACATAGTACTTAATATGTAAAACATATATTTAGCATTTTTAATTATATGACATAAGTGTTGAAAATGGTCACATGGTTTGTAAGATTTATTTGGTTTATATCTTGTTAATAAACTTTAAACAAGTTTGATGATTTACACAAGTTATAAAAACTACAAGAGTTTATAAGTTTATAAGTTACGAATTTGATTGAAACCGGTTTTCATATAACTGGTTAATTATGAAAGACATATTGTTTCAATAGGTTAAATAAACTTAGGAAAGTTTATTAATATGTTATATTTTAAATTTTTATAAGATATGTCAAGTTTTGTAAGTTACTAGTGCTTTAGAAAGAAAATGTTTTATCATAACTAGAATTTTGGTACAACTACTTTTATGTCAAAATAGCCCGTTTTAGTTATTATAGTAAATAGTCCTTGTTTTGAGCTTTCAGTCTAAAACTCTTGAGAAACAAATGTAAAACATCCATCTGGATAACTTTCATGTTTTATACTTTTGGTAATCTGGACAAGAAAGGGGTCAAAATTGTTTTTTAAAGTCGGATCAGAAATATTTTTTTACCAAATGTCAAGTTACTTTTAATAATCTTTAACTAGTCATATCTTTTAATCTCTAATCTTTTTAACATGATTCCGAAGGCATGGTTTCGTTTTAATTTCCCCTACAACTACATAAGATTATTCAAGGTCATGGTTTCATGATTTTTTTGACAATAACTAGCATAAGATACTTGTTTTAGCTAGTTTGTTTCAAGTAAATACATATATTGGTTAAGCTTGTTTTTTTTAAAGTTTTGTACAATATCATCAATATAACTAGCATATAATGAGTAGGAAAAAAAAGAATGAAGAGAAGTATCATCCTTCTTACAACTTTTGGCCTTAAGAAAATAGAATAAAAACAAGAACTAGGACACTAAAGACCTAAAGCTTCAACAACAACTTCTAGCTTCCAATACTTTAACCCTAGCTTCAAATCTTTTAATTACTTGATTAAGACCTTAGAAAGCACTTGTAATAATCTTCTTAACTTAGCTCTAGTACCCTTGAGTAACTTCTCAATGAACAATGAAATGATGAATTTGACACTTGATTTGTGTAGAGATTAACAAGATCTTCAAGAATGATGTGAAACTTGTTAATCAAAAATCAAAGATGAAGATGGTAGGGATTTATTGATGGGGCATTTATGTTGATGAAACAAAGAAGAAGAATGAGTTTCTAGTTGAATGAATGAGAAATATATAAGGTGAAATGAGGAGGTTAAGTTTTTAAGATATTTTGGAAACTTAACTAGTAAGTATAACACATTTATTCATCTAACTTATGATCTAATCTCACCAAGCCAAGTGGCTTGGTGATTCAAAAAAAAAAAACGCCCCTTAAGGCAAGAATGAGAAGGTTAGTGATTTTAGATATTATCTAGTGTTTTACGGAGTGTCATTTGGTCCAGTAATTACTTTCGTTAAGTATTTAAATCGCGAAACTTAAAACCGGGTATCTTAAAAATATAAGACTTCTAAGAAATGTTAAAACTTATCAATATACTCTATAAAAGTATATAAAACGAGTGATAAGTTTAACGGAGTGTGTAAACGTTGTTACACCCTAAAAACGTAGGTTGAAAACGCGTAAAACGTAAAAAGTAGGAACTTTACGTAGAAATAGAAAAAGTGAAATGTGACTTTTCTAATATGATTATTATGAACCTAAAATACATAAAATGTGTAGAATGGGTCTAGTCTAGTGTTGGTTTGTGTTAAATGTACGTTAAGTTTAAAACCAAAAATTTTAAATAGCTAGTTAAACTTAGTTAAGAAGTTTAAGTAAATATCTTAGTTTTCATAGGTATTAATTTTTGGAAATATCTAGGAACTTAGCTTAACAATAAGGACTAAAAATGGCTAGTTAAGTTTAGGAGATATTTTGTGATATTTACTGACAATAATCAAGTTTTGATTTTATGGTCAAAGGAGGGGGAAAAATGATGACTTTTTAGAAAATGTAAAAGTGTTTAAACATCTTAGAAAATACGATACAGGTATAGGTTAAGTATGTGTAGAAGTAAAAAATGCTTAAAACGCGACTTTAGGCTCGTAAAACACATGGTCTATTTGGTAACATTTGAAATTAAAATTTAAAATTCCATATATTAATTATAAGTGGACTAAAATTTAATCTAATGTGATAAAAATGTTCAGATTCAGTTTTCATTATGCGCAGGATAACCTAACGGTTATATTTAAAGTTTAAAATTGTACGCGACTTTTGGGATAAAATGTTTATGTTTTAAATAAATATCTACATGGAACTTTTCGAGTTGTTACTGTCTTACCACCTTAAAGGAAATTTCATCCCAGAATTTTGATCGTTCTACAAACGTATGTTCTTATGTCTATCGTTCGTTCTATAGACGTATGTTCTTGTGGCTAGATTCGATGAGGCAAACTTTCCTATTCTCGAGCATAGCCCTCAAAAGACATTTAGCTAGTTGATTCTAGCTTAATCCCATAACTCAATAAAACAAGAACTGTCATGAGATTAAGCTGAATCGGTTTGAGTAACAACTTGATTCTAGCTTGATTTTTGGCAACTCATCAAACAAGAACTGTCACTAGAAAAGCTAGGAAAAAAGTTGTCACAAAGGAAAGTTTAATATCTTTGAAGGAGGTCTTTTGAAATATTAGATCAATTATGGAATTGCTTACACTAATCAAATCAATAATTAATGGTGACTCAGATTAGCGAAAAGGCTAGAAATTCAAGGCTAATGACATTAGGTCGGGAGAAGTTTTGTCCAAGTGGTTAGATAACTAGGCTTAGAAGGAAGTTTATCTTATATTCAAGTACACATGAAATCATAATAGTTCAGAATACAAGCACCTATTATATAATAAATCAAGGCTGCTCGAAACAAGGAAGACTTTGTATTGTTGCTCCGAACAAGGGAGACTTTGTACTGCTCCATTCACATAGGGAGACATTAAAATTAGGTTTCTCCGAACAAGGGAGACTAAGAATTTGGGTGCGTATGGCACAAAGGCATAACATAGTTGGAGAAAATAAGGCATGACATAGTATAAGATATCATGACTAATAAGCACACACATAAAATAGTCAAATATGGCAAAGTATGACAGAACGAGGCATACTTAAAGCTAATAGTGGATGTCTGATTATAGTGTAAATTGCACAAATCTGAATACACAGAACATGCATCACACACACGCATGTCCAATCCAACTTCAGGGGATTAGACTACTAAGACTTGACCAAACATTCCCCGAGACTACTCCTCCTTTCACTACATGATTGTTACTGATATAGGCATAGGTGTACAAGGTATGCATAGTTTAGAAGTAACGATGCAATGCTAGGACTAATTGACTCGACTAAATTATGGGATTTATTTTTTAATACTAAGTCGTATCATCCAACAATGTGGATCTAAAAAAATAAGCAGCAAAAGCATATGCGCACGAAGTGTGTATAAGGAAAATAGAGAGGAGAGTCTTAACATATAAAGTAGATATAGTCTAGGTACTTAATGTAACCTAATTGTCTAAAACCAATGCTATGATAACAATCTGTAACACCCCCAAAATGTTCCATTATTCGTTGTGTCACTGGGGTATTACTTTTTAGCACACAATACAAGTTATAGAAAATGACTCTAAAACGAGATGTTTTGAAAATTTACCATTCGAATAATAAAATCAGAGTTACAAACAAAATGCTCCATAGTACAATAAATAAATATTTTATAATATATCGAATGGTAAATGACCTCACAAACCTGAGATAAACATGCTTAAAAGTGTCAACACAAAGGTTGATGACTTCATAGGTCTGTCTTAATACACTTAAGTACAAAAATCTAGTACTCTTAAAGCGTGTAGGACAATAGTGAAAAGATATACATATATGAGCACATAAATAATATCACGATATATACGACAACTGAACAACACACCACAATGGTCTTTGTTAGGATTTAGAAAATCCTGCAGTTAAAGAGTCGGTCACCTCAAGTATATGTATTTGTTAGAAAGCTCGTAGTCGTAGTCATTTAGTGTTAGTAAGTAGTTTGTAAAGTAACACCGTGGAGGACGGATGGGTCTTTACCCACTGTATGCCTGATCCATAGCCCGTAGGAGGCGTGTCTTGCAAGAACCTATAAATACGCTTTGCCTAGCAAGGCAAAGGGTTGGAGCTTTCATAATTCATTTTTCTTTGTCTCACTAAAGTTCCCAACTCTCTTCCACTTTCTCTCTCTAAACTCTATTTCATACACCCCCTTTTTGTGCTTGATTGTGTGTTTATGAAAACCAATATGTCACAAATGGTATCAAGAGCCATGGTTTGATCATTCATCTTTCATGTTCTTGGATTTCTAGTGGTTTTCATAAGGTTTTTGGGTTTGAATGAGTTTAGAGTAGTTTTCACCATTTGGATCATATCTAGTGTTAAAGTTTGAATTTTGATAGTACTTTTGTGTTTATAATCATTATAAGTGTTTAGGTTTTTTTTGGAAGGCTTGAATCATCGTGCTTGGATTTTTTTTGGATTGAAAAGCGTTGTTTTTGAAAGTTTCATTGAAGCAGTTTGTCCCTCGAATGTGATTTCCTCGAAGCGGTTTGTCTAGCAAATCAAGCGGTTTGTCATTGTTTTTATGCGGTTTCTCACTTATTTCATGTGGTTTGAGCTGTTTGTCAAAGAAGCGGTTTGTCTATTGAGACAAAACGACAAGAAAGGAAAAAGTAGTGGAAGTAGTGGGTGTACTTGTGTACTAGCTATTTGTCAATATAAGCGGTTTGTGTGTTATGCATTTTGTATGTTAGGCGTTTTTTCAACTTAAGCGAGCTACGATTTGCAAAACATGTAATGAATGTTTGGTTTTTGGTATTTATCATGAATGTGCTGTGAATGAATTAAAATATGTTGCTAAATATCCAGTCAAAACTATTGGAATTACTAAACAGGTTAAGGATGTCAGAAAACCATGGTGAAAAAAGGTTAAAAACCATTGGAAACCAACAGGAAGAAAATTTAGTAATGTAGGTTATCAATTGATATCTACTGGTCATAAATTCAATCTAAAAGAATTGTGCCCTAAATTATCCAGATCAATGCCCATTAGGAAATGGATGCCCACTGGTAGAATCATACCTTTAAGAAGTGAACACACTTTGAATAGATCTACTGTCACTACTAGTCCTGCATCTACCTCTAATGATATCATTTATTCTGCTTCTGATGTGGGTGTTCCAATCTCGTTTACTAACCAAATGGAACCCATTCTAGCATGGGGATCCAAATTATCCAGTCATCCATACTTGTCTGTGTTCAACTGCAGGTCGTACAAATTGTTCTGTGGTATTTGGACTCAGGCTGTTCCAAGCATATGACTGGAGATCGCTCGCGGCTCATGAACTTCGTGAGTAAATTCATCGGGACTGTTAGATTCGGGAACGACCACTTTGGAGCAATTATGGGTTACGGAGATTATGTTGTTGGTGACAGTGTAATTTCCAGGGTTTATTATGTTGAAGGTCTTGGTCATAACTTGTTCTCTGTTGGTCAATTCTGTGACTCTGATCTAGAAGTGGCCTTTAGAAAACATACTTGCTTCGTTAGAGAACTAGATGGTGTTGAAATTTTAAAGGGAACACGTGGAACTAATCTTTACACCATCTCTATCGAAGACATGATGAAGTCTTCTCCAATTTGCTTGTTGTCAAAGGCCTCGAAAAAAAAGTCATGATTATGGCATCGTCGTCTCAATCACTTGAACTTCAGGACCATAAATGATCTTTCTAGAAAGTACCTCGTTAGAGGCATGTCCAGATTAAAGTATGAAAAGATCGTCTTTGTTTAGCATGCCAATTGGGAAAAACCAAGAAATACGCCCATAAACCCAAACCTGCAAACTCAATTATGGAAGTTCTTCATACTCTTCATATGGATCTGTGCGGACCCATGAGAGTGCAAACCATAAACGGGAAGAAATATGTGCTAGTCGTGGTTGATGACTATTCTCGGTTTACTTGGGTTAAGTTTTTGAGGTCAAAGGATGAAACTCCAGATGTCATCATCAAACTTATTAAACAGCTGCAGGTTCGACTCAATAAAACGGTCAGGATTATCCGAACAGACAATGGAACTGAGTTTGTAAACAAAGAACTAAGCCAGTTCTACGAAAGCATTGGAATCAGCCATCAAAGAAGTGTCCCACGTACTCCTCAACAGAACGGTGTAGTTGAAAGACGAAATCGAACTCTTGTTGAAGCTGCAAGGACGATGCTGATATACTCAAAGGTTCCAATGTTTCTTTGGGCAGAAGCCATTGCCACTACATGCTACACCCAAAACCGTCCCCTTATTCACACCACTCATGGAAAAACTCCTTACGAACTTGTCCACAACTGAAAACCAGATCTCTCTTTCCTTCGTGTATTCGGTGCTTTATGCTATCCAACAAATGATGGTCAAGATTTAGGAAAGTTAAGAGCTAAGGCGAACATTAGAGCTTTTGTTGGTTATGCACCAAACCGAAAGGGTTACCGAATCTACAATAAAAGAAACCCAGATATCATGGAAACTATTCACGTCACGTTCGATGAGCTGTCTGAGCAAATGGCTTGATAAGGATTTAAAAGGTACCTTTTTGAGATTTAAGCCGTTAATTGATCAATTTTGTATCCGTTATTACTTAATTTCGTTCCTTTTCACTTTTTAGGTCTCTTGAAGGCAAATTGCTGGAATGACACTTATTCGGACGAAAAGGCGTGAATATACGAAGAAAATGGCCAAAGTCAAGAATCGAGACACTTAAGCTGCTGGAATTGAAAGGGGACGGCGTCAGGGCTTATTTGCGACGCCGTCGCGACACATCTTGAGACGACTCAGTAGCCAAATTGCTTATTTACAAGTGACGGCATCAGGTTTAAAAGAGTAGGGCGTCGCATCTCAGACGGCCTAGATTTGGATCCAGACGGCGTCAGAGGTTGAAGCCAACGACTTCACGAGCATAAGGTGACACCGTCACAGAGTTGACGTAGCCAAGACGAAACCCTAATGGCGGCGAGCCGATGGTGTCACAATTAAAGAGTGACACCGTCGCATTTTGTAACACTATATATAGAATCCGAATTTTTCAGTTTTTAGAGAGGTAGTTTTGTGGAGTAAAAACCTAAACCAAACCAAGGCTGTCTTGTACAGTATGTTAGGGTTCCATACCATATTTTACAACAGGATAAGTGTTTTACTTCATTGATTTAATCATGTCTTCAATTGATTGTGTGTATGCTTGCATGTTCTCCATATCCGGTTAATTAACTTGTGTGTTTGCTTAGATAATATGAAACCTAGTTATTGAATATTGATTCGTTGTCTCTTATCTTAATTGTGATTGACCTAGTATTGCGATAGGTCATTCGTTGTGCTATTAATGCTTGATTAATCTTTGTTGAACCTTAGCTTATAGTTACTAGTGGAATTGTAGGCTAGATATCCAAAGATAATCTTAGTGTTAAGTTTATGAATCCTAGATATTTCGTAGTCATTAACCTTTGGTAGCTTCAAAGAGTTAGGGATAAACGCATACCCTACAACCTTAGAAACACAACGCGTTAAGAATAAGGACGTGACAATTCAACCATCAATAGGAGATAACTAGGGAGTAATAACATCTAAGTAAACACATTTTTAATCATCATAAGAGCACACAACAATAGACATAGACTACCCTTACCTTAGTTTAAATTAGTTAGATAATTAGATAATTAGATAAGTAGTGTAATCGGTTGAAATACCAACCCCCAAATCCAAACCCCGAGATTTGTACCTTTTCATTTTCTAAAAAAAAAAAAGATAAAAAATAATCTTCCTCAACCCCAACCTTAGCGTAGTAATTTCTCACTAGCATTCCTATTCCCCTAGAGAACGATATCAATTCCCGATGCTTACCCTAATACTACACTACAACGATTAGGTTCACTGCCTAGGGTGTTGAAAAACTTGCTCGACGAAAAGGAATTTCCTTTGACCCCGAACGCGCGTTGTACGCGTATCAAGTTTTTGGTGCCGCTGCCGGGGAATAGAATAGCTAGTTAGATTTTGACCTCGTTTAGGTTTCCTTGCTTGATTCCTATCAAGTAAGCTTCTTTCCCATTTTTAGCTTCCTCGTAGTCTATCCCCCTTCTTCGTGACCTTTGTTTGTAATCCCATCACTTTTCATCATGGAAGGTGATAATCAACCACCACTCATCAACCCACCACCAAATGACCCACCAAGAGGCTGTACTCTTGGTGAATACTCGAGACCAAGCCACCTAGGCTATAGGAACACCATTGAGCTTCCCGACCAAGCCCAAACTATGGCCCTGCGATCTGACACCATCTGGCTGGTGCAAAACGGATGTGCATTCCATGGACTTCGTTCCGAAGATCCTAATCAGCATCTTAAAGATTTCCTTAAAATTGTCGATTCCATCGACCTCGATGCTACTACTCGGGAGACCACGCGTTTGCGTCTCTTCCAATTCTCTCTACGGGGACCATGCTAGTAATTGGCTTGAGTGACTTTCCGCCGGCTCCATCTTAAGTTGGGATGATCTCAACTCTCGTTTCCTTGATCCATTTTTCCCACCGGGGAGAACTACTAAGCTTAGACGAGACATCTTCACGTTCCAACAACTTCAAGGCGAGTCTCTCTATGAGGCATGGACCCGATTCAAGGATTTACTCCATAGAGTCCCTCATCATGGCATTGATCTTTGGCTTCAAATCCAAATCTTCTATGACCATACCGATTTCATCACAAGGCGATCTATTGATCGAGCCGCCGATGGAAGGCTTAGCGACTTCAACACCGAGGAATCATGGGATATTATAGAAGAGCTTGCCGATCAAAGCTACAAAGATTGGAGTGAATCCCCTGAAACCCCCGTTAAAGTGGTTAATGCCATATCGATTCCTCATGAGTCTTCCAATGTCACTGAAGAGCAGATGAGTGCTCTCGATAGAAGGATTGATTATCTAATTGAAAGGCAAAGGAGAGCCCCCGAATGAATCCCTCTGGAAATGGTTAATTCCGCTAATTCCACCAACCGCCCAAAACCTTTCTCTGAATTCCCAAGTCGTGAGCAAAATCTCAATTCCGAACGGCGCTTCCGTTCTACTTCTCCAATACCACTCTCACCGAGCTTTAAGGAACAAATGAGAGAGTACATGGCAGCCCATACGGAGAGATTAGCAAAATTTGAAGAGGAGGCTTATAGGCAAACGGAAGAGATGCAAGCAAAGATGACGGAGATGATGAACTTGGTAAAAGAGTATACCAAGACAAAAGTTCTCGAAAAGGTACTAGTAAGAAGCAATGATTACCCTCCCACTTCGTTTGTTAACGCCATTTCCATTAGGCCTGATGAAGATGGAACGGTTGAGGAGAAGGAGACAGAGAAAAGCAAAAGGGAGGAGGCTGAAACCAAAGAGGAGCCCGAGACCATTTAGTATTACCTTAAGCACGAGATTAAAAAAAAAACCATTGTTAACCAAGTGAACAACTTTAGGTACAATGAGGTTCTTAGGAAAGCCCTAGAAGGAAAAATAACAGAAAAAGAGTATGACACCATGCCTATGGGACCTATGTATGAGCTGGTTCTAAAAAAACCAGTAACAAAAAAAACGAGAAACCACGGGGAACTTCGTGATACCATGTAGCATAGGTGACATTGATAATATAAATGTCTTAGATGACCAAGGATCTGATGTGAACATAATGCCATTATCAGTCTATAATAAGTTGACTAGGGAGAAGCCAGCCAAAACCAATCTTAGACTTTCCTTAGCAAATCACACATATGTCTACCCCATAGGAATAGCAGTGGGTGTTCTAATAGAGGTGGCTAATATTGTCTATCCGGTGGACTTCGTGATTATAGACATTGAGGAAGATAGAAACATGCCACTCATTCTTGGAACACCTTTTCTGGCCATTGCCAAAGCAACTATCAAATGCGGTGAGGGCATCATGATACTCAAAAGCAGAAAGGATACGCTAGGATACCTATTGTTCCAAGGTATCCTCTTAAGATCATGGAGAAGATTACGAATGAGAATCCACAAGTCCCTAACAATATGGTTAGGAAGAAAATTAACGATTGGGGAAAAGGGATTAGAGATTTTTTGGTTCAAGGACTCCATGCAACATTGTGGAAGCGCGATAAAAAGTTAGGAGATAATCCTACCTCAATACCACAAACACAAAGGAACCCTAAGGAATTTTTAAAGGGAGAGCAAGTACTTTTGTACAAATCACGAGTAAGAGCATTAAGAGGTAGAAACAAGCCAAGATAGTTTTGGCCTTATAGGGTGAAGGAAACTAATCTAAAAGATAAAAAAGTTATCATAATAGACGACATTGGGAAGGAATCCACGGTAAGCATACAACGTCTATGAACTTTTGATAAAGGATTGGTAAAGGTAGAAGGTGACGGTAATGAAGTCACGTAGGGGCACGACTTCGAGTCTAGCTACAAGAGTCATAAATAAAGAAAAGCGCTTCATGGGAGGCAACCCATGCTTAATTGTTTGCTTGTTTGTGTTGTATATCTTTTATTGATTGATCATTCTCATGTTTAAATTTGTAAAAATGCTTTATTTTGTGTTTAACCTCGTCTTAATTACATATAAAGTTATTTTACAGAAGGGATAAGTGTAGGGAGGATTACACACGTTTTCAAAAAGAACGTGAACATGAGAATTACAATTATTTAAAAGATATACATGTGTGTTTGTTCGAGTCAAATGCTTGTATCGAGTCATAATGGATGTTTTGCAGGAAATATTTCCAGATTCTAAAGATAAAAATTTTCCATAATTTTTTCCAGAAAATCGCAGACCAGTTTCTGTAAGGATAACCTGACGGCGTCAGGGGTCGCAACCTGACGGCGTCAGGAGGAGTAGAAAATGCTTACTACTTTTTCTCGATTTCTGAGCTACTTATAAATTTTTGGAATTTTCCAAGTCTTAATTTTCCAGAAAATCTGTAAACATCCATTCCACAAGCATTATATCCTAGTTTAGTAGAGTCATATATATATATTGTTACCGCTGATTTTACGCGAAGGTTTCGTTTGTTTTCTTCAAGTGTGCAGGTTTAATTTATCAAGAAGAAGATACATAAGATTGGAAGGAGCTTTTAACGCAAACACTCTTCTTGAAGAAAGATTTAACCACTACTTCACACGGATCCTACTGAGCTAATCAGGGGAGTACTAGTTTCTTTCGTTTTTAATTACCTTCCATTATCATAACTTTGATACTTTCGGGGAACATTGGGGACAATGTTCAGTTTAAGTGTAGGGAGGGAAAATAAAACGAGAACTTTGAAACTATGCTTATCCTTGACTATTTGCCTTGTCCAATTTCATTTGTGTAATAAACCACGAGAAATATCGGTTAGGGTAATTTTGGCACGAAATTTAAAATTTTTCATGACATGTAGGAGTGGGCCATTAGTCTTAATAAAGCGTCTCATGGATATGAAGTTATATGACTAGCACAAAAACCCTTCACCACTTAAATTCCACCCAAAAAGTGAGGATCACCCTTAGATTTGTAGGAATTAAAGCATTCAACTTTACTGCTTCGAGTGTGAACCGGTAGTATAATAGATTCTAGAACTTGTTTTGTGATGCATTCAAAGATCGCTAGAAAGACTACACTTGTGTAGTTAGGAATAACTAAATGATAAGAGGCATTAGGATAACCCTTGTTTGATACCCGTAATATAATTACTTCTTCTACATCGTTTGAGTAATTCCCCCACACCCTTGCGTTGTACTCATCTTTAGTACACGATACCCCTAGTTAACCCCTCAGAGCCTATCCTTTTCGCGGTTCTCGTGATGTTCCGGTTTTCCAAAATATCAATGAAGAGCATTGTTTGCAATCCACCCCCAAATGTACACCCAAATCGCCTTAGCCTACCTTGTATGCACTCACTTTTAGTGCATTATTGTTATCACACTAAACCCTTAGTTCAATTATCTAGTTGCTTGCATAAGTTGCTAAGTCGAGTCATATCCTTTGTACACAGTTTTGGAACGATTGGGACTCATGGGAAAAGTTAAATTTTATGAAATGACGGGAAGAGAACGTTAAATTCAAATTCCCTTTATTTTCGTAATAATGTACTCCAAGTGTTTTAATTTTTTCAATTCGGGTCAAATTAGTGTTAGAGTAATAAAAACTCAAGTGTAGGGATGTGCCTATAAATCTCTATCATTTTGATGTTATCGTAGAAGATGGTAGAGTAAAAGTGTATGAAAAAAAAAATAAAACAAAAAATAGAAAAAAATAGAGTGTAAAAAAAAAAAAAAAACATACGGCTACCATCCTACATCTATCTTTAAAATTATGTTTGTTTGTTTCAATTTATCTAGAGTTTAGAGTGTCGAGTCTTGGCTTAGCAACGCTATTCTTCGCATGCTTGTAACATAAAGATTTTTTACTTGCCACGACTAAATTGCCTATCCCACCAAACCCTTTATTTCCCTACCGTAAGCCTAATATTACAACCCTCTAAAAGACCTCTTGGATAGTCTTTCCTAGGTGCTTACGCCAAAGCGATGGAGGTTTGATCTAGTCTCAAGCCTATGGTAATCTATGTACTAGGACCGGTTAATGCGTGTTTATCTTCCATTTCCAACTTTTTATATTTCATATACACCCGAGAGATGTGAGTATCCAAACACCCCATGTGAGGTGCTAGTATGTAATTTCCGTGCTTGTTACGACTTTTGCGGGGCTTATATGTGTTGTGAATCATTCTAAACTAATGCTTCATGACCCCTAACTTATAAATCAATTGGCTAAAAGCACATTTGCTTGAGGACAAGCAAATACCAAGTGTAGGGATATTTGATAAGGATTTAAAAGGTACCTTTTTGAGGGGTCATTTAAGCCCTTAATTGATCACTTTTGTATCCGTTATTACTTAATTTCTTTCCTTTTCACTTTTTAGGTCTCTTGAAGGCAAATTGCTGGAATGACACTTATTCAGACGAAAAGGCACAAATATACGAAGAAAATGGCCAAAGTCAAGAATCGAGACACTCAAGCTGCTGGAATTGAAAGGGGACGGCATCAGAGCTTATTTGCGACGCCGTCGTGACACATCTTGAGACGATTCAGTAGCCAAATTGCTTATTTACAAGTGACGACATCAGGTTTAAAAGAGTAGGGCGTCGCAACTTAGACGGCCTAGATTTGGATCCAGACGGCGTCAGAGGTTGAAGCCGACGACGTCACGAGCATAAGGTGACACCGTAACAGAGTTGACGTGGCCAAGACGAAACCCTAATGGCGGCGACCCGACGGCGTCACAATTAAAGAGTGACGCCGTCGCATTTTGTAACACTATATATAGAATCCGAATTTTTCAGTTTTTAGAGAGGTAGTTTTGTGGAGTAAAAACCTAAACCGAATAGAGGCTGTCTTGTACAGTATCTTAGGGTTCCATACCTTATTTTACAACAAGATAAGTGTGTACGCTTGCATGTACTCCATGTCCGGTTAATTAACTTGTGTGTTTGCTTAGATAATATGAAACATAGTTATTGAATATTGATTGGTTGTCTCTTATCTTAATTGTGATTGACCTAGTATTGCGATAGGTCATTCGTTGTGCTATTAATGGTTGATTAATCTTTATTGAACCTTAGCTTATAGTTACTAGTGGAATTGTAGGCTAGATATCCAAAGATAACCTTAGTGTTAAGTTTATGAATCCTAGAGATTTCGTAGTCATTAACCTTTGGTAGCTTCAAAGAGTTAGGGATAAACGCATACCCTACAACCTTAGAAACACAACGCGTTAAGAATAAGGATGTAACAATTCAACCATCAATAGGAGATAACTAGGGAGTAATAACATCTAAGTAAACACATTTTTAATCATCATAAGAGCACACAACAATAGACATAGAATACACTCACCTTAGTTTAGATAATTTGCTAATTAGATAAGTAGAGTAATCGGTAGAAATACCAACCCCCAAATCCAAACCCCGAGATTCGTACCTTTTCATTTTCTTAAAAAAACATAAAAAAGATAAAAAATAATCTTCCTCAACCCAACCTTAGCGTAGTAATTTCTCACTAGCATTCCTATTCCCCTAGAGAACGATATCAATTCCCGAGGCTTACCCTAATACTACACTACAACGATTAGGTTCACTGCCTAGGGTGTTGAAAAACTTGCTTGATAAAAAGGAAGTTCCTTTGACCCCGAACGCCCGTTGTACGCGTATCATGGCTCCTAGAAAATCTAGTTTTGGACCCGCATCTCAACATTTATCAAGTAGTCCTGTTAGTTCTTCTCTTTTACAAAACCCCTCACCTGCAGTTCTATATGTACCTCCATCGGGAGAAGGTTTGAAGAAACTGTTTGATCCAATGTTTGATGTATACTATGAACCTCTTGATAATGATCATTCTACACCATCAACCGTGACGGATCCTAATCCTATCAACGCAGAAAACCCATCGGTTTCTGTGTCTCTATCTCAAGAAGTGCCTGCTGCAGATCACTAGTCATCATCCTCAAATCCTCAATCCTCGAGTTTACATAAAGGAAATGTTACTGCCTACTTTGATGGAGATAACCCATTTGCCACTCTAGAAGATGCACCATTTGAAAATATATTTGCCCCTGAACCAACACCTGAACCATCGTCATCAGGGGATTCAAATTCTGCTACATCAGTCCCTCATCATCAACCACATGAACATCTCAGAAAATGGACACATGATCATCCATTGGACAACATTATTGGGAACCCGACTCGCCCAGTATCCACTCGTAATCAACTTGCCACAGATGCCTTATGGTGCTTATTCAATTATGTATTATCAAAGATCGAACCTCAAGATGTCAAAACAGCAATGTCTGAGGACAGCTGGTTTAGTGCTATGCAAGAAAAAATTCATGAGTTTGATCATCTTGATGTATAGGAATTAGTACCAGCTCCAGATTGTGCTATGATCATTGCTCTCAAGTGGATCTTTAAAGTAAAGCTTGATGAGCACGGTGCTGTTCTGAAAAATAAGGCAAGACTGGTAGCTAAAGGATACCGACAAGAGGAGGGTATTGACTTTGAGGAATCATTTGCTCCGGTGGCACGAATTGAGGCTATCAGAATCTTCCTGGCTAATGCAGCTAGCAAGAACATGGTGGTTTATCATATGGATGTAAAGACTGCTTTTCTTAATAGAGACTGTTAATACAAATAAGCCGTAAAAACGTTTATTTATATTTTACGATCTTCTAATGTTTTGTCGATAACAAACGTAAAATCATTTTAATGAAACAAAAAGAATACGTAAATAGTTTGAGTCAATAGTTTCCTAACACACTTACGTTTTCACATAAAACACTAAAACAAATATAAGTGATTTTATGATTTAGATACATATGTACAACAATTAGTGTTTACATATTGGGTTAGCATATACTTAAACTAAGTATACTAAAATGGGTAAAAACAAGTATATACTAAAATGGGTAAAAACAAGGATATACTAAATGGGTAAAAACTAGCAAATGGTATTGACCCATAACCCATGGTTTTATATATACCACTTAACCAAGTTCATTGTATCTAGAAAGAAAACCATGGATCAACCCATAACCCATGACCCATGACCCATAACCAAAATTACCCATGGGCAAAGAGGAGCGTTCCACGGATCCCTAGCTTTGTGCTAGCCGGATCCCAAGTGGAAGGGATCCGTGGGATCCGGGGAACAGTAGAGAATTTTCTCTATAAATAGAGAACCATTTCTTCCTTTCTAATCATCACTTTACACACATACTTCCCCAATTATTCTAACCCTCTAACCTCATATCTAAGTGATCTATGTAGTTTGTCTTTTGTTTTTGTGTGATCTTCTAGGTTCCTCTTAAAGGCAAGATCACCACTTCTTGAAGACAAGCAAGCTCAAGTCCATGAGTTGCCATGCTTCGTCATCATCAAGACAACTAAGGTTCTCTTGTTGATAGTTCTTCCTTTCTACATAGATGTTGGGTTGAAGGCATTAGTGAAGAATGCCGAAAGTGTCAAGATGAAAGCATTAGTGAAAGGTGCTCATCATCCATGTCAAAGCATTAGTGAAGAATGCTAAAGGTGTCAAGACGAAGGCATTAGTGAAGGGTGCCAAGCGTTGTGTCAAAGGAATTAGTGAAGAATGCCGAAGAATCAAATCAAGTCACATTTGGAAAGAATGCCTAGGTCGTATAATCGATGAGGTGCATCGTTATATATATAAGTATTTGTTTATTTCCAAGGATGGTGATATCCTTGATGGTGTTGTAACAAGGAGAGGATCTCCTTGATATTAGGTGTTGTGTTGTGAAGGGTAGTAGTTCCTCCATAGTAATGGAACTAGGTGCTTAGCCTAGTACCTAATAAAGGGTAGGCGACGTTGTGATAGGATTAGTTCTCCTTGGTGTGAAAGAACTCGGTGGTTAGCCTAGCACCGTATAAAGGGTAGGCGACGTTGTGTTAGGTGTGGTTCGCCTTGGTGTGAAGGAACTCGGTATTTAGCTTTGTACCAGAAAAAGGTTAAGCGACGTTGTGAAGGCTTCTCCGCCATAAGGAGTTGGTGTAGTGCTTACGAACTCTCGAGTAGGTGACTCGGGGAGTGGAGTAGGGCAAGGAAGGTGTCCTTGTAGCCGAACCACTATAAATAACTTGTGTCGTGGTGATGTGCTTCTTACTCTTTATCTTTCATTATACATTTATATATCTATCTATCAACGTCCAACATAAACAACCAAATAGATTGACATAAGTCGATCTAAATAATTAAAAGGAAGTTTTTAATTGGTAAAACTATTCAACCCCCCTTTTAGTTTTCCACAATTGGCATCAGAGCTTCGTTACCAAGTTTCTTGAAGTATATTGTACTTTAAAAACTTGATACGATCCATAGTTAATTGAAAACTACAAAGAAGGTTTTTCATAAAAACAAACACCATGTTTTTCAAAACTATATGTTTGGATGTTGATTTGATAACAACATTTTTCTTATTTACTTTTTCATTTAATTGCACTAATCTTCTTTGTCATGTTGATTAGTCAAAGCTCATACCCACCAAGCTTTAGGAGTCGCTTGGTAACAAGAATACCTTCCTTAAGAAGGTATCTTAAACGCAAAGGAGCGGGAATCGTCTAAGTGACATTTGTTGTGTCATTTGTAAAGACATTCCTAAGTGCGCTAGAGGTATGATTTTCTTTTTACTTTACTTGATAATTAAGTATACCTATTTAGGTATTTATATGATTATCTTTTGTGCTTATACATGTTTTACATGAAGCTTCATTAGGAAGCCTTTTTTTTCTCACATACGTGTTTTATTTCTCGTCTAAAGTCGTGGTATATAAAACTTATGTTTTATTTCTTTTAAATCCAATAATAAAACAAAACACGAATTTCAAAAATTCCTCCTTCCCTATAAATAATCCCATCGTCGACCACTCTACCAAACCTTCACTTTTTCAAATCCTCCAATTTTAAAAATTTCCTCTTATTCAAAAACTTCATCTTCCTCCTCATTTCATCTCAACCGAAACCAAGAAGATCCGTCATCAACATGGTTTACATCGCACTCGTGCTCATCGCCCTAACACTCATCGCACTTGTGTTCCCTATGATGAATTTCACATACGGAGACATTTAATTTGTGTTGTTAATCTATATTGGGATCATATACTCAATCCTTTGTATCATCCTTAGTATTGAAATGCAATATTATTAATAGTCTAGTTTATCTAGGTTATTTTTATCATAATGTGTTTATCACTTATTTTGATTTATATGTTTTATATTCTTTCGTGATACATTAGAAGTCATGTATGCATGCTAAAAGAAAATGTACGATAAAACATATTTCGTGGTATAAAAACTGGAAAACCTATGTTTCTGTTACTACAGATCCACGGATCCTGGAAGATATACTAGCCGGATCCCTTTTGTAAAAGAACCGTGGGATCCGTCCTACTGGAAAACAGTTTTTCATGCAAATTAAAAACACTATATTTCTAAATGTAATAATGCACTAGAAATTCAAAAACTTGAGTAAGTTAAAATGTTAAATACAATTGTTAATAAAAATCTAGTAAAAACATTAGATTATCATAGGTTAACCACAAACATCTCTTTTTATTAACTTATCATTTCTATAGGTTCAACTATGACGCATGAATATGAGTTTGATTTTTCACTCACTAGCGTCTACACTCCGAACATCTCTCTCAAACCCAACACACCTGGAAATCATGTCTGTGGGTTCAATAATCTCGAAAACCGTCACTTCCACGAAGGACGTATTGTAGACACCTCTCTACAATTAGAAGAAGGTATCAATACCTCCTTCCGAGCCATAGGATTAGAATGTCTTCTTGAAATCAACGAGAAGATATGTCCAAGGTTCATAATGGAATTCTTCCGTCAAGTCGAACTCGTTCGTAATGAGGATCACTCTCTATCTCTTTGGTTTTATATCAAAAACCAAAAGTTCACTCTAACCATTGGGCATTTTGCTCACATCCTCCGGATTCCAAATCATGGACAATGTGCCTTCACCGAATATTGGTGTCTTGATTCTCTCTTCAACATTCGTGAAGAAAATAGTCCATATTGTTCACACATACCCTCTCCGGAGGATTTAAATCGCATAATATGCAAACCTCGACCATATTACTCCGATCCAAACATTTTCTTTACAAGGGATATCCGAGAAGAGTACAAGCCTCTTGCACTCATCCTACGTGAAAATGTTTGGAGTCTTAGGGGAAATAGAGAAATTCTTCCCGCTTGTTGTGATCACATGTTGTACTGTTTGCTAACACAATAACCATACAATCTCGCGTACTTCTTCGCAAGGCGAATTGCAAATCTTCAAGGCTCCAAGAATAAACTCATCCCTTATGGAATGTTCTTGACACGCCTATATCATAATTTTATGCACTTCCATCCTCAATTTCAAAGTCCGTTTTACGTACTTGAGAACAAGATGATGGAACCGCTAAACATATCTCTCATGAAGACTTTCTTCATTCTTGATTCCACCAACACTCCTCAATCACATAATGATCCTCCTAGCGAAAACACTCAAGGAACCTAGTAGTATTCGAAAATAGGATCAATTCTCTTGTACTCATGCTTTATCAATGTAATCCAATTTCTTTCATGAAATAAAACATCTTACATTTGATATCTTATTATTAGAACTCTTTTTAGACTACCCTTGAGATATAATGCATTGTCAAGATCATTGCATACCTTTAGTAAAGGTCCTGCTGAGCAGATGGGCGGATCCCAAAGATTGTGCTAGACAGATCCCTACACTTAGGGAACCATGGGATCCGGCAAACAGAAAATGCAATTGCAAGCATTATATCTCAAACATATCCTTAGAACACCTCACACTAAGCTAACACATAGTGTCTTAAGGAAAATTAAGTCCTTATCAAGATAGGTTGATCTTTCCTACTCACACATAACTCACCTAGATCACACTCTAAAACGCTTGTAGATCTACGGCTTCATTTTTTCCATTACTCTTCCGTTCTCAAACTCACACTTCATTTTTTACTTGATCCCTCACATTTTAGCCTTAGAAATCTTTCGATTATGGCAAAATTGACCATAAATCATCCTTACCTCAAAATTGATCAAAGTTGATCAAACTCTACTTTTTCCCATCTCAAAGCTTCTAGGATGTTTTTCCAAAACAGTATCCAAAGTCTCAACCTGATCTCTAGGATCATTTAGCTTCAATTGACACTCTAAATCTTTAGTTTCATCATTGCTCATCCATTGGTACTCTTGAAAGTTCCAAATCCTTCCATAAAAGACAATCATTAGCTACATCATTCATTACCTTCAAGTACTTAAGCACCCCTTCATTTAAAAAGACTTAGGAGAACTGAAACACTCAAGATGTTATAGGTCTTAGATCTTAGAAACATCATTTCCACTCTTTCATAACTGCTGAAAGCCGGATCCCTAGGATTAGCCTAGACGGATCCCTCTGAGAAGGGAACCTTGGGATCCGGGTGACAGTTTATGTCAAATCTTGCTAAAACAATCATTTCAACTCATCTTCCTAACTCAAACACTCCATCTCATCTTAAATGAGTTCCTAGATCAGTGCAAACTCTGAAGTTGACTCTTGTGCATGTTAATCATCACATTCCAATGAATCCTAGTGGCTTAAGGCTTAAATGTAGTTGCCAAATCTCTTGGTTTATAAACCACTTTGTTAGGACCTCCATAGTCATCACTCTCATCCTAACTTTCAGCTCTTTCAACCTCTTGAAACCATCTCATCATGAGGAAAACCCCAAGTAGTAACCTATCCACCAAAGAACCACCCATGAAAAAGGCTCGTGTTATACACGAAATCTTTTCAACCGAATCATCTCTGGTCAAGCCAACAAATGATAGGATCCTTAATCATCCAATCAAACCAATTCCTAAAAGGATAGTACCCACAAAACTACCTATGCCAAACACCACCATACCTCCTAGGCCAAACAATATCATCTCCACAAAACCATTACCATTGGTTCCTAGAGCTATTTCATTTACATCCCCACTATCATCACCACACCTCTACAATTTAGAGGACTTGCCTCCTAGGCCATCTCATCCGCTTCCGCCGACAACATTCTCCTCATTAGGAGGAATAATGGTTCAAAATCAAGGTGTTGAGTCAACACTTTCTCCGGCTTCCTTTTCGCCGTTTCCATCATATGGAAGTTGACACTGCTCTACCACCACCATCATTCTTGGTTGACTCATTTTCAAATGCACCTCCACCAATCCCTCCATCGTTTGAAGCCCCACAAGCCACTTCACTTGATCCTTCGCATCAAGCCATTTCATTTCTTCTACCACCACTACCTAGCCATGACAAAGATTGCTATCATTGTCAACATGTTGAAAGTTGGATACATGAAGTACGAGAAGACCAACGTTTCATGTTCTATCATCTCCTCGAATGTTTCGACGAGATCAAACCTAAACAAAACTTGAGCTAGAAGATTTTTAGTGGTGTCCTAGCATCAAGCGATAGTTGGTTTAGAAATTCCTAGTCATGTATTTTCTTATTTTTTAGAGTCATGTATATCATAAGTCTAGTTTTATTAAATGGAAATTACATGCTACTTGTTATTTTTCTGAGCATATGATTACCTTGTATTCATTTTTGTGATAACATTACTTGTTATATCACCGTTGCTGAAATTAAGCAGCTAAAACGGATCCCTCAGAATTGCCTAGACGGATCCCTACTAGGAGGGAACCGCGGGATCCGTGAGACAGAAAGCTATTTTCTACTAACTTGAAACAATTGGAATCAGAGCTTCGTTACCAAGTTTCTTAGAGTATGTGGTACTTTAAAAACTTGATACGATCCATGTATGTTTGAAAACTACAAAGAAGGATTATTTTTGTCATATTTCAAAAATCATTATATTTTTTATTGTTGGACAATGATAGAATGTTCTAACATTTTTCTTTAAGCATTATCCATACTTGGATTTGGAGTTACCAAGAAGATGATAAAGAATTTATCTAAATATTTCTTTTCGCAAAAAGAATATTTAGTATTCTTACAACATAAATCTGGAGACTCCAAGAAGATCACAAAACATCTAAATACTTCCTTTCTTAAAAAGAATATTTAGCAAAGAAACTGTCACCAGATAGCCGGATCCCTTCAAAATGCCTAGACGGATCCTTCCATGAAGGGAACCGTGGGATCCATGGTACAGAAGCACAAACTTCTACTAACTTGAGTTTTATTTGCTGGAAATTTTGCACTATACTCTTGTTTTCTAACCTTTACTTTGTAGATTTTCAAAATACACATGAAGATTTTGACAGCATAAAGCTAGGGGGAGCTTTGTGTCAAACGATATTGCAAAAACATTTGCAACTTAATTCGATTTTGGATTATACTTCATGATACCCCATTGCATCTTTGCAATCTTCAAGGGGGAGCAAGTTCTCGTCACTTAGACGAACCATTTGCAACCATATTTGCAAACACAATTAGTTTATTTTATGTTATGTCCTTGACGCCCTCTCAAAGGGATGGACTCGTCAAGGGGGAGTCAAGACGAGTACCATTTCCGTCACATGCTCTCTTTACATTTTTCTTTTACATATTTTCCTTATAAAAATTGTGTTAGTTTCTTTTAACACTTTTTGTTTCGAAAAAAGGGGGAGAAGAAAGTAAAAACTACTAATTCAAACTCGCTACGAATTTTAGTTTTTCTTAAAATAATTTTATGTTTTGTCATCAACAAAAAGGGGGAGATTGTTAATACAAATAAGCGTAAAAACGTTTATTTATATTTTACGATCTTCTAATGTTTTGTCGATAACAAACGTAAAATAATTTTAATGAAACAAAAAGAGTACGTAAATAGTTTGAGTCAATAGTTTCCTAACACACTTACGTTTTCACATTAAACACTAAAACAAGTATAAGGGATTTTATGATTTAGATACATATGTACAAAAACTAGTGTTTACATATTGGGTTAGCATATACTTAAACTAAGTATACTAAATTGGGTAAAAACTAGCAAATGGTATTGACCCATAACCCATGGTTTTATATATACCACTTAACCAAGTTCATTGTATCTAGAAAGAAAACCATGGATCAAACCATAACCCATGACCCATAACCCATAACCAAAATTACCCATGGGCAAAGAAGAGCGTTCCACGGATCCCTAGCTTTGTGCTAGCCGGATCCCAAGTGGAAGGAATCCGTGGGATCCGAGGAACAGTAGAGAATTTTCTCTATAAATAGAGAGCCATTTCTTCCTTTCTAATCATCACTTTACACACATACTTTCCCAAGTATTCTAACCCTCTAACCTCAGATCTAAGTGATCTATGTAGTTTGTCTTTTGTTTTTGTGTGAACTTCTAGGTTCCTCTTAAAGGCAAGATCACCACTTCTTGAAGGCAAGCAAGCTCAAGTCCATGAGTTGCCATGCTTCGTCATCATCAAGACAACTAAGGTTCTCTTGTTGATATTTCTTCCTTTCTACATAGATGTTTGGTTGAAGGCATTAGTGAAGAATGCCGAAAGTGTCAAGATGAAAGCATTAGTGAAAGGTGCTCATCATCCGTGTCAAAGCATTAGTGAAGAATGCTAAAGTTGTCAAGACGAAGGCATTAGTGAAGGGTGCCAAGCGTTGTGTCAAAGGCATTAGTGAAGAATGCAGAAGAATCAAATCAAGTCGCATTTGGAAAGAATGCCTAGGTCATGTAATCGATGGGGTACATCGTTATATATATAAGTATTTGTTTATTTCCAAGGATGGTGATATCCTTGATGGTGTTGTAACAAGGAGAGGATCTCCTTGATATTAGGTTTTGTGTTGTGAAGGGTAGTAGTTCCTCCATAGTAATGGAACTAGGTGCTTAGCCTAATACCTAATAAAGGGTAGGCGACGTTGTGTTAGTGTTAGGAATTGGAAATTCTATTGTAAAGCATCGGTCACTCCAAGTATAATCTAGCTTAAGTTAGCTCGTAGACATATCGTTTATTATGTTAGTTGTTAGGAAGTGATTAGCTTAGATTTAGCCTAGTGCAACACCGTGGAGGAAGGACGGGTCTTTACCCACTGTATACCTGATCCACAGGCCGTCAGGAGGTCGTTTAGTTTGTAACCTATAAATACCCTCTACCTTGCAAGGTAGAGGGTTGGATGTTCTTTGTGGAATCTAACCTTCCAAGAGTTTCTCTTTCTAGAATATCCCACTTTCTCTCTCTAAACCATCTATACTATACGCCCATATTGAGTTTGTTTATGTGCTTGTGAAATCCAATATGTTACAAATGGTATCAACAGCCATGGTTTGATCACTCATCTTTCATGCTCTTTGTTTTGGTGGATTTCATAAGGTTTTTGGAGTATTAAGTGTTTAGAAGAGTTTGATTCATTTGGACAAATTCTAGTGTTAAAGTTTGAATTTTGCTTGTACTTTTGTGTTTAGGATCATCATATGTATTTAAGTTTTGAATTGGAAGGCTTAAATCATTGTGGTTTGGTTTTTTTTGATTGATAAAGTGGTCATTTTTGAAATTTGTACTAAGCGAGTTGAGTCTCGGACATTTAGTTCTTCAATGCGAGTTGCTTTGTTACTGGATGCGTGTTGATATATGCGACTTGGCTATTTAGCGAGTTAAGCTTTTAAGCGACTTGGTGGTTAAGCGAGTTGAGTCTGCTTGCGACTTGCTATTAAGCGAGTTGATTATGTTGCGAGTTGATACTAAAGCGAGTTGGCTATTTAGCGACTTGTTTCATTAAGCGAGTTGATACTAATGCGACTTGGCTATTTAGCGAGTTGATAACTAAGCGAGTTGAGTGTTTAGCTACTTGTCTATTGTGACTTGTTACTTCTTCGTGATACATTCTTACGGTTGTTCTTTTGATTTAGTAAAATCCCGTGAAAGAATCAATTTCACGGTTTAATCAAAGAATAGTAAAATCCCGTAGAGTCCAACATTCATGGCTCAATCTACCAATCCAGTAATCTCTAAAGTGCTCAAACTTTATGACTCAGTGGACTACAGACAAAGCATGTACTATTCAGAATGCTTGACCTTAACAGATTCTACAAATGATGATCTAAACCATCACACTTTGAGTCCAACCCAAATGAATCCCAGCAGAAATTACATATTGAATGTAGTATTGAACCTTATTTACTGCTTCATTCCCATATATCACAAGTTTTATCCACATCCATGGATCGGACATGCAGTGCCCTTTTCCGTAAGGATTTACCTTAACTTAAGAAAACATTGTTTAAATACCTGGAGCAATTGAAGAATCAGCTCATCAACGGGAAAATAATAAAAAATGATTCCATGGCCGTACTTTAGATGATTCACAAACAATTTCAGACATTCATCAATAGGGAATATTCAGCAGACTTCGATCAACATGTGACTGAAATTTCTTTCAAGAAACATACCGGAATGGAAATTCATGAGTTCATCAATACATTGATCCAAATAATGGATAATATGGAGATGTACATTGAGGAAGCCCAGGACCAACTGAAAGATAACAGTGAACCTCTAGGGGATGCTGTGATCAGAAAGTTGAACGAATGCAGAGCACCATCAGTTGATTACTGTGATGAAATTGAAATAGCATCAAATGCTATATCTGCTGACTATGAATGCAAAGAATCAGAGACTGAGGAGCCTGAAACTGTCAGAACGTCATTGATGCTTAGTACAAGTAATGAGGATGCAAGTGTCAGACCAAAGGATGATCAGGTGTCATCTGATGTGCTGCCCTTGAATGATCGACACAATTCATCTGGTAATGTATCCGAATCATTTGAATTTGTGGATAAACATGAGTCTGATAAAATTGACATGGTTGAGACTGAGTCTGTTTGTTTTAAAACTAATGATATGGTTTCAAAAAGGGCATTTGAGGAACTTTCTTACAAATATTCAATTCTTAAGAACACTGCATTTCCTTGGAAATTTCACTACAGCAAAAGGAAGAAAGTTCTCCTGTTTCAAATGCATGCACAAATCCAGAATTCCCAGAATTTCATGAATTTTTTGAAATTAATCAGTTAAAAACACAGATTCTAGACAAAGACTCAACCATTTGTGACCTGAAAAAACAAATATCAGACATTCAATTGAACATGAACACGGATATTAATTATGAAGTCTGTGATACAATTAAGTCAAGAAATGAGGAACTAGCCATATGTGTTGCTAAGTTGCTAAGAGAAAATGAATCCTTGAAGAAGAATATTTTGGAGTGTAGGACCAAACAGATTGTTAAAATCAACTCCATGACATCTAACTTAACCAAATGCAGGATAAGAGTTTTACTATCGTTGCGTTAAAAAATGAGCTTAGAAAAAATACGGGAAATAGAGTGAATACTAAGTTCGCAAAACCATCAACATTGGAGAAATCAACTGTTCATAATGCCACTATACGACCTGTAACTAGGCAGCCCAATGCATATAAGACAGAAAGATTTAAAATATCAAAATCTAAGCCTGCCCCCCAAGTTGAAGTTAATAAAGTTTTGTCGAAATTAGTCACTTCGCTAACTCATTCCAACCTTAGGAATGACAATTCCCGTCAGATGGTTCAGAAATCTAAGATCAGGAATTTAAGGAGTCAAATGTCAGACCAATCCACTAAGAAGCAATTTAATTGCAAAAGGACCAATGGTCAGAACAGGAATCTAGCCTCATCTAACGTTGTTAGCAGTTGTTTTAAGTGGGCTAAACGGCCTTACTCACCTAGAAGTTGCCTTAGGTGGATCCTCACAGGAAAAACCTTCAAGAATATTGAACTTAAAGAGATGTTCATTAATGATACTCCTAGATCTGACTGTATTACATCAAAAATTAAGAATATACCTGTCACTAACCCACCCATTTGCAATACTACATGTGCTATTAGTGCAAAGTGTCCTCAATCTGTTTCAGGTATTATGCTCAATTCGTTCATGAACATCATGACCTGGTTCCCATCAGAACTGAAGAATGCTCACTCCGGAATGGTAGCTTGTCAGAATTGATATTCCTCGTACTCTGACTCCTGTTCCCCTCTCTTTAGGACTCGTACTTATTAGGTAAAAAAAAATAAAAAATTATTACTATTTTACATATTCTTCATTATTTGACATTCAAATTTCATAATTTTTATTTTATTTTTCACTCATTTTTACTCTAATTTCTGTCATCGATAACATCTACGGTCCTAGAAATGCCATTCAATAATGTCACGGGATTTTAGATGAAGTTCGAACAGAGCAGTTATAACCTTTTATTTTATTTATTTTTACAATCTCGTACTCTAGCTATAGTAAACTCATAATAATATGTCAATCAATGATTACTCTCTACCTCGTATCATTGATTGAGGGGGAGAATTGTGCGCCTTTCGCTGAATCAGTACATTGCTCAATTAATCATCTACATTCCTATTTGAGTGAGTTGGCTGTTGCATGCTATGTGGTGTTAATTTGAGATTCCTGGTATGATTAAGAGTGGTGTGATATGTGATGATTTTTTAGTCCACTCCTTATATTATGCGAGTTGCTCTTTGATGCGTGTTAGAATGCCATGCGAGTTGTTATGTTATTTATATGCGAGTTGCTATGTTATATTAAGCGAGTTGCCATGTGTTATCTGTATGCTAGTTGCTTCAATATGTATAAGGACTAAAAGTGTCATTCCACTATATCTGTGTTCATTATATGCGAGTTGTGTTGATAAGTAGAGGGACTAATAGTGTCAACTCGCTATTATTATTTTCCTAAGAATGCGGGTTGAGTGTCATGGTCAAATCATTTCCCTTTCTTGGTCAAAAACACGCATAAACCATTCTCTCTCAACTCTCTTGTAAGCGAGTTATCTATTGGAGATTGTATGATCTTGTCCCCTCGATTCTCATCTTGATCAATTATTTTGACGCTAGGTTTGTATGTTTTTGATAAATTGTTGTTGATTGTAGTCTTAGATACATTCAGTTAATGATATGACATACTTAGTTAATGTCTGATAGATCCTTTTTGAGTATGCGTGTTGTGGGTGTCGAATGGGTAGGGTTAAGAAATTGCTATTGGGTTTGAGTGGGTTGATTGGAATTGCTATTTTACATGACTGTGACCGTGGTTTGAATATGTATTCGTGTTTTCGAGTGTTTAAGTGGGTTTCTCATGGTAAGTTCTTGTATGCGAGTTGTTTTGATGGTTTGTTAAAGATGTATTTATATGCGTGTTGGTGTTGACTATTTTTGAAAACGAGTTGCTATATGCGAGTTGCACTGTCATATATGCGTGTTGCCTGTTGCCTATGCGATATGTCTAGATTCAATGTATCCTATGCGAGTTGACTATGCGTGTCATCTTTCATCATATGCGAGTTGCCATATGCGACTTGCTTCATGTCCATAATGCGAGTTAGCATATATATGTTGACCATCCCTTGTTTGACCAAAGCGAGTTGATGCATGAGATTTGCCATATGCGACTTGATGTACACTTTGTAACGTATGCGAGTTGACTGTGATATTGAATGTATGCGAGTTACTCTGTAGCCTAAGCGAGATGATGGATGCGAGTTGCCATATGCTATGTATCTCATGTATCTTGTAGTATGCATGTTGATTACCAACTATTACTTATGTGTAGTGTGTTATGTGAGTTGCTCAAATTGTTGTTCCAAAGCTAGTTGCAGTGTGTAAATTAACATATATCTTTGTCAATTCAGCTTTTGGTGTTATCTATTTTGATGTCTTCTCCCAAATAGTATCCTACACTCATAAGTTTCTGCATACTAATCACGTTTTTCTGTGTGTTGCATCCTATGTCGCCATATATGTCATATCCTTCTTTCTAAAACTCAAAATGATGAGTTATAAAAGTGGTCATAATATGTATCAGTGACTTAACCTAACAATTTTCTTGGATATGGTTTGTGTTGTCTGTGTAACCTTCAGATCTCAATGGCTGACATCACATCCTCTGATGTTCCTACTGCCTCTGCACCAACTGTCACTCTGACTGATGAAGAATTACTACCTCGTGCGGAATGGGTGTCAATTGCTAAGAGAAACTGCTTCTTAGATGTTGATAGAGGGCAACATAATCCTACTTACCGTCTGGCTGTCGATATCTTAAAGGACACCAACTTCTTTAACGCACTAACCAAGCGTTGCACTATCCCATCCATCAATCTGCAGCAATTCTGGAAAACAGTTACTTGGTATAAGATTTCTGCATCATACTCGTGTAAGCTCGATGACAAATGGTATGACATCACGGTTGAAACACTCAGGGATGCTCTTCAGATCACACCAAGAAACCCTTCCAATAAATTCATCTCTCCACCCTCCATTCATGATATCTTAAACTTTGTCGATGAATTGGGATACCCGGAAAGAATAACCAAGATTTCATCACTCATCAATGCAGAAATACATCAACCCTGGAGATCAATCGTCACAATGCTCAACCTATGCCTAACCGGTAAAACATCTGGGACTGACAGAGTTCGAGCTCCCATTATGCAGATTATGTGGGGAATTTTCAAAGGGAAAAATATTGACTTCGCTGAACTTATCTAGGAAGAATTCATCTTGTCTTTGGACACATTAATCTATGACAGAATTAACTCTGAAAATAAAGTCAAAGGAAGAAAGAGTCTTGGTAAAAGAGTGATTCCCAGCATCAGATTCTCAAAACTCATTATCCATCATCTGCTACAAACTCACCAGATCAATTCACGTAGTGAGTCTGCCTAGCATGAAGCAAGTGATGAATTCGTTCTTGGCAATCTTAAATATAGTGCCAGAGGTCATGACAAGGAGATTTTTGGTATGCCAGTTCCTGAAGCTTTGCTTAGTGATAGAATCAAGAATTCTGATTACTTCAAGAGTTATGTAAAGAAAGCCTCCGCCACATCCGCTAACATCCCGAAGTCCACTTCCACTCAATCTAAATCTAAATCATCAGGAACCACATACTCAAGTCTTCACAAGAAAAACAAGAGACACGATAGCTCGTATCTAATGTCTCTCCTTCACAAAAGCAAAAGAGGAGAAAAAGAGACACTAGTAAGGGTAATAATGAGGGATCTAAGGTTCGGGAAGAGAGACGAGTTGATTGATGAAGCGATGTTGCACTCCAACAAGGAATTAAGCAAAGCCTTGACGATGCAGATGAGTCGCAAAGACAACCGATGGGAGGAGTCACGATAAGAGAGCCTGAGTCAGCAACTCGACAAATCAATCCTGTTACTCAAGGGAAAGGTAAAGGAATTGTTGGAAGAGAAACAGAACAAGCTGCACACATGCTACTAAATATCTCTTCTCCACTTCCCAAAACGATGACCCGGTTTATCCTCAAGAAAAGAGATGTTGTATCATCCTCTACACAAGAGCAATCTGGGATGGATACTGATGTGACAGAAAGATCTGTTGAATCCCCTGTGTCCAGTGATGCCTAGGAAGATGATCAGGAGACTCCTTTTACTGCTGAGATTCCAGTGCTTGAAACAGTAAGTGATAAAGTTGAGTCGTCTAAAGACCCACAGGAGAACCTTGAGCCAGGATCTGAAGTACCCAGGCATCTTGAAGAAACAAACATGTCTACAGGATCTCTTTCCTCACTTAAGAATCTTGATATTGAGTTCACATACGGTGACCAATTCTTAAAAGACGGTCCCTCAGACATCGAATCAGACAAGCAAACAAATGAAAAAGAAGAAGTTTAGTCCATGTTCTCGGTCACTATTCAACAAGACTCCTCAACCGTTCCTCTGATGACGGCTCCAAAGGTCTCCACTGCTGACACATCTCCATCAATCACACCGACTGTCGAACCTGCTATGACTACTGCACTTCCACCACCCAAACCCGCTGATGAGCCAATACTTGTTGTCACTGTCAGTGATATTGTCACTCCACCTGCCTCAACACCTCGTGCCTCACCTCCTCCTGTTAAAACAACAGAGGAATTGCTTGAAGAGGCCATGTTACGCATTGCAACTATTGAGAAACATTTTCCTATAGCTGTCAACAATCTTAATAGTCGTGTCAAGAAACTGGAGAATCTTAATCTCAATGAAGTCGTCACAAAGGCAATAGAAGCGGATATTAAAGATGCAGTTGAATGGGAAATGAAGGCTCCACTACTCTAGCGATTTAAAGATTTGCCGATCTCCGACATGAGATCAGCTCTCTCAGAAAGAATGTATGAGGCAGGAGAGCACTTGCACAGTACACATAAGAAATTATACGAGGCTCTCAAGGAATCTATGAGGCACGATGATTATGAGCAGTTTGTAGTCGATGTTCGTGAAAGGGAGGCTAAGAAGAAAAGAAAATCAGTTTCGATGGATTCAAAAGATATGTCTGGAGGTCCAAAGTCACCACCACCACCTCCTACTGGTGGTGCGGGCACATCCGGAGTTGGAGGATCTTCTGGAACAACCACTTCTCACAATGCAAACCCACCTTCACCACCACCAACAACTCAAAAACAAACCGGTACTTCAATTGGTCAAAGATCTCAAAAGATGTCTACTGCATGGACCACCGTCGACTCCCGGTTTGCACCTACCATCCCCACTATTCTAGAAGAGCAAATAATAAATGAAGAATCCTTTGTTTCTCAAGAGTCTGAATCAGAAGATGATGAAACTTCTACCAAGCACATTCCCAATGTTGCAGTTGAAGAAGATTGGTTGGATGCTTATATTGAGGGAAAAAGAATCAAAACATCTAGAGCTACACCTTCAAAGGATGTTACTCAAAGTTGGCTTACCCAAGATAAACCTCAAACTCCTGAACCTTCATGGTGTATTCCCGAATCTGATTCAACAAATCCAGCAAACAATTGGGCTTCAACTATCATTTCCAACTATGAAACACCCGTGAGAAGATTCTCTTCTTCACTTCACAGGGGATATGGGAAGCTTTATAAAGTGGTTTTGTGAGAAGAAGGAAATTACATCCATCACTCCTAAAGATCTTGAAGGCCCAGCGTTTGAAATAGTGAAAGTCTTCCACTCGGATGCTAATCAGCTTCAATATCTGATGGAGGAATGCTATAGAATCTTTGAATGATCAAGTCAGTGAGCAGATCAATAGGTTTGATGTGAACAACCCTCTTCCTCTAGGCGGTGAACCTGGATATATGACCATTCAGTCAGAGTTCTTCTTCATCAATGATCTGGACTATCTATGTGGTTGCACTTCTGAAAGAAGACCAACTTTGTCGATTTCAAAGATGAAAGCAGCTACCTACACTAATCAAGGTCTCGAGCAGATGGTTCCGGATCAATTCTGGGTAGACAATGAGAAACAGTACGACATTGCCGCCTCTTATGGCATTTCACATTGGTGGTTCAGGAAGAAACAATTCTACATCGAAAGACATAGTGGTAAAAAGAGTCGCAGAGCTATTTGATCCAGGCTGTGTATTCTAAGTGTTATCAGAATAGAGATCTTCTCAATCTACGGATATGATTGCCTGAAGAAGATTGTTCTTCAAAGAGCAGACTCGAAAGAGTACACTATAGAAGAAAACGACTTCAAACATCTGATGCCTAATGACTTTGAAGATCTCTATCTTCTGAACCTCCAAGGACATCTTGACCATCTTCCTGCTCGTGAGAAAAAGGCCCTTTCGGCTGCTATCAATCTCTGGATTAGAGGCTTGGTCATTCGACTAAGAGTTGAGGATTTTCAATTGGGAATTGAAAGTTATCAGACTCGTGTCAATCTAACAAGAGCGCAATGGGAAGCCAAAGGACATGAATATCGTCATGAATATATAATGATCGACACCCCCAGAGCAGTCATCTTCACTGACAGATACGGGACAAGAATGTTAATGAGATTGTGTGAGTTATACAAATTCAATGATGGCACACTTAAGATGGTCGAAGAAGAATTAAACTCTAGAGTGAAAGAAATCAAAATTGACTTGAAGCCGCGGAACAAAACGAAATTCTAGATTGATGAGGTTTTGAAGAGGTGTGAAGATTTCATTGCTGCAATCAAACGACGATTGAAGCCTAGAATGATCTATCGCAGCCTTGAAAGTTTTGTGGGTGGTAGACTTCGTGCAGGACACTATAAGCTTCTTCAAAGAACTGAATGAAGATATCTTCCGGAAGTAGTTTATGTTTTTATTTATTTATTTTATTTTGATGTGTAAAAAGTGGTGTAATTACTATAAACAACTATAATGTATGTAATAGTGCTAGGTTGTGTATTGTGGTTTCCCTTTTGTCTAGAAAAGGGAACTTCAGGCTTGTCCACTTCAGATCTTATAAAACCAGACACATTTTTCTCCAACAAATGTTTTGTTTCATACATATTTAAATCACTTGAGATCCAAAATCTCAAAGGATTTGAAATTTTTAATCGGGGGAGAAAATGTGATATAAATATGAAAGATGTTAAAAGATGATCATTTTTGTCTCAAAGTGCATACTGCTCTCTAATATGTGCTAAACTATTTTTGAATCTCGAAGCATATATTAAGGATTTCTAAACAAATTCAAACCTTCAAGGTACAAAGTTTTCCATGCTTTTATATAAGGTACCTTGATTGTGTGTTAAATGGTTTCTAAATGTTTAGTAATCGTGGTAGTACTTCAAAGGTCTCTTTCCTCTATGTGTCAAATTGATTTCAAATATTCTACGCACATATTGAGGGGAGAATCTACCAAGAAAATCAAATGGCTTTTCCTACGGAAATTGTGATCAAGAAATTGTTACAAAGATCTCTTGCCTCCATGTGCTAAACAATTTCAAAATCATATGCACATGTTGAGGGGGAGCATTTCTAAATGATCAAAACTATTAAGGTACAAAATGTTTTGATCTCGTATCACCAGTACCTTGATTGTTTTTTCCAAATGATTTTTCGATTGGTTTCAAGGGAGAAAGAACAATACCAAAAGACCGACCAATTTAATTTATGCATGGTGTTATAAGGATGGTTAGGTTAGGTATTCGTTCCCATGATCCCGCCAGTGCCGGAGGGATCTACCCAGGGACAATCCACTAGTTAGTGTAGAAGTCCTTAGGAATGATGATAAAAGGAGAAAAATGAGATATGGGAAGAGTGTAGACTGAGATTGAGCTAGTACTGGAATAAACCCAACAAGGTTCTAGTTATGAAGTCTCGGTAAGCACAGAAGGGGTTGAAGAATGAAAAAGAATTGAATGTGAAAAAGGGTGACAAGAAATAGCCCTCCGTTTATTCAACCTTAGGGCAGAAACTGGGTTCAATTTATATACTACTGGTGGTTACCAAGGTAAAATCGGTATTGAAGACAAGACGTCATGGACCCAGTGACGCACTGAACTTCAACTTTCCAAACCACTCAAGTTCCTCTTAAAAGGACTTGTTTTATTCTCACGGGGAACCGACATAATATATCGACTTTCTCTTAGAGATTGTTGATATTAAAGAAGGAGACCCTCTCCCTAGTCTCCGGCATAGGAACCAAATATGCACAATTGAGTCTAGAGCCACGAGATCATCAATAAATCTCATTAGGACACTTTCAATGAAGACTCTCTGTTTCACATAATGTGGAAAGAGAGATTATATCTTATGAGTCCTATGCATTATCCTTGTGGTATTGCCAGAACATCTGAGTGATATGCATACATGTTCACAATGAGGATGGAAAGCCTTATGGAGCCAACATCAAACAAGCTCCTGGTAGGTGGCATGTGAGATCTATCCAATAGATCAACCATGTGACAACTGAACAGAAACAATGGAGCGATTTAATCTCTTGAATCAATCCTGGTTCAGGTTATGGATTGACGGATACCTTTGAAAAACCTGTCGTTGTGCTTAAAAACTCTTTTCTTTAGCACATCGACTGTGTACTTATTTCTCAAAATAAAAGGTGTTTATGATTAATAATTGATTCTCATTAAAACCTTCGTTGTATTGAAAAAACAATTTCTATTGAGCAATACACGATTGTTTTTCAAATCTCTCTTCTTCAATCAGTGAATCTCATTTCGTTGGTTCACTCACTCCGTGTTGTCTTCTTTGAGGCGTTCGGTTTGAGAACAACTAGAGCGATTCTGCGAAACCCTGTCAAGGAAATTCTTGAATTATACGATCATAGGCGGTACTATGTACTTGATCAACGGGGAACCGTGGGCCGTGTACCTCAATTCATCGAAAGTGATCAAAGACACTTTCGTGTGCTTTGTTGCTAACTGTCCTATGCAGGTACACCCCGACGTTTGCAGCTGATCAGAATGAAGCGGTCAATCCATAGCCGCATGCTCACTCAACACATTCAGTTCCAAAGAAATCATGATTAGTGCATCAATGACTCTGATATTTTCACTCCATGCTTCTGCTACGCTGTTTCCAATATCATGAATCAACAAAAACTTCCGCTACTCTGATAAGAAGAAATCATGATACAGAATGTGAGCATGTCGGTCCAAATGTCTCAACATCATATGATGGCAACACAACAATGGGTGATGCTGAGATTTGGTGTGGCTGATGATCTCTAGTAATGCTCAAAGGTCATCAAGGTGGATCAACTCAATAACCTCCACGAAACATACATTGTATTTGAACAATGATGAAATCACCTCAGAAGCACCTAGTCTGAATACTTTGATGAAGAGAAGTCTACGAGCTCAACACTGAAGATTTATTAGAATGCTAGGATTCACAATGTAATTCATGGGGTGACCTCCCTTAGGGGGATATTCTTAGGAATTGGAAATTCTATTGTAAAGCATCGGTCACCCCAAGTATAATCTAGCTTAAGTTAGCTCGTAGACATATCGTTTATTATGTTAGTTGTTAGGATGCGATTAGCTTGGATTTAGCCTAGTGCAACACCGTGGAGGAAGGACGGGTCTTTACCCACTGTATACCTTATCCACAGGCCGTCAGGAGGTCGTTTAGTTTGTAACCTATAAATACCCTCTACCTTGCAAGGTAGAGGGTTGGATGTTCTTTGTGGAATCTAACCTTCCAAGAGTTTCTCTTCCTAGAATATCCCACTTTCTCTCTCTAAACCATCTATACTATACGCCCATATTGAGTTTGTTTATGTGCTTGTGAAATCCAATATGTTACAGATAGGATTAGTTCTCCTTGGTGTGAAAGAACTCGGTGGTTAGCCTAGCACCATATAAAGGGTAGGCGACGTTGTGTTAGGTGTGGTTTGCCTTGGTGTGAAGGAACTCGGTATTTAGCTTTGTACCGGGAAAAGGTTAAGCGACGTTGTGAAGGCTTCTCCGCCATAAGGAGTTGGTGTAGTGCTTACGAACTCTCGAGTAGGTGACTCGGGGAGTGGAGTAGGGCAAGGAAGGTGTCCTTGTAGCCGAACCACTATAAATAACTTGTGTCGTGGTGATGTGCTTCTTATTGTTTATCTTTCATTATACGTTTATATATCTATCTATCAACGTCCAACATAAACAACCAAATAGATTGACATAAGTCGATCTAAATAATTAAAAGGAAGTTTTTAATTGGTAAAACTATTCAACCCCCCTTCTAGTTTTCCACAGAGACCTCAAGGAAGTAGTTTACGTCAGTCAACCTGAAGGTTTTGTGAATCCAGGGCATCCTACCCATGTCTATCGCTTGAAGAAGGCTCTTTACGATTTGAAGCAAGCTCCAAGGGCATGGTATGATACATTGTCAAAGTTCCTATTGACAAATGGATTCAGCAAAGGAGCAGTTGATCCTACATTGTTCACTAGAAAGTCAGGCAAACACTTAATTTATGTTCAAATTTATGTTGATGATATTATATCTGGCTCGACCGACCCTAATGAATGTGACCGATTTTCAAAGGAGATGGGCTCTAAATTTCAAATGTCTATGATGGGACAAATGTCATTTTTCTTGGGATTACAAATATCACAAAGTCCCGGAGGCATTTTTATTAATCAATCTAAATATGCAAATGAAATTTTAAAGAAATTTGGATTTGATTCTTGTGACCCTGTTGACACTCCCATGGTGGAACGCACAAAACTACATTAGGACCACTCAGGGATCATGGTTGATCAAACAAAATATCAAAGTATGATTGGATCCCTGATGTACCACACAACCAGTAGACCAGATATTTTGTTCGCTATATGCATGTGTGCTAGATACCAGGCTAAGCCTACCAAAAAGCACCTTGAAGCGGTTAAACGGGTCTTTCGTTATCTCCAAGGAACCATTAACATGGGACTTTGGTATCCTAAGGAAACCGATATGTCACTAACAACAGATGCAGATGCAGACCATGCAGGGTGTCAAGATACACGTCGAAGTACGTCTGGTGGTGCTCAATTCTTGGGAGATAAGTTAGAAAGCTGGTCTTCAAAGAAAAAAATGAGTACATCTATATCCTTTACATAGGCTGAATACATAGCCATGTCATCTTGTTGTGCTCAAATCCTATGAATGGGATCTCAATTATCTGACTATGGCTTTGTATTCAACAAAGTTCCTCTGTATTGTGATAACATAAGTGCCATTGCTCTCTGCTGCAACAATGTTCAACATTCAAGAGCAAAGAACATTGATATTAGACATCACTTCATCAGGGAACAAGTGGAGAAAGGTGTGGTTGAACTATAATTTGTAGGGACTGAATATTAGCTGGCAGACATCTTCACTAAAGCTCTTCCTAGAGAACGTTTTGAGTTTATTCTTCTACGACTCGGTCTAAAGAGTCTACAAACTGAGACACTCAAACGTCTTCAAGAGGAAGAAGAGGAGTAACGGTATCTCTTCATCTATTCTTTGTAAATATTTTTATCAAAAAGCAAAATACATAATTATAAAATGAACAAAAAGAAAATTGAAAAATATAAAATTTCAAAACCCATACAAATCAGAAAATTTTGAAAAAGTCCAAAAATATTGTTTTTCTTATTTCATGTTATCTGGTTTTGATAACTTCTACGGACTTAGATTTGTCATTCAAATAATTTCACGGCTCTTTAGATGAAGTTCAATCAGTTGTAATATATTTTATTTCCTTCAAAAAAAAATTTAGATGGAGAAAAATGAAGGTTTATTGTCACTTCAGGCAGTAACCCATTTTTAAAATGAAAGAACAGAGCCATGCTGAATTTGATTTTGAAACATCATGCTCTGATTCTAAGAACATAGGTTCATAAGGAAATTTGTCGCCATTAAGACAAATGTTTCTCACAAATATTTTTCCTTCTAAATATTCTTCTGAAAAATGTTTGTCATCTAATGAAAACTAAATTGTTGTCAAAAATAACTCGGACTTAACTTTGAAAATCATATGGACTTATCACTTATCAAGATCTCTTTTACTCAATCAACAACCTTGGTCATTGATTGAGGGGGAGAATGGTTTCAATCAAAACAAAAAGGTTATTATTCAAACAATTGGCACGTAAACGAGCAAGGTCTACATTTGGAAAATCTAGAGGAATATCTTTGTACAATTGGAACAAGACCAAGGCTAATGTTGTGTTTTTATAAGATACCTAAGCATGTTTGATTATCGGAGTTAAAAGTCTCAAAATCTGATCCTTACAGTTAAAAGTTTTAAAGGCAAGTCACATTTTCTCCTCAAAAAGCTTTCAAAAAATTTAAATCAATTGAGATCACAAGTATCAAATGGTTTGAAAATTATGATCGGGGGAGAATTTGTGATTTAAATTGGACATAAACTGACAATTCAATAAGTGGTTTTAAGATATATAATAACAAGCACTCCTCCCGACATATGCCAAACGATTTCAAATTTTCTATGCACCTATTAAGGGGGAGCATCTATGTTAAACCAAAAATAATTGAAACGTGATTGATTTGTCTCAATGTGCAAAACTCTTTCGAATCTCGACGCACATATTGAGGGGGAGCAATCTAATGAAAACCTCATCCATCCCAAAATATTTTATACAAAGTACTTAAAATAATAGATTTGATCGAGAAATGATGATGATTATTTTAAAAAATGTTAATCAAATATTGGATATCTCATTCTTAATCTAAGATTTAAAAAGTCCTCTTGCCTCCATGTGCTAAAATGATTTCAAATACTTGAAGCACATGTTGAGGGGGAGCTTTTCTAAAAAGATAAAAAACAATTAAGGAACAAAATGCTTTGATTTTATATCACAAGTACCTTGATTGATTTTCAAATGGTTTTAAATTGATTTCGAGGTGGAATGAACAATACAAAAAGACCGACCAATTTATTTTATGCACGAAGATATAAGTATGGTTAGGTTAGGTATTCGTTCCCACGATCCCGCCAGAGCTGGAGGGATCTTCCCAGGGACAATCCACTAGATAGTGTAGAAGTCCTTAGGTATGATGAAAAAGGAGAAAAGTGAGAAATGGGAAGAGTGCGGACTGAGATAGAGCTAGAACTGGAATAAACCCGACAAGGTTCTAGTAATGAAGTCTTGGTAAGCACTGAAGGGGTTGAAGAATGAAAAAGAATTGGATGAGAAAAGGGTGAAAAGAAATAGCGCTCCATTAATTCAACCTTAGGGCAGAAACCGGGTTCAATTCATATACTGCTGGCTGTTACCAAGGTAACACCGGTATTGAAGACAAGTTGTCATGGACCCAGTGACGCACTGCACTAAAACTTCCCAAACTACTCAAGTTCTTATTAAAAGGACTTGTTTCATTCTCACGGGGAACCTACATAAGCTATCGACTTTCTCTTAGAGATTGTTGATATTGAAGAAGGAGACCCTCTCCCTAGTCTCCGGCATAGGAAACAAAGTGCACTATTGAGTCTAGAGCCAAGATATCACCAATAAATCTCATTAGGACACAATTAATGAAGACTCACAGTTTCACACAATGTGGAATGTGAGAATATATTTTAAGAGTCCTACGCATTATCCTAGTGGTATTGCAAGAACATCCGAGTGATATGTAAAAATATTCACGATGAAGATGGAAAGCCTTCTAGAGCCAACATCAAACAAGCTCTTGGTGGGTGGCATGTGAGATCTATCTAATAGATCAATCATGTGACAACTGGACATAAACGATGGGGCGATTCACTATTGAATCAATCTTGGTTCAGGAATGGATTGACGGATACCTTTGAAAAACCAGTCGTTGTGTTCAAAATCATTTCTCTAGCACATCGACTATGTATTAAGTTTCCAAATTAAAAGGGTATTTATGATTGAAAATTGATTTTTCTTATAAAACCTTCGTTGTATTGCAAAAATTCTTTCTATTAAGCAATACACGATTGTTTTTCAAATCATTTTCTTCAATCAGCGAATCTTAATTTGCTGGTTCACTCACTCCGCGTTGTCTTCCTTGAGACGTTCTGGTTTGAGAATGGCTAGAGAAGCTGCGAAACCCTATCAAGGAAATTCTTCGGAATTATACCTGATCACAGGCAGTACTTGTACTGATCAACGAGGAACCGAGGTTCTTGCAACCTATTCAGCGAAGGTGATCAAAGACACTTTTCGTGCGCTCTATTGCTAATTGTTGTTTGCAGGGACACTTGACGGTTGCAGCTGATCAGAATTGAGGAGTCAATCCGTAGCCGCATGCTCACACAACATGTTCATTTTCAAAGAAATCATGATAAGTGAATATCTTCACCAAGTGGCTTTGATATTTTCACTCCATGCTTCTGCTACGCTGCTGCAAATATCATGAATCAACAAAAGCTTCTGCAACTCTGATAAGAAGATATCATGATCCAAAATGTGAGCATGTTGGTCCCAATGTCACAACATCACATGATGGAGATATTTCAAAGGAGGAATTAGAGATTTACTATGGCAGGTGATCTCAATGCTAGCTCAAACTCATCATCACGTGGATTAGTTAAAGACCTCCAAATTATGATCACAACATGTAGAAAATGAAGAATCAAAGACTACGGGCTACATAGCAAAGAACTTAATCAAGAATCCAAGAACACCAAAATGTAATATCTGTTTGTAATTGATGTAATTGAGGTGACCTCCCTTAGGGGGAGATTGTTAGGATTTAGAAAATCCTGTAGTTAAAGAGTCGGTCACCTCAAGTATATGTATTTGTTAGAAAGCTCGTAGTCGTAGTCATTTAGTGTTAGTAAGTAGTTTTTAAAGTAACACCATGGAGGACGGACGGGTCTTTACCCACTGTATGCCTAATCCACAGCGCATAGGAGGCGTGTCTTGTAAGAACTTATAAATACCCTTTGCCTGGCAAGGCAAAGGGTTGGAGCTTTCATAATTCATTTTTCTTTGTCTCACTAAAGTTTCCAACTCTCTTCCACTTTCTCTCTCTAAACTCTATTTCATACGACCCCTTTTTGTGCTTGATTGTGTGTTTATGAAAACCAATATGTTTTAGTCTTCCGACATACAGTCAGGATGCACACAAACTACGCATACTGGGAGCCTCTTCCTAAAGATTACTACTAGCCACTAAACCGCACAATGGTCTTTCGACATACAGTTAGGATGCCCACAAACTACACATACTGGGAAGTCACTTCCCGTACTTACTGGGAAACTCTTCCCGCACATAATAATTACATAATAATAGTCATGCGTTAGAACATATATTGGTACGCACTTGTTGACCAAATATGATAATAATGCAACATGTTGACTAAAACATCACATATTGGAACCACGCCCCACACAAAATAATTACATAGTAATAGTCATGCATTAGAGCTTATAATGGTACACACATGTTGACCAAATATGATAATAACGCATCATGTTGACTAAAACATCACATACTGGAACTAAGTCCCACACATAATAATTTTTATAGCACATAGTATAGTTTTAAGGGTATCACGAAATCGATGTATAAACCAGGAAAACATATATGTGCAACCTAGAATATGACATAGCATCTTAGATTTTGAAATAACGATATGAAAATATAACGAGTCTATAGAAGTTATTATATTAATCATGAAATTGTACATGGTAGTTTAAAATGTTCTTGTATGTCGTTTGTAGAAACAGTTTAGTCTATGAAACTTGTTTAGTTAAATAGCGAACCACTGTTCGGGCTATCATAATTCAGAGGTCGTATAGTAAACATATGAGGATATAGGATACTTTAAATTGTAAATCTATCAACTCGTCAATACGTTCACCCCAAAGAGGTCCCTCACACGAAACTCCTTAGTATTGCAGTACTTAATATGTAAAACATATATTTTGCATTTTTAATTATATGACATAAGTGTTGAAAAGGGTCACATGGTTTGTAAAATTATTTGGTTTATTTCTTGTTAATAAACTTTAAAAAATTTTGATGATTTACAAAAGTTATTAAAATTACAAGATTTTTTAAGTTTCTAAGTTATGAATTTGGTCGAAACCGGTTTTCATATACCTAGTTAATTATGAAAAACATTATTTCAATAGGTTAAATAAACTTAGGAAAGTGTATTAATATGTTGTATGTTACATTTTCACAAGATATGTCAAGTTTTGTAAGTCACTAATGCTTTGGAAAGAAAAGGCTTTATCACAACTACACTTTTGTTAGAACCACTTTTGTGTCATTATAGCCCGTTTTACTTTTTATAGTAAATAGTCCTTGTTTTGCGCTTTCAGTCTAAAATTATCGCGAAAACTATGTAAAACATCATTCCGGAAAACTTTCATGTTTTATACTTTTGGTAATTCGGACAAGAAAGGGGTGAAAATCATTTTTTAAAATCGGATCAGAAATATTTAATAATCTTTAACTAGTCATATCTATTAATCTCTAATATTTTTAACATGATTCCAAAGTCTATAGTTTTGGTTTAATTTCCCCTACAACTACATAAGATTATTCAAGGTCATGGTTTCATGATTTTGTGAAAATAACTAGCATAAGATACTTGTTTTAGCTAGTTTGTTTCAAGTAAATACATATGTTGGTTTAGCTTGTTTTTTTAAATTTGTATACAACATGATCAATATAACTAGTATATAATGAGTAGGAAAAACAAAAGAATGAAGAGAAGTATGCTACAGCTCTAGTACCCTTGAGTAGCTTCCAAATGAACCATGAAATGATGAATTTGACACTTGATTTGTGTAGAGATTAAGAAGATCTTCAAGGGTGATGTGAAACTTGTTAATCAAAAATCAAAGATGAAGATGATAGGGATTTATTGATGGGGCATTTATGGTGATGAAAAAATGGAGAATAATGAGTTTCTAATTGAATGAACGAGAAGTATATAAGGTGAAATGAGGAGGTTAAGTTTTTTAGATATTTTGGAAACTTAACCAGTAAGTATACCACATGTTTTCATCTAACTTATAGTCTAATCTCACCAAGCCAAGTGGATTTTTGATTTATAAAAAAAAATGCCACCTAGGGAAAGAATGAGGAGGTTAGTGATTTTAGATATTAGTGTTTTACGGAGTGTCATTTGGTCCCGGTAATTACTATCGTTAAGTATTTAAATCACGAAACTTAAAACCGGTGTTAATACAAAAATCGTCATTAAACGTTCTTTATATTTTATGATATTTACCTAAGTTTTGTTAACGACAAAAGTAAAATTAATTTTTATAAAACTTAAAGCTTGTCAAGTTTAATAGATATTAAAACAAGCTTTTCCTTAAATAATATCTTCATCACTCAAGCATTTACATTTTGATTAATTATATTTTTTATATGCCTCTAAACCATAATGCATGTTAACATTTTTAGATCAAACATTTTTTGGCTTCTTAAAACAAAACATTACATATATATATTTACATTTAACATATTTCTTAATATAGAAAACAACACATGACATCATGTGGTGCATCATTGAAATCTCTAGAGGATTTTCTAGATATTTTGTGTGGATTTGGACTCTACATATCTTACACAATCTTGGATGGATTTGGTTGAATTTGGTAATATTTTGGTAATCTTGCTGTCAGACCCCGGCGGTACCAAAATGTTACACGGGCGGAAACCTTTTTAGGGGTCCGTGGTCCGTGGTGACTGCTGTACATTTTGGCTATAAATAGTAAGCCAAACCAAGTTGTTTTCTCATCCCTTTCAAGCATAATCACATACATTCCTTCTCTCTAACATTTCTAGTTTCATATCATTATAGTGATCCTATTTTGTAGCAAAGAAGATCAAGGCATATTCAAGTTTCAAAAAATAGTTGGAAGTCTTGTTTTGTTGTTGTATGATCTAGTTTTATTCATACATCATTGTTGTACCAAACCATCATAAACTTGTGAGTGTGGGTGGTTAGTATTTTAGTCCTTAAAATACATTGTGTGTGGGAGTGGTTGTACCCTTGGAAAAGAAATCGACATTTAGCTTAGTGTCAGAAATAGTGTGTAAGCGAAGTGTAAAGGTTTCTCCGTCGGTGAAAGGAGCTTTTTGACTAGTGAAGTTAAACTCTCGAATGTGAAACTCGGGGAGTGGAGTAAGGCAAGGAAAAAGAGTCCTTGTAGACCAAACCACTATAAACAACCTGTCGTGGTTTGATTGTTTCTTTCCTTATTTGATCTTTATATATATTGCTTGCATATTGTTTATTATTCACTAACATATCTAATATCAATATCAATTGATCTTTCAATAAGTTTAAAAACAAAGTTTTTAATCGGTAAACTATCCAACCTCCCTTCTAGTTTTCCACAATTGGTACCAGTGCCTCGTTGCTCAAGAATTTCTAAAATATATTGTATTTTATAAACTTGAAACGATCCATGGATTCCGAAAACTTTAAAGAAGGGAAATCTATGCAAAGACCACCACTCTTTGAAACCAATGGATTTTTCTTTTGGAAAAACCGTTTTGAAACATATGTAAAGTCAAAAGATATAGATCTTTGGTTTGTTATAATTAAAGGAGATTTTAGTTCTACAACAAAATATATTTCTATTGATGATCAAAAGAAATTAACAGTTAAAAATAATGAAGCTAAAATGATGCTTTATAATGCTTTACCTAGAAAAGAATATGAAAGAATTTTTATGTGTGAAACCGCGAAAAAGATTTGGGAATCATTGATTATTACACATCAAGGAAATTCACAAGTCAAGGATAACAAAATTGATCTTCTTGTTCAACAATATGAACAATTTGTTATCCCTGAAGATGAAACAATTGATTGTGGATTTGCTCGCTTTAATACTATTAGTACTTCTCTTAAAGCACTTGATGAAACTTTTCATAGTAAGAACTTTGTCAGGAAATTTCTTAGAGCACTCCATCCGAAATGGAGAGCAAAAGTAACGGCTATTGAGGAATCAAAAGATCTCTCAATAATGTCACTTGACAAGCTAATCAGAAACCTCAAAGTACACGAAATGGTGATCGAGAAAGATTCGGAGATCATCAAAGGAAAAAGAGAGAGAGTCAAATCCGTTGCTCTAAAGGCAAGAATGGTATCTAGTGATGATGACGAATCTTGCTCTGGTAGTGAAGATGAGGAATAGGCTATGGCCGTTAGAGATTTCAAAAAGTTCTTTAGAAGAAGAGGAAAGTTCGTAAGGCAACCCCGAGATGAAAAGAAGCCATTCCGAAAAGACCGTGATGAAAAAAGAGGAAAAGGTGAAAGGAAGTGTTTTAGATGCAGTGATACAAGTCATCTAATAGGAGATTGCCCCAAGCCACCTAAAAGCAAAGCTCAACGTGCTTTTGTAAGTAGTGCTTGGAGTGATAGTGAGGATGATGAAGAATCAAACAATGATGAGATCACTCTAATGGTACATGAATCAAATGCGGTATATTCAGACTCATCTTACTCTTCTATTGATGATGACACTTTGTAAAAACAATATAATCAATTGTGTGAGCTTAGTTTAAAAATCATAACTAAAAACAAGTTTTTAAAGACTAAAAAGGAATTTTTAGAAAATGAAATTTATGAGTTAAAAGAAAAGGCAGAACGATTAGAAAAAAGGAAAGCAAATAACGATGATTGAAAATCATGTCAAGAACTTAGTATTGAAATAGAGAAGCTAAAACTCACACAGGAAGTTCTCATAGAACATAACTCTAAGTTTAAAAGTTTTAACAAAAACATTGCTTGTGCCGATGAAATAGTTAGAATTCAAAAAATACCAGGAAACATGAATGGACTAGGTTTTAATGAAGTACTAATTCCAAATAATCAAACCAAAACGGCCGAAAAGGACAAACAAACTGTCAAAACTGCTGCAGTACAGCACGGACCAGACGGACCCAAAAATAGGGTTCCGTCCGTTGAAAATTTTGGATCCGTGGGGACTGCAGCAAGACATAATGTTTGCAATACGGACCATAGTGAATTTGTCAAGGTAACAAAGAAAACCAAGGATATTGTTAAACTAAAACCTGCTGTTACATTAGGAGTAGGACTTGCTAGAAATGAATTTAGATCTAAAACTAGTCAACAACGACCTAAAACACCTATTGCCAAACGCCCCTTTCCCAAGAGCAACCACAATATACAACCCAACTATCTACATGCCGGTTGGAATCAAAACTTCCCTAGACCATATCAAACTCCAAATTACATGACATGGAACCCTTAGTAATCATTTCTGTTAGGAATTAGAAATTCTAGGTATTAAAGAGTCGGTCACCTCAAGTATATGTAATCGTTAGAAAGCTCGTAGTCGTAGTTATTTTATGTTAAGTAGTATTTAGTTAAGTAACACCGTGGAGGACGGACGGGTCTTTACCCACTGTATGCCTGATCCACAACCCGTAGGTGGCGTTTGTTTGTATGAAACTATAAATACCCTCTATCTCCCAAGGTAGAGGGTTGGAGCTTCAATATCATTTTTCTTTGTTTCACATAGTTCCCAACTCTCTTCCTTTCTCTCACTAGAACTTTCTCTCTCTAAACATTGTTAACGCCCCACATGGTTATGGTTTAATGTGTTTGTGAAATCCTATATCTAACAATTGGTATCAAGAGCCATGGTTTGATCACTCATCTTTCATGCTTTTTATTTTGGTGGATTTCATAAGGTTTTTGGGGTATTAAGGGTTTAGGAGAGTTTGATTCATTTGGACAAATTCTAGTGTTAAAGTTTGAATTTTGCTTGTACTTTTGTGTTTAGGATCATCATATGTGTTTATGTTTTGAATTGGAAGGCTTAAATCATTGTGGTTTGGTTGTTGTTGATTGAAAAAGTGGTTATTTTTAAAGTTTGTACGAAGCGAGTTGTGTCTCGGATAGTTTTTTCTTCAAAGCGAGTTGCTTTATTATTGGATGCGAGTTGGTACATGCGACTTGGCTGTTTAGCGAGTTGATTTTTATGCGACTTGGGTTCTAAGCGAGTTGTTTCTTTAAGCGACTTGAGATCTAAAGCGACTTAGCTATTAAGCGAGTTGTAAAGCTAGCGAGTTAATTTAAGCGACTTGGTGTTCAAGCGAGTTGATTGTGTTGCGAGTTGATACCAAAGTGAGTTGGCTATTTAGCGACTTGATTCATTAAGCGTGTTGACAGTGTTGCGAGTTGATGCTAATGCGACTTGGCTATTTAGCTAGTTGATTCCTTAAGTGAGTTGTCTCCTTGAGCGAGTTGGGTGTTTAGCGAGTTGATAACTAAGCGAGTTGTGTGTTTTACTACTTGTCTAATTTTAGACTTGTCACTTCTTCGTGATACATTCTTACGGTTGTTCTTTTGGTTTAGTAAAATCCCGTGAAAGAATCAATTTCACGGTTTAATCAAAGAATTGTAAAATCCCGTAGAACTTGTAATCATGGCAAACATCGTTCCTACTATTGTTTCTTCCGTAGCTGAGGACGTTCAAGCAGCAGGGTTAGATACTCGTCCACCTATGCTTGACAGAACTGACTTCGACTCTTGGGCTTAAAGAATCAGATTGTACTGTCTTGGAAAGGAAAATGGGGTCAACATTCTCAAAACAATTGATGAAGGACCGTATAGAGTTGAGACTACTAGAGACATAATTGATACAGCTGAAGATGGAACAATGATCTATGGAATAGACAGACCAAAGACGTATGATGAGCTCAATGATAAGGAGAAGAAGAGATTCGGTGCGGATATCAGGGCTTCTAACATCATATTGCAAGGTCTTCCAAAAGACATCTACAAGTTTATCAATCACAACACCTGAAGCAAAGGCGTATGGGATAATGTCAAGATGCTTCTTTCAGGTTCTGAATTAACCATGGAAGACAGAGAATCACAACTCTATGATGAATTTGAGCACTTCAAGATGAAACCAGATGAGAGTGTCTATGAGTATTACGTGAGATTCCACAAGCTTGTTAATGACATGAGGAACATCAGAATGACTATGCCAAACATTCAGTTGAACTCAAAGTTTGTGAACAACATGAATCCCGAATGGCACAAGTTTGTCACCTCTGTGAAGCTAACCAAAGGATTGAAGAATACAAACTATGAGCAACTCTATGCCTTCCTTCTTCAGAATGAGAGACATGCCATGTTTGAAAAGAGGATTCTTGAAAATTTCAAAACAAATCCAGAGAGACAAGCTCATCAAATGATTCAACTGCCTTCTACTCAAACATTGGGATTACCACTAAAGCTTCACAAGTTATACCCATGGGTAATGGAACTCACAAACTCATTCCAGATCCAATGTTCAAACAAGCTGATGCTGATGCATCTGTAGGAAACTTCATTAATCAACTAGCTCTCATGATCAGTCAAAACATGAACATTCTCCCACACACCAACAAAACCTCGAACAGCATCCAATCCACACAATCAAGCCACTATCGAGATGGGAAGGTTATGGTGCAGCCGTCCAAGAAAGGCAGATGATCGGAGAAGGGGTGGAGCGGTGGAGGCTATAGAGGAAATCGAACGAGGAAGGAATGGAAATCAAGGACAAACAAAGCCAGTCAAATGTTACAACTGTGGTGGTGAGGGACACATTGCAAGGTATTGCACATCTCCAAAAGCGTCCTCGAATCTTTGAATACTTTAGGGATAAGATGTTGCTTGTGCAAGCTCAGGACAATGAAACAACCTTGGATGAAGAGGAGCTGTTGTTTCTTGCTGAAGGGAATGCTAAGACATATGATGCAGATGTGGATGAGCAGCCTATTCAGGAGATAGGTCACAATCATCAGAATGCCTTTCAAGTAGGTGACTGTGATGCATACGACTCTGATGTTGATGATGGACCTACTGCACAAACAATTTTCATGGCTAGCATTTCTCCAATGGTCTCTCCTAAGGTCTCTTCTTCACCACAAGATGGACCATCCAAAGACAAAATCATCTCAGAGGTATTAAAATTATATGATGAAGTTGATGTTCAAAAGATACATAATGAAATACAATCAACTGAAATCATTGAGTCCGATATTGAAAATATGGGTAATATCAATGTTGTCCCATATGATCAATATGTGAAACAAAGTGAAAGTGTGATTGTATCAAGTGATGTATCTCCTGCAATCAATGATGATTATGTCTGTGATGAATACACTGCATGTGCCCCTGATGATTCTGTTATCTCTGAACTTAATGCCTATAAAGAAAGAGTTGCTATTTATGAACAACGTGCTAAGTTTGAGTTAACCACTCATGAGCAGGAAATGGATGACCAAATGCGTACAATCATTAGAAAAAGTAATTTTAGAGAATAAGTGTTAAAACAAGAGTTAAATTCCTTACAAGAAAAGCTTTCAAAAATAGCTAAGCAAAAACAAGAACTTCAAGAAAATGTTAAAGTGCTTAAGCAGGAATTTCATGCCAAGGAATCAAAACTTTTGAATGATTTTTTCTAATCTAAAAACTTTGAAGAACAAGCTTGAAAATAAGTTGTACGTACAAGGGAATACCATTCAGATTGCTCACATGGTCACTAAGCATAGAGTTTTAAGCGATAAGCATAGTGTTCCCATTATAGATAAACCCAACCCTGAGGACAGTAAGTTAGCTAAAAGCTGCTCAAAATGTAATTTATGATGGCAATGAGATTCTTAAACCTAGACGATAACCTAGTTGCGTTGAGTGCTCTGAGGAAGATAGAATATTAGATGACGCATCTAGGGTGAAAATGAATAAGAAGCTAGAAGATCCTGAATGCAAAAAGAATAACATCACGATCAAACCCCATGATTACAAGAAGGAAAACTGGATCTCCTTAAACAAATTTAAGCCTCAAACGTTATTAACACCTGAACAAGTTTTCTGGGAAAAGGATTTAGATAAGCAAAAAGCAGAGAATCTTGTTGAAAAAACCCCCTTTAGGAAAATGCCTTCGGATGTGTATCCTCCCAATACACCAATGCATTTAGTTCCTAGGACTATTTCCACTAAAAGCAATACCTTAATCAGCCAATATGTTATTCTTCAACTATTTGTCGATTTTGAGAAAACTTGTAAGAAAAGGATCACACCCACTGGAATAACTGAAGGGGAAAGGGGTTTTGAACAAACAAAAGAATGCTATCTAAGTGAGGTCATGCCTTTCTTTAAACTACTAAAAGATCATTTTGACAGTCTTAAAAAGGGGATAAATTCAGATATTAAAGGAATGGAAAAGGAATTTGATGCTATGATAGTTGAGGTTAGTGACTATGAGCGAGCATTAAAATATAATGAGATTGAGAGGAAGAACTTGCATACCTTGAATGAGAATCTTATTTCTGAATGTATTGCTCAAGATGTGTTTTACACTGCTAAGAATTGCTCCATTAATGCTTCTCAATTTCATGAATTATCTGTTGCTCTGAAAGTCTCCCATGATCGTGTCATTGAGCTTGAAAAGATTAATTTGAAACTTAATGAGAAAATTGATCAGGATGATCACGATAATTTGGTAAAGCATCTTTCTAAACTAGAAGTTGAACATTTTGATTTACAACTAAAATATCAACATCTAAAAGAAAATGTTAAAACCTCAAATATCAAGACATCCTTGGATGTTCCTGAATTTGATGCAGCTTTTGAAATTAGCAAACGTGATGAACAGATTCGAGCTCATTGTAACACGATCAAAAAGTTAAAAGCCCAAATCTCTCAATTAAAGGGTGAAAAGAACAATGTGACTAGATCCCAAATGCCTCCTCCTTTAGATTCTCAGTAATCTCAAACTTTTCATCTTCAAAACTTAGTTAATGCCTTACAAAAGGAAAACGAGAGTTTTCTAGAAGAAAATGAAAAAGTTAAACGACACTTTAAAGAGTTATATGATTCAATGAAAGTCACTCGTGACCAAAACAACGAAAAAATAACGTCTTTACAAAAGGAAATTGAGAATCTGAGAAGTCAGGAAAATGGGAAACTGCCACTTGTTTTTAATAAAAATGTTGTTTCAAAGTCACCCTTAGATGCAAATACAACTGTGACGGTTAAATATATTCCTCCTCATCTTAGGAATAATGAAACTGCGTTTCATGACTATTGTGCTCACCTTAAGGATAGTCTAGAATGTCTCCGTGAGATTGTTGAAGAGGATTTCATTAATAAACCTCTTGATAGAGAAATTAGGTTTGCTTGCCTCCAGGCCAAACGATCTCAAGAGCTGCTTGAATGTGTAATTGCAACATGTCCAAAATTTTTAGGTGCAAAAGGCAAAGCTGTGATGCCTTGTTCTATGCCTAGTGCCAAACATGAAATCCGTTCTATGCCCAATGTTATGAATGTCAACCTTAGGGTGCCTTCAAGTAGTTCAGATTTCAGATATGTTAGTGCTAAGAAAGTGAATTTTAGTGTGCCTGCAAATAGCTCAAATCACAGTCTTAAGAAAGTAAACACTAATGTGCCTTCTAGTAGTTCAGATCCTTGCACATCAAGTTCAGGAATGCAAAAATTAGATCAACCAACTAATGTTCCCATTCCCTCTACAGGAGTAATCAGTGACAAGACAATACAAGGAATGATAGGACCTTGCAAGCTAAGAATGTGCATTGGAAGAGAGTAGAAGACCAATCTAGGAACTTTAAGTTTGGATCAAATAAAACGAATTGTGTTGATTCTAGTATTAGCCATAGGCATCGTAATTAATTCAAATTCTTATACTATTTGCAAACCTTGTAATGATGTCGCTTGAATTCATTTGCTAATCATGAATGTGGTATGAATGCTTTGTCTAATGCTGTCAAATGCCCAGTTAAAATTGTTAATGCTAATAATCGTGTAAAGAAGGCTAAAAGGCAAAGACGAATGATTGTTATAAAATAGTGGAAACCCAGGAAGAACATTTATAAAGATAGGTTATTATTGGATACCTTTTGGCCATAAGAATAATCAGTTTTATTCTCAAACTGCTAAGACTATGCCCACTAGAAAATGGATGCCTCTTGGTAGAACTATTCCCTTAAGAAGTGAACATACTTTGAATAGGTCAAATACAGACACCAGACTGCATCTATTCCCAATGATTCCATTGCTTCTACCGATATAGATGTTTCTATTTTGATGTGGGTGTTCCAATTACTGTTACTAACCAAGTGGAACCCATTCTTGCATGGGAATCCCAATTATCCGGTTATCCATTCTTGTCTGTGTTCAACTGCAGATCATTCAAATCGTTCCGTGGTACTTGGACTCAGTACATTCCAAGCATATGATATGGAGACCGGTCGCGACTCATGAACTTCGTAAGTAAATTCATCGGGACTGTTAGATTCGGGAATGATCATTTGGTGCAATTAATGGGTTATGGAGATTATGTTGTTGGTAAAAGTGTTATCTCCAGGGTATATTATGTTGAAGGTCTTGGTCATAACCTGTTCTCTGTTGGTCAATTCCGTGATTCCGATCTAGAAGTAGCCTTTAGAAAACATACTTGTTTCGTTAGAGAACTTGATGGTAAGGAACTTTTAAGAGGTTCACGTGGTTCAAATCTATACACCATCTCTATCGAAGATATGATGAAGTCTTCTCCAATTTGCTTGTTGTCAAAGGCTTCTAAAACAAAGTCATGGTTATGGCATCGTCGTCTCAATCACTTGAACTTCGGCGCCATCAATGATCTCTCGTAAAGGACTTAGTTGTAGGTCTACCTAGACTTAAGTATGAAAAGGATCATCTTTGTTCAACATGCCAATTGGGAAAAAGCAAGAAGTATGCCCATAAACCCAAACCTACAAACTCAGTCGCAGAAGTTCTTCATACAATTCACATGGACTTATGTGGACCCATGAGAGTGCAGAATATCTTTGGGAAGAAATATGTGTTAGTTGTGGTTGATGATTTCTCTAGATTCACCTGGGGAAAGTTCTTAAAGACAAAGGATGAAACTCGGATATCATCATCAAACTCATCAAACAGTGCAGGTTCGACTTAACAAAACGGTCGAATCATCCGGACAATGGAACCGAGTTTGTTAACAAACAACTTGGTGAGTTTTATGAAAGTATTGGAATCAGTCATCAAAGAAGTGTTCCTCGAACTCCTCAACATAACGGTGTAGTTGAAAGACGAAATCGAACTCTTGTGGAAGCCGCAAGGACTATGCTGATTTACTCAAAAGTTCCAATGTTTCTCTGGGGTGAAGCCATCGCCACTGCATTGCTACACCCAAAATCAATCCCGATTTACATGCTCATGGAAAAACTCCATATGAACTTGTCCACAAAGAAAACCGATCTTTCATTCCTTCGTGTGTTTGGTGCTTTATGTTATCCAACTAATGATGGTCAAGATTTAGGAAACTGAGAGCTAAAGCGGACATTGGAGTTTTTGTAGGCTATGCACCTAACAAAAAAGGTTACCGAATCTACAACAAGAGAACCCGAAATATCATGGAAACAATTCACGTCACGTTTGATGAGCTGACCGGTCAAATGGCTCCTGGACAATCCAGTTCGGGACCCGCACTTCAAAGCAGTCCCATTGGTTCATCTCTTGTACCAAACTCCTCATAAGCAACTCCATATGTACCTCCCTCAGAAGATGATTTAAAGAAACTGTTTGATCCAATGTTTGATGAACAATTTGAGCCAAGTAACAATGATATGACAATTCAATCACCAGAGGTGCTTCTATCCTGTCAATGAAATTAACCCTTTAACTTCTATGTCATTAAGCCAAGAAGCACCTGCTGCTGATCAATCTATTTCATCAACAAATCTTCAATCATCAAGTGTACATCATGGAAATGCTTCGATTCACAGATGAAGTCAATCCCTTTGCTACTCTCGAAGATGCTCCATTTGAAAACATATTTGCTCTTGAATCATCATCATAACCATCTTCTTCGGGGAGACATCGACTCTGCTACTTCAGTCCCTCAACAACTACCACATGAATACCTCAGAAAATGGACTCACGATCATCCATTAGACAACATCATTGGAAATCCCTCTCGTCCAGTATCCATATGGAAACAACTTGCAACCAGATGCCTTATGGGCTTCTTCAACTCGTACTCTCTAAGATCGAACCAAAAGATGTTAAATCCGCCATGAATGAAGACATTTGGTTCAATGCCATGCAAGAAGAAATTCATGAGTTTGATCGATTTGATGTATGGGAATTAGTACCTGCTCCAGATTGTGCTATGATCATTGCTCTAAAATGGATCTTCAAAGTGAAACTAGATGAGCATGGTGATGTGTTAAAGAACAAGGCATGATTGGTTGCTAAAGGATACCGTCAAGAGGAGGGTATTGACTTTGAAGAATTTTTGCTCCAGTTGCTCGAATCGAGGCAATCAGAATATTCTTGGCTAATGCTGCAAGTAAGAACATGGTAGTCTATCAAATGGATGTAAAGATGGCATTTCTGAACGGAGATCTTAAAGAAGTCGTCTACGTCGGCCAACCTGAAGGCTTTGTGAATCCAGAGCATCCTACTCACGTTTATCGTTTGAAGAAGGCTCTTTATGGTTTAAAGCAAGCTCAAAGGGCATGGTATGATACGTTATCAAAGTTTCTTCTCTCTGGCTTCAGCAAAGGAGCAGTTGATCCAACATTGTTCACCAAGAAGTCAGGCAAACACTTAATTCACGTTCAAATTTATGTTGATGATATCATCTTTGCCTCGACCGACCCCAATGAGTGTGACCGTTTTTCAAATGAAATGGGTTCTAAATTTCAAATGTCAATGATGGACAAATGTCATTCTTCTTGGGATTACAAATTTCACAAAGTCCCGGAGGCATTTTTATAAATCAATCTAAATATGCAAATGAGATTCTAAAGAAATTTGGATTTGATTCTAGTGACCTTGTTGACACTCCCATGATTGAGCGTACTAAACTAGATGAGGACCACTCAGGGATCATGGTAGACCAAACGAAATATCGTAGCATGATCGGATCCCTGATGTACCTCACAGCTAGTAGACCTGATATTCGTTCCTTTGTATGCATGTGTGCTAGATACCAGGCTAAGCCTACCAAAAGCACCTTGAAGCGGTTAAACGGGTCTTTCGGTATCTCAAGGAACCATCAATATGGGACTTTGGTACCGAAGGATACCGGTATGTCACTAACGATATATGCAGATCAGATCATGCAGGGTGTCAAGATACTCGTCGAAATACGTCTGGAGGTGCTCAGTTTTTGGGTGATAAGCTTGTGAGGTGGTCTTCAAAGAAGCAAATGAGTACTTCTATTTCCTCTACAGAGGCTGAATACATAGCCATGTCATCTTGTTGTGCTCAAATCCTATGGATGAGATCTCAATTATCTGACTATGGCTTTGTATTCAACAAAATCCCTCTGTATTGTGATAATAAAAGTGCTATTGCTCTCTCATGCAACAACGTTAAACATTCAAGAGCAAAGCATATCGACATTCGACATCATTTCATCAGGGAACAAGTGGAAAAGGTGTGGTGGAACTCTATTTTGTGAGGACTGAATAGCAGTTAGCAGACATCTTCACCAAAGCTCTTCCAAGAGAACGTTTTGAGTTTATTCTTCCACGACTTGGCTTGAAAAGCCTTCAACCAGTAACACTCAAACGTCTTCAAGAGGAAGACGAGGAGTAAAGGTCTTTCTTTATCTATATCTTTGTATATATATTTTTTAAAAAAGCAAAATACAATATTACAAAACCTTCAAAAATCAAATAGAAAATTATAAAACTTTCAAAATCCATAAAAAAGTGAAAAATTCGAAAAATCCTCAAAAAATATTGTCATTATGTCATGCATTTCTCTATTCGATATCATCTACGAACCTTGTGTTGATATTCAAAGAATTTCACGGGTCTTTAGATGTTCATCGAATGTACATAGTTTAAAAAAAAATGAGGCGAAGAAAAATGGTGGTTTATTGTCATTTTAGGCAGTAACCCGTGTTAAAAAGAAAGAACAGAGCCATGCTTTATCTTGTTTTTCAAATCTCATGCTCTGATTCTATAAAAATTCTCACTATCCAATGAAAACGAATTGCTTTGAAAAAAATTACTCGGGCTCAATTTTTGAAAATCATTTGTACTAAACGGTTGTTAAAATTATCTATCTCTCAATCAACAACTTATGTCATTGATTGAGGGGGAGAATGATTTTTAATTAAAAAGTGTATTTTTTACAAACAATGGTTTGTCTTCAAAAGATATTCAAGCATGTTTAAATCTTTGGAGTCTAAAGTCTCAAAATTCGATCCTTATCAGTTAAAACGTTTTCAAAATCAAGTCACAATTCTCCTTAAAAAGCTTTCAAAAACAATTTAAATCTACTGAGATCACGATTCTCAAATGATTTGATAGTTGTGATCGGGGGAGAATTTGTAATTTAAATTGGATTTAAACTGATAATTCGATAAATGGTTTCATAAGTGATTAGTATGTTTGCTTCCCCGCAAGTGACAAACGATTTCAAATTTTCCATGCACACGTTGAGGGGGAGCAACTATTTTAAACCCCAATTTATTGAAACGTGACTGAATTGTCTCTAAGTGCAGATTCCCTCTAATATGTGCAAAATTCTTTCAAAATTTGAGGCACATATTGAGGGGGAGCAAAATTTTGAAAACCTCATCCTTCCTCAAAATGATGTATTTAATCAAATGGATTGGGAAGTGATGATGATATCTTTTAGAAATTGGAAATCAAAGAAGTTAATTCTTTCTCTTGCCTCCGTGTGCTAAACGATTTCAAATACATGATGCACATGTTGAGGGGGAGCTCTTTTTCTAAAATATCAAAACAATTAAGATACAAAATGCTTTGATTCTATATCACAAGTATCTTAATTGATTTTTCAAATGGTTTTCAATTGGTTCCAATGGCAGATGAACAATACCAAAAAGACCGACCAACTTTACATTATGTATGGTGATATAAGGATGATAAGGTTAGGTATTAGTTCCCATGATCCGCCAGAACCGGAGGGATCTACCCAGGGAAAATCCACTAGATAGTGTAGAGTCCTTAGGTATTCTGATAAAAGGAGAAAAATGAGATATGGGAAGAGTGCGGACTGAGACTGAGCTAGTACTGGAATAAACCCAACAAGGTTCTAGTCATGAAGTCTCAGTAAGCACTGAAGGGGTTGAAGAATGAAAAAGAATTGGAATGTGAAAAGGGTGAAAATAAATAGCCCTCCAATTATTCAACCTTAAGGCTGTAGGACCTAAGATATATCAACCTTATCACAAACCAATACCCACGTTTTGCTTAGAACACGTTAAACCAAATACAAACACGTATAAGAAGATGAAATAAAGAAAGGAAGATGGTGACTTGAAGATATAGAATCCGTGTATGATGTGAGAAAAGATAAACACAAGATGTTGTATATTCAATAAGGAAACACACACACACACACTTTCAAGCACACCCCTCAAATGACCATTTGAGGGGTATATATAGGTAAGATAGAAATACCCTAAAAGGCTTTCTATGGGCTCGGTTTGGACTTGGATTGGGCTTGGATCGTTTGAGGTTATACAAGGCTAGCTTAACTAAACTAATACCCATTTAGCTTAGCCCAATCCACGAGCCCTTTGACTATTCTAGTCCGATATCTAACACACGTTACAAAGTTCCTAAATGTGAATGACCATCACTTCTAATAAAAACTATTAAGGCTAACAATCTCCCCCTAAGGGGTGGTCATTCGAATGATGCTCCACTTGATTAGGTCTTTACTTTTCTCGAGCTAGAACTTTGTGTGTAGATATAGAATAGTCTTGATTCTTTGTTCCTTCATGCTTTGTGATCAGATAATGTGGTTGGCTGCCGTTGTCAACTTCGTTGGTTAGGTGTCTCCACGTCTTTCTCCACCATTCTCACACTTCTATTTGACTTTTGGTTACCAATGATGTAGTTCTCGAGTCTTTAAACTTTGTGTAGCCTTAGATTGTGATGAGAACTTTCATGTGTTGTTGGTATGAGCATGTGGCGGCACGATCCATCCGCTCCGGAGCTTCCATAAGAAGAAAACATAAAAGCAGGTTAGTAATAAGCGGATTCCGGCACTTACAAGTTTGAATTTCGAGGGTGTTAACGGCATAGTGTGAAAACACATCTCTAATTCTCACAAAGGCCGTTCCTGAGCTGGAGTCCCACAAGTGAGATAACACGATATACCGAAGTACATCTGATTCGGATGAGTCTGAGGTACATCGAAGCATCACCTCACGACTGTAGACCGTTTGAGACACACTAAGCGTAATCCATGGAAAATTACCGAAGTGACCTATGTGGCTGCTTGATGTTGACCCTGGCGGGAGTTTCCATTCAATCACTGAAGATCACAGATGTGAAACTTCTCATAAATGTTATGGCAAATTGCTAAGATCTGCGTAGGACTCTATAATATATCACTTGTGTCCTTATTGATGAACAACTAGCGATGTCATGTCATGTGTTCCTATGAGATCTTTTGATGAATCTCGTGGCTCTAGACTCAATTAGTGCATTTTGGTTTTCCTAAGCGGAGACTAGGGAGAGGGTCTCCTTCTTCAATATCAACAATCTCTAAGAGAAAGTCGATAGATTATGTAGGGTTCCCGGTGAGAATGAAACAAATCCTTTTAAGAGGAATTGAGTGGCTAGAAGGTTAGGTGCAGTGCGTCACTGGGTCCATGACGTCTTTGTCTTCAATACCAGATTCATCTAGTGACAACCGTGGCATATGTATTGAACCGGTTTCTGCCCTAAGGTTGAATATGGAGGGCTATTTCTTTTCACCCTTTTCATTACATTTCTTTTTAATTCTTCAACCCCTTCTTTCTCCTTTCTCACATTACTCCTTTTTCAATCATACCTAAGGACTTCTAATACAAACTATGGGGATTGTCCTTGGGTAGATCCCTCCGACTCTGGCGGATCATAGGGACGATTTCCTATCCTTAGTCACCTTATAACTCCATGACTGTCCCATGTTGCCATAAAACCATTTTCTTGAAAATCTCACAGAGTGTTTATGATAGAAAACATGTTTGAGACACTCCACGAGTTTTATATTTTGAAACACTCCCCTTCACATGTGCTTATGAGTTTTAACATAAATATGCACATAGAGGGTAGAGTTTGCACATTTTGAATTGATCGGCTCATGATAGACAATTCCCCACGAGACACGGTTACGTTGCCTAGTTAGAGAGTTCCATTGTCAGGTTTTAGGTGACAACTAGCTCTAATAACTAACTTGAAGTTGTAAACACTCCTTGAAAAGGAGGTTAGACCCATGAAGGTGCATATCTATCACAAGTTTCTCTAGATGGTACATTTACTTGACTTTGATTCCGTCAATTCATTGGTTCCGTCTGAGTCGAGCTCATTTTAAGATTCAAACAACGATCATTAAAACTTTTTGATCACATTTTAATCACGTCTCCTCCCCCTCAAAAATAGCATATTCGTGATATTTTTGATATCAACGGATTAAACAACATTTTAGAATCTTTTGGGGAGACAAACGGATTTGATTTAAGCATGAATTTGGAACATTTTGTTTTATACTCCCCCTTTAATAAAGCATAATCAATTAAAGGGTTTTAGAGGGAGTTATCTTGAGCACAAAATATTTTGAAAGATTTTGAAAATCTTTTTGAACAATCTTGAAAAGGTGCTCAAGATGATGATGATTTCTCACCAGTTTTAAATGTAGTGCCTGGCGTACACCTCATTTTTCGATCAAAGCACGAGTTTTGATTTGAAATTAATCAAAAGTCATCATTTAGGTCGGGTTTCGTCTTGATGTATACGAAAGCCATTTTATGAAGAAATTTTGAGAAACGACATGTTTTAGAAAACAATTTAAAGAACTCTCGCTCAAGCATCTGTACATACCCGTATCATTGTTGAATGACATTTCTAGAAGCGTCTGAGAATATCGATTATCGAGAGACATGTCGTGAGAAGAATATTTTTAGATTTTTGATTTTATATTGTTTTGTATTTTTTTGAAAGTTTTATATTTTTATATTTTGCTTTTGTTGGTTTTCAAATTTTGTATTTGGTTTTTCAAAAATATTTCTGGTGAAGCTTTTGGAAAATCATTTTCAAGAAGATTCGAGAAGACGTTCTAACTCCTCAGGGGTTAGGCTTCGCATTTCAATTCGTCGAACTAAATACTCAAACCTTTCTTTTGGAAGGGCTTTAGTTAATAGATCGGCGAGTTGGTAATCTGTCTTCACGAAGAATAATTCAACAATACCATTTTCGACGTACTCTTTGATGAAGTGATAGCGGACACGGATATGCTTAGTCTTTGAGTGATGAACGAGATTGCATGATATGGCTATGGCACTTTTCGAGTCACAATACATAGGTATTTTATCAAAAGTAAAGCATAATCGTGAGTTGTGTTCTCATCCATAGAACTTGAGCACAACAGCGCAGATAGAGACACATACTCGGCAGCGGTTGATAGTCAGTGCAATCTTGTTTCTTTGAAGACCGACTTACTAACTTTTCACCCAAAAATTGTGCTCCTCGGATGTACTTTTTCTGTAACTTGATCACTGCGTGGTCCATCTGAAAAGGCAATTAGATCAAATCCAGATTCCTTCGGATACCAAAGTCCCATGTGAATGGATGTCTTCAGTTACCGAAAGATCCTTTTAACCTCTTTGAGGTGCGGTCGGTAGGCTTTGCACAAACCGTGCTAATAAGCAAACACAAAATGAATATCCAGTCGACTAGCGGTAAGATACATGAGAGAACCAATCATGCTCCGATATTTCTTTGGATCAATAGGTTTCCCAAACAAATCGGCTCCAATTTTTGGTGAAGTTACCATTGGTGTTCTGACCGAGTCACAATTATCCATACCATGATTTTTCAAAATCTCGGTTCGTGTATTTAGCTTGATTTATAAAAATTCCACGTGGGGATTGATGTATTTGTAAACCAAGAAAGAATTTTAGTTCCCCCATCATGGACATTTCAAATTTGCTTTTCATGAGATTTTCAAAATGTTTTGAAAGATTCGGATTAGTGGACCCAAAGATGATGTCGTCCACGTAAATCTGAACAATCAAAATGTCGTTTTTGCATTTTTGTGTAAACAAGGTAGGATCAACTGTTCCTTTGGTGAAATTGTTTTGGATAAGGAAAGAGGACAGTTCGTCATACCACGCTCTCGGAGCTTGTTTCAATCCATAGATTGCCTTTTTGAGTTTGTAGGCGTAGTCTGGATGATTCATGTCTATGAAGCCTTACGACTCACGTACACTTCTTCTTTCGAGTTCCATTCAAGAACGCGGTCTTAATGTCCATCGATAAACCGTGATGTTTTTGTGGCGTAGGCTAAGAATATCTGATGCTTCTAGTCTAGCTACGGCGAATGACTCTTCAAAGTCTATCCCTTCCTCTTGTCCGTATCCTTTGGCCACAAGACGAGCTTTGTTGCGAATGACAGTCATTTCTTCATCCCTTTTGTTCTTCCATAACCATTTGAAATCAATGACCGAACGTCAATGGGTCTTGGAACCATTTCCCAAGAGTCATGTAGACGGTATTGGAGAAGTTCCTCTTGCATTGCTTCTATCCATGCGGGATCGCCATTTCCTCATGAATGTTCTTTGGCTCTATATTGCTAATTGAGCAAAGGTAAATGCATAAGTCGCAATCGGTGGCAAGTTGGCGTCTCGTCTGAATTGGCCTTGAAGGTTCACCAATAACTTGTTCAATCGGATGGTCTTTTTTCCACTTCAGAGTAGAAGGATACCGTTTGTTAAACGTATGCGAGTTAGATGGTTCTCGTTAGCTAGAAGATGATTCGGTGATTCCGTAGCAAGCGGGTTTTCAAATAAGTCTTCATCTAACGTTGCATCGTTTTGGTTTTGATTTTGCTCATCAAGCTGGCGGTAGAATAGGTGCAATAACCGGAGTAGATGTAGATGATGTTGATGGAGTTGGTGCATTGGTTTCGACCGTTGTAGATGCATCTTCTGTTGGTGGTGGAGGATGATATTGAGCAGGTGCAGCGGGATGATGGTTTGATGCATTTGTCGAAGTTCCACCATAGTATTCATCGAACATTAACTCGAAGAAATTCTCCCATTCTTGTTCTTTAGGATTTTCAAACGAAGTTGATTGAGCACTTTGAGGTACGAGTCTGCGATGTGTCGAGTCTGCTTCGGTTTAGTGCGGTTTCTAGGCGAGTCTCTCGGAAGCCATATGTGAAAGTTCGTCAAACTTCACATTCATCGTCTCCATGATCCTCCTAGTTCTTCTGTTATACACCTGAATGCCCTCGAGTTATCTGAATATTCAATGAAGATTCCAATATCACCTTTTGCTTTCAGTTTACCTAGATCTTCTCTGTCATTCGTAGGATAGCACAAAGTGCCAAATACGTGAAAGTAAGAGATATCCGGTTTTCTGTTGTTCACAAGCTCATATGGGGTTTTATTGAATCTTGGATGGATTAGGGATCGTTTCTGAGTGAAACAAGCGTGGCAACATCGCCCATAGAAATAACGGTGCACTAGAATAGATTAGCATTGTGCGAGCGGCTTCCACAAGAGTTCAATTTCTTCTTTCAACTACCCCATTCTGCTGTGGAGTTCTAACAACGATGTCGATGTGTGATTCCAACATCTTCAAAATAAGCTCTTAACTCGATTAGTGAATTCTGTGCGTTGTGCGTTCTTACAACCCTTACTGGAGTTTGAAGAAGTACTTGAATTCGTTTGAGAAAGGTGATGATGATGCTTGGTGCCGTCTTTTGATCTCGAAACTTAACCCATGTATATCTCGAATAATCATCGACGATGACAAGAATATACTTTTCCCATTAATGCTTTCAACTCTCATTGGGCCACATAAGTCCATGTGCAACATATGCAACTTTGCTTCCGAACTAGGTGCGGATTTGGGTTTATATGATGCTCTTTTGCTTTTTCCTTGTTAGCATGATGGACATAAGTGATCCTTGGTGTATTTGAACTTTGGAAGTCCGTTGACGATGTTGTCTTTGGCAATTTTGTTGATGGTGTCAAAATTGAGATGGGATAACCTTCTGTGCCACAACCAAGACGTGTTCGGATGCTCGTGTCATAAGACATATTGGTGATGAAGAGGCCATTTGATTGATGTCGATAGCATACAAGTTTGTATCACGATTTCCGGTAAAGAGATCAGTGCCATCCAAGTTTCTAACGAAGCAAGCATTTTTCCAAAAAGCAACCTCTAAATCGCATCACGAACGCCCGACCGAAAACAAATTGTGTCCCAACCCTTCAACATAGTAAACCAGTGATCAAATAATTTCCAAAAGGTAGATCTCCATAACCCATGATAGCTGCTACATGATCATTTCCGAAACGTTCGGTTCCCATGAATTTCCAGACGAAATTGATCACGTCAGATTCCGTCATGTGCTTGGAGCAACCGAGTCGACGATCCAAAGACAAATTTCGATAACACGCATAAGAGAAAAAGAATATTGTGGAAACCGTTTTGATTTTGGTTCCTTTGGGTTAGAGGTAAAATCTGATCACACTCGAGAGGTTTTCTCTGAGGAAGTCTGGTTTATCACTCATTGTTCCATTCTGGAGTGTGAAAGTTCTACCTGTGGGTTTCCAAATATCATCCCTAAAGTATACACGTTGGTTCCTGTCAGTAGTGTAAAGCTTAAGTTTTGCAACTAGTCTTCCTACTCTTTTAGCGTAATTACTTTTTGGGACGTTCTTCTTAACAGGCTTATCATTCACATTCTTAGAAACACAATCATCTTGAACATTTAAAGATTTCTTGTAGGTTAAACAAAGAGATTCAACACATTCATTAGACTTATCAAGTTTCATAGGTTCAGTACATTCAGATGAAATGTCTTTCTTATTCAAAAGCTGTAAATTCCTAGGGTGTTCTTCTACTTTCTTCTCTTTATTCAAGCTACTACTCCTAGAGGCATGCGAGACTCTATTGTTCCTTGTATTGCTCTTAGGCTTTAGTCTGCTGTTCCTAGAGGTGCTTTCTAAGTCTGTAGAAGGTGAGGCACACGCATTAGGATTCACATTTTTAGGACCTAAGATATATCAACCTTATCACTTTACCAAGCAAACCAAACACAAGTATTGTTCCGTAGTGAAGCACTTATGCGTAAATAAAGAGAAAGATTAAGATGAAGAACTTGGTGACTTGAATATGAATTAGGTATGTGATTAGAGAGTAGAGAAGAAAGATGAAAACAATAAGTTGTATATTGCTTCAAGGGAAAACACACACACACACACACTCAAGCACACCCCTCAAATGACCATTTGAGGGGTATTAGTAAGACACATGTTGCCCTAAAGGCTTTCCATGGGCTTGGCTTGGGCTTTTCGTGGACTGGATTGGGCTTGGGATGCTTAAGCTTATACACGGCTTAGCATACGCGTAACATTTAACCAATTAGCTTAGCCCAATCCACGAGCCCGTTGACTATTCTATCACTATATCTAACATGCGTTACAAAGTTCCTAAACGTGAATGACCATCAATTCTAATAAAACTATTAAGGCTAACAATCTCCCCCTAAGGGGTGGTCATTCAAACGATGCTCCACTTGATTAGGTCTCTACTTTTCTTGAGCTAGGACTTTGTGTGTAGATATTGAATAGTCTTAATTCTTTGTTCCTTCATGCTTTGTGATCAGATAATGTGATTGTCTGCCGTTGTCAACTTCGTTGGTTAGGTATCTCCACGTCTTTTTCCACCATGCTCACACTTCTATTTGTCTTTTGGTTACCAATGATGTAGTTCTCGAGTCTTTAAACTTTGTGTAGCCTTTGATTGTGATGAGAACTTTCATGTGTCGTTGGTATGAGCATGTGTAGAATCTGCACGATCCATCGCTCAGAGCTTCCATAAGAAGAAAACATAAAAAGAGTTAGTAATAAGCGGATTCCGGCACTTACAAGTTTGAATTTCGAGGGTGTTAGCAGCATAGTATGAAAACACGTCTCTAATTTCACAGGCCGTTCCTGAACTGGAGTCCCACAAGTGAGTGAGATACGCGATATACCGAAGTACATCTACAGTTCAGATGAGTCGCTGAGGTACACCGAAGCATCACCCCACGACTGTAGACCGTTTGAGACACACTAAGCGTAATCCACGGAGAATTACCGAAGTGACCGTGTCAGGCGTTTGATGTTGACCTGGCAGGAATTTCCATTCAATCATTGAAGATTACAGTTGTAAACTTCTTATAATGTTGGCGATTGCTAGATCTGCGTAGGACTCTAGAATATATCACTTGTGTCCTTATTAATGAAAAACAAGCGATGTCATGTAAGGTTCCTATGAGATCTTTTGATGAATCTCGTGGCTCTAGACTCAATTAGTGCATTTTGGTTTTCCTAAGCGGAGACTAGGGAGAGGGTCTCTTCTTCAATATCAACACTCTTAAGAGAAAGTCGTAGATTATGTAGGGTTCCCAGTGAGAATGAAACAAATCCTTTTAAGAGGAATTGAGTGGCTAGAAGGTTTAGTGCAGTGCGTCACTGGGTCCATTACGTCTTTGTCTTCAATACCAGTGTCAACTTAGTGACAACCAGTAGCAGATGAATTGAACCGGGTTTTGCCCTAAGGTTGAATATGGAGGGCTATTTCTTTTCACCCTTTCTTCACATTTCTTTTTAATTCTTCAACACCTTCTTTCTCCTTTCTCACATTACTCCTTTTTTCAATCATACCTAAGGACTTCTAATACTAAACTATTGGTGATGTCCTTGGGTAGATCCCTCCGGCTTTGGCGGATCATAGGACGAGTTTCCTATCCTTAGTCACCTTATAACTCCATGACTGTCCTATTGTTGCCATAAAACCATTTTTCTTGAAAATCTTTCAAAGTGTTTATGATTATCAAAACATTTTGTTAAAAACTTGAGAGTTTTGTTTTCGAAAACACTCCCTTCACATGTGCTTATATTGTTTTAACTGAAATCTGCACAGAGAGGGTAGAGTTCGCACTTTTTGAATTGATCGACTTTAAATGAACTAGACCGATTCGAGACACGTTTACATCACTAGAGAACTAGCTTGAAATTATTACCCGTCCTGGACAAGTCCATAGAAAGTTTCTCGAGATGGTACATGATTCCTCGTCAATTCATTGGTTTCAAATGAGTCGAGCTCTTTTGAGATTCAAACAACGATCATTAAACTTTTTGATCACATTTTAATCACGTTTTTCCCCCTCAAAAATAGCATATCCATGATGTTTTTGAAACAAAATGATTAAAAGATATGTTTTTCAAAAATCATTTGGAGAGAAACTGATTTAGCATGAATTTTGGAACAATTTTGTTTTAATACTCCCCCTTAAAGAAAGCATATTTTTCTTACAGAAAATTTAGAATCAATTAAGGTTTAGAGGGAGTTATCTTGGTACCAAATGTGAGAGATTTTGAAAATTATTTTTGAAAAAATTCAAATCAATGGTACGCAAGATGAAGATTTTAAAAATCTTTTGAAGATATTTAGAGAAAAATTATCTTCATGTGATTAAGGATAAGTGCTCGATATATATGAAAATCGATTTTGCGTAGCACTTTCCTTTCTTTAAAGATCGGGTTGCAAGCTGAAATACTTACAAGTCATCGTTTTTAGGAATAGCGCTTGAAAAAATATTTAAAACCTTTGATTTTGATTAGCACTTTCCTTTCTTTGAAGCGCGGGTCCTGAACTGATGTGTCCAGAAGCCATTATGTTGAAGTCCGGGTTTCGTACTGAAGTATACGAAAGCCATTATGTTGAAGTAATTTTAGAAAACGACATGTTTTGGAAAACATTAAAGAACTCTCGCTCAAGCATCTGTACATGCCCGTATCATTGTTGAATGACATTTCTAGATACGTACAGAATATCGATTATACGAGAGACATGTCGTAGAAGATTATTTTTGGATTTTTGATTTTATATTGTTTTTGAATTTTTTTTTTGAAAGTTTTATATTTTTATATTTTGCTTTTGTTGGTTTTAGAAAATTTTGTATTTTGTTTTTCAAAAATATTTACAGCGAAGCTTTTTGGAAAAATCATTTTCAAGAAGATTCGAGAAGACTTTCTAAATCCTCAGGGGTTAGGCTTCGCATTCCAATTCGTCGAACTAAATATTCAAACCTTTCTTTTGGAAGGGCTTTAGTTAATAGATCGGCGAGTTGGTAATTTGTTTTCACGAAGAATAATCAACAGTACATTTTCGACGTACTCTTTGATGAAGTGATAACAGGATCTAATATGCTTAGTCTTTGAGTGATGAACAGGATTGCATGATATGGCTATGGCACTTTTCGAGTCACAATACAAAGGTATTTTATCGAAAGTAAAGCCATAATCTGTGAGTTGTGTTCTCATCCATAGAACTTGAGCACAAAACGCAGATAGAGACACATACTCAGCTTCAGCGGTTGAAAGTGCAGTGCAATCTTGTTTCTTTGAAGACCAGCTTACTAACTTTTCACCCAAAAATTGTGCTCCTCCAGATGTACTTTTTGCTGTAACTTGATCACCTGCTTGGTCTGCATCTGAAAGGTATTAGATCAAATCCGGATTCCTTCGGATACCAAAGTCCCATGTGAATGGATGTCTTCAGGTACCAAAAGATCCTTTTAACCTCTTTGAGGTGCATTCGGTAGGCTTTGCCTGAAACCGTGCTAAAAGCAAACAAAAATGAATATCGGTCGACTAGCAGTAAGATACATGAGAGAACCAATCATGCTCCGATATTTCTTCGGATCAATCGGTTTCCCAAACAAATTGGCTCCAATTTTGGTGAAGTTACCATTGGTGTACCGACCGAGTCACAATTATCCATGACATGATTTTTCAAAATCTCGTTCTCGTTTTTCTTCGCTTTTTTAAAAAATCCACGTGGGATGGATGATGTATTTTTAAACCAAGAAAAATTTTAGTTCCCCATCATGGAGATTATTTCAAATTTACTTTTCATGAGAATTTCAAATGTTTTGAAAGATGGATTTTTAGTGGACCCAAAGATGATGTCGTCCACGTAAATCTGAACAATCAAAATATCGTTTTTGCATTTTTTTGTAAACAAGGTAGGATCAACTGTGCCTTTGGTGAAATTGTTTAGGATAAGGAAAGAGGACATTTCGTCATACCACGCTCTCGGAGCTTGTTTCAATCCATAGATTGCCTTTTTGAGTTTGTAGACGTAGTCTGGATGATTCATGTCTATGAAGCCTTCTGGCTGACTCACGTACACTTCTTCTTTCAGAGTTCCATTCAAGAACGCGGTCTTAATGTCCATCTGATAAACCGTGATGTTTTTGTGAGCGGCGTAGGCTAAGAATATCCTGACTGCTTCTAGTCTAGCTACCGACGCGAATGACTCTTCAAAGTCTATCCCTTCCTCTTGTTTGTATCCTTTGGCCACAAGACGAGCTTTGTTGCGAATTATAGTCATTTCTTCATCCCGGTTTTTTTCCATAACCATTTAAGATCACATGACGCGAACGTCAATGGGTCTTGGAACCTATCCCAAGAGTATGTAGACGGTATTGGAGAAGTTCCTCCTGCATCGCTTCTATCCATGGCGGGAATGCCATTGCATCGCACGAATGTTCTTTGGCTCTATATTGCTAATTGAGCAAGGTAAATGCACAAGTCGCAATCGGTGGCAAGTTGGCGTCTCGTCTGAATTGGGCTTGAAGGTTCACCAATAACTTGTTCAATTGGATGGTCTTTTGTCCACTTCAGAGTAGAAGGATACCTTGGGTTAAACGTATGCGAGTTAGATGGTTCTCGTAGCTTGAAGATGATTCAGCTGATTCCGTAGCAAACGGGTTTTCAAATAAGTCTCATCTAACGTTGCATCGTTATGGTTTTGGTTTTGCTCATCAACTACTGGTAGAACGGGTTGCAATAACTATGTAGATGTAGATGATGTAGATGGAGTTGGTGCATTGGTTTCGACCGTTGTAGATGCATCTTCTGTTGGTGGTGGAGGATGATGTTGAGCGGGTGCAGCGGAATGATGGTTTGATGCATTTGTCGAAGTTCCACCATAGTATTCATCGAACATTAACTTCTTCTTCTCTTTTTCAAGATCAGAATATGTTGCTTTTTGTTTTGAAAGTTGGTCATTTAGTTCAGGAATTTCCTTGTTTAAAGATTTGATTTTCAAATTCAATTCACACAAGTGTGTCATACTTGAGTTGCAAATCTTTTCTCTTAAAAGATCTCGATAACCAATTTCTAATTCGGACATTTTGTTTGTATGAAATTCATAGGCTTTGGCGTGCTCTTTGTAACTCTCAAGCTCAGCGTTCAATTTAGCATTCGCGGCCTTAACTTCGCGATTGACCGTTTCCGAACTTTTCAACTTCAATGCTACATTGATTGATTAATGATCAAAATAAGGCACGTGTTTTCTCATCAGTCGCAGTTTTGTGCCCACACAGCCTCCACTTGCATCCAAATCTGGAGTCTCAGAGTTAGTATTGCTACAACTCGGATTGTATGTATGTTATAAGTAGGTGCTGATGGCAACGAATGGTTTCGTCATGAGTAAACACATCAAATATGACATTGTTATAGCATGGATCAGTGATTGGTCCTCAGTACTGTATTGGCGGCTAGACAGGAGGTGAGTTTGACTCGTGTCATACTAGCTTCCTGAAGATTTGCTATGAAGATGCAATTCGCATGAGTTCTCGAGGTCTTCCATTCATCCACAATAGCGAAAAAATCAATTCCTCAGACGCAACTGTAACCCCGCTTCTTGCTATCTGCTAAAAGAGAAGCTTTCCGAAGAATCACCATTCTTTTGTGCGGACTTAGTGGGACAGTTTCTTGCCATGTGACCAATTCCTTGACCATTTATAACACTTAATCTGTTACCCTGATTCATTCCATAATTCCCAAAGACTGGAAGCTTGCTAATACCATTATGATTACCCAAGCTTAATTCCAACTTCTGTCAATCTGTTTCAACATTCGACCCAACTGCATTACCCTGATACGGAACATTTGATTACCCATACAAAA
>OU343223.1:202971258-203021932 GCA_910596185.1 Chrysanthemum makinoi | reverse complement strand
AATGATGGACCTATCAGACAAACAATTTTCATGGCTAGCATTTCTCCAATGGTTTCTCCCAAGGTCTCTTCTTCACCACAAGCTGGCCCATCCAAAGACAAAATCATCTCAGAGGTATTAAAACTATACGATGAGTTGATGCAAAAGATAGACATGAAATACAATCAACTGAAACTATTGAGTCAAATATTGAAAATATGGGTAATATCAATGTTGTCCCATATGATCAATATGTGAAACAAAGTGAAAGTGTGATTGTATCAAGTGATGCATCTCAAGCATCAATGATGACTATGTTTTTGATGAATACACTGCATGTGCCCCCTGATGATTCTGTTATCTCTGAACTTAATGCCTATAAAGAACGAGTTGCTATTTATGAACAGCGTGTTAAGTTTGAGTTACCACTCGTGAGCGTGAAATGGATGACCAAAATGCATAAATCATTAGAAAAAGTAATTTTAGAGAAGAAGTATTAAAACAAGAGTTAAATTCCTTACAAGAAAAGCTTTCAAAAACCGCTAAGCAAAAACAAGAACTTCAAGAAAATGTTAAAATGCTTAAGCAAGAATTTCATGCTAAGGAATCAAAACTTTTGAATGATTTTTCTAATCTAAAACTTTGAAAAACAAGCTTGAAAATAAGTTGTACGTACAAGGGAACACCATTCAGATTGCTCACATGATCACTAAGCATAGAGTTTTAAGCGATAAGCATAGTGTTCCCATTATAGAGGAACCCAACCCCAGTACGTAAGTTAGCTAAGGCATGCTCATAAGGTAATTTATGATGGCAATGAAATTCTTAAACCTAGACAAACCTAGTTGCTTGAGTGCACTGAGGAAGATAGAATATTAGATGACATCTAGGTGAAAATGAATAAGAAACTAGAAGATCCTAATGTAAAAAGAATAACATAACGATCAAACCCCATGATTACAAGAAGGAAAACTGGATCTCCTTAAACAAGTTTAAGCCTCAAACATTGTTAACACCTGAACAAGTTTTCTGGAAAAGGGACTTAGATAAGCAAAAGCGAAAATCTTGTTGAAACAAACCCCCCTTTAGGAAAATGCCTTCAGCGACTGTGTATCCTCCCAATACACCAATGCATTTAGTTCCTAGAACTATTGCCACTAAAAGCAAGACCTTAATCAGCCAATATGTTATTCTTCAACTATTTGTTGATTTTGAGAAAACTTGTAAGAAAAGGATCACACCCACTGGTATAACCGGGGGAAAGGGGTTTTGAGCAAACAAAAGAATGCTATCTAACTGAGGTCATGCCTTTCTTTAAACTACTAAAAGATCATTTTGAGAGTCTTAAAAAAGGGATAAATTCAGATATTAAAGGAATGGAAAAGGAATTTGATGCAATGATAGTTGAGGTTAGTGACTATGAGCCAGCATTAAAATATAATGAGATTGAGAGGAAGAACTTGCATACCTTGAATGAGAATCTTATTTCTGAATGTATAACTCAAGATGTGTTTTTAATGCTACAATTGTTCCATTAATGCTTCTAATTTCATGAATTATCTGTTGCTCTGAAAGTCTCCCATGATCGTGTCATTGAGCTTGAAAAGATTAATTTGAAACTTAATGAGAAAATTGATCAGGATGATCACGATAATTTGGTAAAGCATTTTTCTAAACTAGAAGTTGAGCATTTGAATTTACAACTAAAATATCAACATCTTAAAGAAAATGTTAAAACCTTAAATATCAAGACATCCTTGATGCTCCCTAGTTTGATGCGCTTTTGAAATTAACAAACGTGATGAACAGATTCAAGCTCATTGTAACACGATCAAAAAGTTGAAAGCCCAAATCTCTCAATTAAAGGGTGAAAAGAACAATGTGACTAGATCCCAAATGCCTCCTCCTTTAGATTCTGTAATTCTCAAACTTTTCATCTTCAAAACTTAGTTAATGCCTTACAAAAGGAAAACGAGAGTTTTCTAGAAGAAAATGAAAAGTTAAACGACATTTTAAAGAGTTATATGATACAATAAAAGTCACCGTGACCAAAACAACGAAAAAATAACGTCTTTACAAAAGGAAATTGAGAATCTGAGAAGTCAGGAAAATGGGAAACTGCCACTTGTTTTCAATAAGAATGTTGCTCAAAGTCACCCTTAGACTGCAAATAATCGCGGACGGTTAAATATATTCCTCCTCATCTTAGGAATAATGAACCTCTGTTTCATGACTATTGTGCTCACCTTAAGGATAGTCTAGAATGTCTCCGTGAGATTGTTGAAGAGGATCTCATTAATAAACCTCTTGATAGAGAAATTAGGTTTGCTTGCCTGTGCCAAACGATCTCAAGAGTCGCTAGAATGTAATTGCAACATGTCCAAAATCCTTAGGTGCAAAAGGCAAAGCTGTGATGCCTTGTTCTATGCCTAGTGCTAAGCATGAAATCCGTTATATGCCCAATGTTATGAAAGTCAACCTAATGTGCCTTCAAGTAGTTCGATTCCGATATGTTAGTGCTAAGAAAGTGAATTTAGTGTGCCCCAAATAGCTCAAATCACAGCCTTAAGAAAGTAAACACTAATGTGCCTTCTAGTAGTTCAGATCCTTGCACATCAAGTTCAGGAATGCAAAATTAGATCAACCAACTAATGTTCCCATTCCCTACAGAGTAATCGTGACATTAAAGCAAGCTGTCAAAGTCTCAAGACAATACAAGGAATGATAGGACCTTGCAAGCTAAGAATGTGCATTGGAAGAGAGTAGAAGACCAATCTAGGAACTTTAAGTTTGAGTTGAATAAAACGAATCGTGGTGATTCTAGTATTAGCCATAGGCATCTGTAATTAATTCAATTTGATACTATTTGCAAACCTTGTAATGATGTGCTTGAATTCGTTGCTAATCATGAATGTGGTGTGAATGCTTTGTCTAATGCTGTCAAATGCCCGGTTAAAATTGTTAATGCTAATAATCGTGCAAAGAAGGCTAAAAGGCAAAGACGAAAATTGTTAGAAAATAGTGGAAACCCACGAAGAAACATTTATAAAGATAGGTTATTATTGGATACCTTTTGGCCATAAGAATAATCGCTTTTCCTCAAACTGCTAAGACTATGCCCACTAGAAAATGGATGCCTACTGGTAGAACTATTCCCTTAAGAAGTGAACATACTTTGAATAGGTCAAATACGCATACACCAAAGATTGCATCTATTCCCAATGATTCCATTGCTTCTACCGATATGGATGTTTCTATTTTGATGTGGTGTTCCAATTAATGTTATAACCAAGTGGAACCCATTCTTGCATGGGGATCCCAATTATCCGCTTATCCATTCTTGTGTTCAACCGCAGCATCTCAAAATCCTGCGGGTACTTGACTCAGGCCGCTCCAAGCATATGACTGAGACCGGTCATGCTCATGAACTTCGTGAGCAAATTCATCGAGACGTTAGATTCGGGAATGATCATTTCGGTGCAATTATGGGTTATGGAGATTATGTTGTTGGAAAAAGTGTTATCTCCTGGGTATATTATGTGGAAGGTCTTGGTCATAACCTATTTCTCTGTTCACCCCGTGGATTCTCGATCTAGAAGTGCCCTTTAAAACATACTTGTTTCGTTAGAGAACTTGATGGTAAGGAACTTTAAGAGGTTCACGCGGGTTCAAATCTATACACCATCTCTATCGAAGATATGATGAAGTCTTCTCCCATTTGCTTGTTGTCAAAGGCTTCTAAAACAAAGTCATGGTTATGGCATCGTCGCCTCAATCACTTGAACTTCGGCACCATCAATGATCTCCAGAAAGGACTTAGTTGTAGGTTTACCTAGACTAAAGTATGAAAAGGATCATCTTTGTTCAGAATGCCAATTGGGAAAAAGCAAGAAGTATGCCCATAAACCCAAACCTACAAACTCAGTCACAGAAGTTCTTCATACAATTCATATGGACTTATGTGGACCCATGAGAGTGCATAATATCTTTGGGAAGAAATATGTGTTAGTTGTGGTTGATGATTTCTCTAGATTCACCTGGGTAAAGTTCTTAAGGACAAAGGATGAAACTCCAGATATCATCATCAAACTTATCAAACAACCGCAGGTTCGACTTAACAAAACGTCAATCATCCGAACAGACAATGGAACTAAGTTTGTTAACAAACAACTTAGTGAGTTTTATGAAAGTATTGGAATCAGCCATCAAAGAAGTGTTCCTCGAACTCCTCAACAGTAACGTAGTTGAAAGACGAAATCGAACTCTTGTGGAAGCCGCAAGAACAATGCCGATTTACTCAAAGGTTCCAATGTTTCTCCGGGTGAAGCCATTGCCACCGATGCTACACCCAAAATCGATCCCCGATTCACACCGCTCATGGAAAACTCCATATGAACTTGTCCACAAATGTAAAACCTAATCTTTCATTCCTTCGTGTTTGGTGCTTTGTGTTATCCAACTAATGATGGTCAAGATTTAGGAAAACTTAGAGCTAGCGGACATTGAGTTTTTGTAGGTGCACCAAACAAAAAGGTTACCGAATCTACAACAAAAGAACCCGAAATATCATGGAAACAATTCACGTTACGTTTGATGAGCCGACCGGTCAAATGGCTCCTGGACAATCCAGTTCAGACCCCGACTTCAAAGGTCCCATTGGTTCATCTCTTGTACCAAACTCCTCATCAAGAACTCCATATGTACCTCCCTTCAAGATGATTTAAAGAAATTGTTTGATCCAATGTTTGATGAACAATTTGAGCCAAGTAACAATGATATGACAATTCAATCACCGAGGGTCGCTTATCCTCGTCAATGAAGTTAACCCTTCACTCTCTATCATTAAGTCAAGAAGCACCCGCTGTGATCAATCTATTTCATCAACAAATCATCAATCATCAAGTGTACATCATGGAAATGCTTCATCACAATGATGAAGTTAATCCCTTTGCTACCCCTGAAGATGCTCCATTTGAAAACATATTTGCTACTCCTGAATCATCATCGTAACCATCTTCTTCGTGAGACATCGACTCGCTACTCCCTCAACAACTACCACATGAACACCTCAGAAAATGGACTCACGATCATCCATTAGAAAATATCATTGGAAATCCTCTCGCCCAAGTATCCACACGGAAACAACTTGCAACCGATGCCTTATGGTGCTTCTTCAACTCTCAGACTCTAAGATCGAACCAAAAGATGTTAAAACCGCCATGAATGAAGATACAGTTGTTCAATGCCATGCAAGAAGAAATTCATGAGTTTGATCAACTAGATGTATGGGAATTAGTACCGCCCAGATTGTGCTATGATCATTGCTCTAAAATGGATCTTCAAAGTGAAACTTGATGAGCATGGTGATGTGTTAAAGAACAAGGCTCGATTGGTTGCTAAAGGATACCGTCAAGAGGAGGGTATTGACTTTGAAGAATATTTTGCTCTAGTTGCTCGAATCGAGGCAATCAGAATATTCTTGGCTAATGCCGCAAGTAAGAACATGGTAGTCTATCAAATGGATGTAAAGACGGCATTTCTCAACGGAGATCTTAAAGAAGTCGCCTACGCCACCAAACCAGGCTTTGTGAATCCAGAGCATCCTACTCACGTTTATCGCTTGAAGAAGGCTCTTTATGGTTTAAAGCAAGCTCCAAGGGCATGGTATGATACGCTATCACAGTTTCTTCTATCTACCGTCAAAGAAAGGAGCAGTTGATCCAACATTGTTCACCAAGAAGTCGCAAACATTTAATTCACGTTCAAATTTATGTTGATGATATTATTTTTGCCTCGACCGATCTTAATGAATGTGACCGCTCAAATGAAATGGGTTCTAAATTTCAAATGTCAATGATAGGACAAATGTCATTTTCTTGGGATTACAAATTTCACAAAGTCCCGGAGGCATTTTTATAAATCAATCTAAATATGCAAATGAGATTCTAAAGAAATTTGGATTTGATTCTAGTGACCTTGTTGACACTCCCATGATTGAGCGTACTAAACTAGATGAGGACCACTCAGGGATCATGGTAGACCAAACAAAATATCGTGGTATGATCGGATCCCCATGTACCTCACGTACCAGTAGACCGATATTCTTGTTCATGTATGCATGTGTGCTAGATACCGTGCTAAGCCTACCAAAAGCACCTTGAAGCTGTTAAACGAGTCTTTCGGTATCTCCAAGGAACCATTAACATGGGACTTTGGTACCAAGGACACCGTATGTCACTAATGTAAGATAATGCATGCATCATGCAGGTGTCAAGATACTGCCGGCACGCCCGAGGTGCTCAGTTTTGGGTGATAAGCTTGTGAGCCGGTTCAAAGAAGCAAATGAGTACTTCTATTTCTTCTGCTGAATACATAGCCATGTCATCTTGTTGTGCTCAAATCCTATGGATGAGATCTCAATTATCTGACTATGGCTTTAAATTCAACAAAATCCTCTCAGACTGCGGATAATAAAAGTGCTATTGCTCTCTCATGCAACAACGTTCAACACTCAAGAGCAAAGCATATCGACATTCGGTATCATTTCATCAGGAACAAGGAAAAGGTGTGGTGGAACTCTATTTTGTGAGGACTGAATACCGTTAGCGTATCTTCACCAAAGCTCTTCCAAGAGAACGTCTTGAGTTTATTCTTCCACGACTTGGCTTGAAAAGCCTTCAACCAGAAACACTCAAACGCCTTCAAGAGGAAGACGAGGAGTAAAGGTCTTTCTTCATCTATCTCTTTGTATATAATTTTCAAAAAGCAAAATACAAAATTACAAAACCTTCAAAATAGAAAAATTATAAAACTTTCAAAATCCATAAAAATGTGAAAAATTCAAAAATCCTCAAAAATAATGTCATTTTGTCATGCATTTCTCTATTCGATATATCTACTTAACTTGTGTTGATATTCAAAGAATGACACGGGACTTTAGATGTTCATCTAATGTACATAAATTAAAAAAATGAGGAGAAAGAAAAAATGGTGGTTTATTGTCATTTTAGGCAAGAACCGTGTTAAAAGAAAGAACAGAGCCATACTTTATCTTGTTTTTCGAATCTCATGCTCTGATTCTATAAAAAATTCTCACTATCCAATGAAAACTAATTGCTTTGAAAAATTACTCGGGCTCAATTTTTGAAAATCATTTGTACTAAACGGTTGTCAAAATTATTTATCTCAATCAACAACTTATGTCATTGATTGAGGGGGAGAATGATTTTTCAAATCAAAAAGTGTATTTTTCAAACAATGGTTTGTTTTCAAAAGATATTCAAGCATGTTTAAATCAATGGAGTTTAAAGTCTCAAAATTCGATCCTTATCGCTAAAACGCTTTCAAAATCAAGTCACAATTCTCCTTAAAAGCTTTCAAAAACAATTTAAATCTACAGAGATCACAAATCTCAAATGATTTGATAATTGTGATCGGGGAGAATTTGTGATTTAAATTGGATTTAAACTGATAATTCGATAAATGGTTTCATAAGTGATTAGTAAGTTTGCTTCCCACAAGTGACAAACATTTCAAATTTCCATGCACACGTTGAGGGGGAGCAACTATTTTAAACCCCAATTTATTGAAACGTGACTGAATTGTCTCTAAGTGCAGATTCCCTCTAATATGTGCAAAATTTTTCAAAATTTGAGAGGCACATATTGAGGGGGAGCAAATTTTTGAAAACCTCATCCTTCCTCAAAATGATGTATTTAATCAAATGGATTGGGAAGTGATGATGATATCTTTTAGAAATTGGAAATCAAAGAAGTTAATTATTTCTCTTGCCTCCGTGTGCTAAACGATTTCAAATACATGATGCACATGTTGAGGGGGAGCTCTTTTTCTAAAAATATCAAAACAATTAAGATACAAATGCTTTGATTCTATATCACAAGTATCTTGATTGATTTTCAAATGGTTTTCAATTGGTTCCTATGTATGAACAATACCAAAAAGACCGACCAACTTTACATTATGTATGGTGATATAAGGATGATAAGGTTAGGTATTATTTCCCATGATCCGCCAGAACCGGAGGGATCTACCAGGGACAATCCACTAGATAGTGTAGAGTCCTTAGGTATATTGATAAAAGGAGTAAAATGAGATATGGGAAGAGTGCGGACTGAGAAGCTAGTAATCTGGAATAAACCCAACAAGGTTCTAGTCATGAAGTCTCAGTAGCAATCGAAGGGGTGTGAAGAATGAAAAGAATTGGAATGAAAAGGGTGAAAATAAATAGCCCTCCAATTATTCAACCTTAAGGTCGTAGGACCTAAGATATATCAACCTTATCACAAACCAATACCCACGCTTTGCTTAGAACACTAAACCAAATACAAAACACGTATAAGAAGATGAAATAAAGAAAGGAAGATGGTGACTTGAAGATATAGAATCCTGTATGATGAGAGAAAAGATAAACACAAGATGTTGTATATTCAATAAGGAAAAACACACACACACACACACACACACACACACACACACACACACACACACACTACACACCCCTCAAATGACCATTTGAGGGGTATATATAGGTAAGATAGAAATACCCTAAAAGGCTTTCTATGGGCTCGGCTTGGACTTGATCACTTGATCGCTTTGAGGTATACAAGGCTAGCTTAACTAAACTAATACCCATTTAGCTTAGCCCAATCCACGAGCCCTTTGACTATTCTAGTCCGATATCTAACACACGTTACAAAGTTCCTAAATGTGAATGACCATCACTTCTAATAAAAACTATTAAGGCTAACAATCTCCCCCTAAGGGGTGGTCATTCGAATGATGCTCCACTTGATTAGGTCTTTACTTTTCTCGAGCTAGAACTTTGTGTGTAGATATAGAATAGTCTTGATTCTTTGTTCCTTCATGCTTTGTGATCTGATAATGTGGTTGTTTGCCGTTGTCAACTTCGTTGGTTAGGTGTCTCCACGTCTTTTTCCACCATGCTCACACTTCTATTTGACTTTTAGTTACCAATGATGTAGTTCTCGAGTCTTTAAACTTTGTGTAGCCTTTGATTGTGATGAGAACTTTCATGTGTCGTTGGTATGAGCATGTGGCGAGTCTGCACGATCCATCCGCTCCGGAGCTTCCATAAGAAGAAAACAATAAAACAGGTTAGTAATAAGCGGATTCCGGCACTTACAAGTTTGAATTTCGAGGGTGTTAACAGCATAGTGTGAAAAACATCTCTAATTCTCACAAAGGCCGTTCCTGAACTGGAGTCCCACAAGTGAGATAACGCGATATACCGAAGTACATCTACAGTTCAGATGAGTCGCTGAGGTACTCCGAAGCATCACCTCCACGATAGACCGTTTGAGACACACTAAGCGTAATCCACGAATTACCGAAGACTGACCGCCGGCCGTGGTCTGCTTGATGTTGACCCTGGCAGGAGTTTCCATTCAATCACTGAAGATCACAGATGTGAAACTTCTCATAAATGTTCTGGTAGATTGCTAAGATCTGTAGGACTCTATAATATATCACTTGTGTCCTTATTGATGAACAACAAGCGATGTAATGTCATGTGTTCCTATGAGATCTTTTGATGAATCTCGTGGCTCTAGACTCAATTAGTGCATTTTAGTTTTCCTAAGAGGAGACTAGGGAGAGGGTCTCCTTCTTCAATATCAACAATCTCTAAGAGAAAGTCGATAGATTATGGAGGGTTCCCAGTGAGAATGAAACAAATCCTTTTAAGTGGAATTGAGTGGCTAGAAGGTTAGGTGCAGCGCCACGGGTCCATGACGTCTTTGTCTTCAATACCTGTCATCTAGTGACAACCAGTATATGTATTGAACCCGGTTTCTTTCTGCCCTAAGGTTGAATATGGAGGGCTATTTCTTTTCACCCTTTTTCATTACATTTCTTTTTAATTCTTCAACCCCTTCTTTCTCCTTTCTCACATTACTCCTTTTTTCAATCATACCTAAGGACTTCTAATACTAACTATTGGTGATGTCCTCGGGTAGATCCCTCCGGCTCTGGTGGATGATAGGACGGATTTCCTATCCTTATTCACCTTATAACTCCATGATTATCCTATGTTGCCATAAAACCTTTTCTTGAAAATCTCACAGAGTGTTTATGATTGAAAACATGTTTGAGACACTCGAAGAGTTTTATATTTTCAGTAAACACTCCCCTTCACATGTGCTTATGAGTTTTAACATAAATCTGCACATAGAGGGTAGAGTTTGCACATTTTGAATTGATCGGCTCATGATGGACAATTCCCCACGAGACACGGTTACGTTGCCTAGTTAAAGAGTTCCATTGTCAGTTTTTAGGTGACAACTAGCTCTAATAACTAACTTGAAGTTGTAAACACTCCTTGAAAAGGAGGTTAGACCCATGAAGGTGCATATCTATCACAAGTTTCTCGAGATGGTACATTTACTGACTTTGATTCCCGTCAATTCATTGGTTCCGTCTGAGTCGAGCTCATTTTGAGATTCAAACAACGATCATTAAAACTTTTTGATCACATTTTAATCACGTCTCCTCCCCCTCAAAAATAGCATATTCGTGATATTTTTGATATCAACGGATTAAACAACATTTTAGAATCTTTTGGGGAGACAAACGGATTTGATTTAAGCATGAATTTGGAACATTTTGTTTTATACTCCCCCTTTAATAAAGCATAATCAATTAAAGGGTTTTAGAGGGAGTTATCTTGAGCACAAAATATTTTGAAAGATTTTGAAAATCTTTTGAACAATCTTGAAAAGGTGCTCAAGATGATGATGATTTCTCACCATTTTTAAATGTAGTGCACTGAAGCGTACACCTCATTTTTCAATCAAAGCACGAGTTTTGATTTGAAAATAATCAAAAGTCATCATTTCGGTCCGGGTTTCGTACTGATGTATACGAAAGCCATTTTATGAAGAAATTTTGAGAAACGACATGTTTTAGAAAACATTTAAAGAACTCTCTCTCAAGCATCTGTACATACCCGTATCATTGTTGAATGACATTTCTAGAAACGTGCAGAATATCGATTATACGAGAGACATGTCGTGAGAAGAATATTTTTGGATTTTTGATTTTATATTGTTTTTGTATTTTTTGAAAGTTTTATATTTTTATATTTTGCTTTTGTTGGTTTTTCAAATTTTGTATTTTGTTTTTCAAAAATATTTACAGCGAAGCTTTTTGGAAAATCATTTTCAAGAAGATTCGAGAAGACGTTCTAACTCCTCAGGGGTTAGGCTTCGCATTCCAATTCGTCGAACTAAATACTCAAACCTTTCTTTTGGAAGGGCTTTAGTTAATAGATCGGCGAGTTGGTAATCTGTCTTCACGAAGAATAATTCAACAGTACCATTTTCGACGTACTCTTTGATGAAGTGATAGCGGACACGGATGTGCTTAGTCTTTGAGTGATGAACAGGATTGCATGATATGGCTATGGCACTTTTCGAGTCACAATACATAGGTATTTTATCAAAAGTAAGGCATAATCTGTGAGTTGTGTTCTCATCCATAGAACTTGAGCACAACACGCAGATAGAGACACATACTCAGCTTCTGCGGTTGATAGTGCAAAGGCAATCTTGTTTCTTTGAAGACCAGCTTACTAACTTTTCACCCAAAATTGTGCTCCTCCAGATGTACTTTTTGCTGTAACTTGATCACCCGTGGTCCGCATCCTGAAAAGGCAATTAGATCAAATCCGATTCCTTCGATACCAAAGTCCCATGTGAATGGATGTCTTCAGGTACCGAAAGATCCGTTTAACCTCTTTGAGGTGCAGGTCGGTAGGCTTTGCCTGAAACCGTGCTAATAAGCAAACAGCAAAATGAATATCTGGTCGACTAGCAGGAAGATACATGAGAGAACCAATCATGCTCCGATATTTCTTCGGATCAATAGGTTTCCCAAACAAATCGCTCCAATTTTTGGTGAAGTTACCATTGGTGTTCCGACCGAGTCACAATTATCCATACCATGATTTTTCAAAATCTCAGTAGTGTATTTAGCTTGATTTATAAAAATTCCATGAGGGGATTGATGTATTTGTAAACCAAGAAAGAATTTTAGTTCCCCATCATGGACATTTCAAATTTGCTTTTCATGAGATTTTCAAAATGTTTTGAAAGATTCGGATTAGTGGACCCAAAGATGATGTCGCCCACGTAAATCTGAACAATCAAAATGTCGCTTTTGCATTTTTGTGTAAACAAGGTAGGATCAACTGTTCCTTTGGTGAAATTGTTTTGGATAAGGAAAGAGGACAGTTCGTCATACCACGCTCTCGAGCTTGTTTCAATCCATAGATTGCCTTTTTGAGTTTGTAGACGTAGTCTGGATGATTCATGTCTATGAAGCCTTCCGGCTGACTCACGTACACTTCTTCTTTCAGAGTTCCATTCAAGAACGCGGTCTTAATGTCCATCCGATAAACCGTGATGTTTTTGTGAGCGGCGTAGGCTAAGAATATCCTGACTGCTTCTAGTCTAGCTACCGGCGCGAATGACTCTTCAAAGTCTATCCCTTCCTCTTGTCTGTATCCTTTGGCCACAAGACGAGCTTTGTTGCGAATGACAGTCATTTCTTCATCCCTTTTGTTCTTCCATAACCATTTGAAATCAATGACGCGAACGTCAATGGGTCTTGGAACCATTTCCCAAGAGTCATGTAGACGGTATTGGAGAAGTTCCTCCTGCATCGCTTCTATTCATGCGGGATCTGCCATTTCCTCATGAATGTTCTTTGGCTCTATATTGCTAATGGAGCAAAGGTAAATGCATAAGTCGCAATCGGTGGCAAGTTGGCGTCTCGTCTGAATTGGCCTTGAAGGTTCACCAATAACTTGTTCAATCGGATGGTCTTTTTTCCACTTCAGAGTAGAAGGATACCGTTGGTTAAACGTATGCGAGTTAGATGGTTCTCGTAAGCTGAAGATGATTCATTGATCCGTAGCAAACGGGTTTTTCAAATAAGTCTTCATCTAACGTTGCATCGTTATGGTTTTGATTTTGCTCATCAACTGCTGGTAGAATAGGTGCAATAACCGGAGTAGATGTAGATGATGTTGATGGAGTTGGTGCATTGGTTTCGACCGTTGTAGATGCATCTTCTGTTGGTGGTGGAGGATGATATTGAGGGTGCAGCGGGATGATGGTTTGATGCATTTGTCGAAGTTCCACCATAGTATTCATCGAACATTAACTCTAAGAAATTCTCCCATTCTTGTTCTTTAGGATTTTCAAACGAAGTTGATTGAGCTCTTTGAGGTACGAGTCCTGAACTGATGTGTCCATAAGTCTGTCGGTTTAGTGCGGGTTCTAGAGCGAGTCTCTCAGAAGCCATATGTGAAAGTTCATCAAACTTCACATTCATCGTCTCCATGATCCTCCTAGTTCTCCTGTTATACACCCTGAATGCCCTCGAGTTATCTGAATATCCAATGAAGATTCCAATATCACCTTTTGCTTTCAGTTTACCTAGATCTTCTCTGCCGTTCGTAGGATAGCACAAAGTGCCAAATACTGAAAGTAAGAGATATCCGGTTTTCTGTTGTTCACAAGCTCATATGGGGTTTTATTGAATCTAGGATGGATTAGGGATCGGTTTTGAGTGAAACAAGCAGTGGAAACAGCATCAGCCCATAGAAATAACGGTGCACTAGAATAGATTAGCATTGTGCGAGCAGCTTCCACAAGAGTTCTATTTCTTCTTTCAACTACCCCATTCTGCTGTGGAGTTCTAACAACTGATGTCTGATGTGTGATTCCAACATCTTCAAAATAAGCTCTTAACTACTGATTAGTGAATTCGTGCCGTTGCTCGTTCTTACAACCCTTACTGGAGTTTGAAGAAGTACTTGAATTCGTTTGAGAAAGGTGATGATGATGCTTGGTGCTTCGTCTTTTGATCTCAGAAACTTAACCCATGTATATCTCGAATAATCATCGACGATGACAAGAATATACTTTTTCCCATTAATGCTTTCAACTCTCATTGGGCCACATAAGTCCATGTGCAACATATGCAACTTTGCTTCCGAACTAGGTACGGATTTGGGTTTATATGATGCTCTTTTGCTTTTTCCTTGTTCGCATGATGGACATAAGTGATCCTTGGTGTATTTGAACTTTGGAAGTCCGTTGACGATGTTGTCTTTGGCAATTTTGTTGATGGTGTCAAAATTGAGATGGGATAACCTTCTATGCGACAACCAAGACTGTGTTCCAGATGTTCGTGTCATAAGACATATTGGTGATGAAGAGGCCATTTGATTGATGTCGATAGCATACAAGTTTGTATCACGATTCCCGGTAAAGAGATCAGTGCCATCCAAGTTTCTAACGAAGCAAGCATTTTTCCTAAAAGCATCCTCTAAATCTGCATCACGAACTGCCCGACAAAACAAATTGTGTCCCAACCCTTCAACATAGTAAACCCGAGTGATCAAATAATTTCCAAAAGGTAGGTCTCCATAACCCATGATAGCTGCTACATGATCATTTCCGAAATGTACGGTTCCCATGAATTTCCAGACGAAATTGATCAGCAGCGTCAGATTCCCGGTCATGTGCTTGGAGCAACCCGAGTCGACGATCCAAAGACAAATTTCGATAACCTGCCGAAAAAGAATATTGTGGAAACCGTTTTGATTTTGGTTCCTTTGGGTTAGAGGTAAAATCCTGATCACACTCAGAGAGGTTTTCTACAGGGAAGTCTGGTTTATCACTCATTGTTCCATTCTGGAGTGTGAAAGTTCTACCTGTGGGTTTCCAAATATCATCCCTAAAGTATACACGTTGGTTCCTGTCAGTAGTATAAAGCTTAAGTTTTGCAACTAGTCTTCCTACTCTTTTAGCGTAATTACTTTTTGGGACGCTTCTTCTTAACAGCTTATCATTCACATTCTTAGAAACACAATCATCTTGAACATTTAAAGATTTCTTGTAGGTTAAACAAAGAGATTCAACACATTCATTAGACTTATCAAGTTTCATAGGTTCAGTACATTCAGATGAAATGTATTTCTTATTCAAAAGCTGTAAATTCCTAGGGTGTTCTTCTACTTTCTTCTCTTTATTCAAGCTACTACTCCTAGAGGCATGCGAGACTCTATTGTTCCTTGTATTGCTCTTAGGCTTTAGTCTGCTGCTCCTAGAGGTGCTTTCTAATCCTGTAGAAGGTGAGGCACACGCATTAGGATTCACATTTTTAGGACCTAAGATATATCAACCTTATCACTTTACCAAGCAAACCAAACACAAGTATAACCACGTAAACCAAACACTTATGCGTAAATAAAGAGAAAGATTAAGATGAAGAACTTGGTGACTTGAATATGAATTCGTATGTGATTAGAGAGATAGAGAGAAGAAAGATGAAAACAATAAGTTGTATATTGCTTCAAGGGAAAACACACACACACACACATTCAAGCACACCCCTCAAATGACCATTTGAGGGGTATTTATAGTACAAGACACATGTTGCCCTAAAGGCTTTCCATGGGCTTGGCTTGGGCTTTTCGTGGACTGGATTGGGCTTGGGATGCTTAAGCTTATACACGGCTTAGCATACGCGTAACATTTAACCAATTAGCTTAGCCCACTCCACGAGCCCGTTGACTATTCTATCACGATATCTAACATACGATACAAAGTTCCTAATCGTGAATGACCATCACTTCTAATAAAACTATTAAGGCTAACAATCTCCCCCTAAGGGGTGGTCATTCAAACGATGCTCCACTTGATTAGGTCTCTACTTTTCTTGAGCTAGGACTTTGTGTGTAGATATTGAATAGTCTTAATTCTTTGTTCCTTCATGCTTTGTGATCAGATAATGTGGTTGTCTGCCGTTGTCAACTTCGTTGGTTAGGTATCTCCACGTCTTTTTCCACCATGCTCACACTTCTATTTGTCTTTTGGTTACCAATGATGTAGTTCTCAAGTCTTTAAACTTTGTGTAGCCTTTGATTGTGATGAGAACTTTCATGTGTCGTTGGTATGAGCATGTGGCGAGTCTGCACGATCCATCCGCTCCTGAGCTTCCATAAGAAGAAAACATAAAAACAGTTAGTAATAAGCGGATTCCGGCACTTACAAGTTTGAATTTCGAGGGTGTTTACAGCATAGTGTGAAAACACGTCTCTTATTCTCACAGAGGCCGTTCTCTGAACCGAGTCCCACAAGTGAGATAACGCGATATACCGAAGTACATCTACAGTTCAGATGAGTCACTGAGGTACACCTAAGCATCACCCCACGATGTAGACCGCTTTGAGACACACTAAGCGGAATCCACGGAGAATTACCGAAGTGACCTGCTGTCAGGGCTGTTTGATGTTGACCCTGGCAGGAATTTCCATTCAATCATTGAAGATTACAGTTGTAAAACTTCTCATAAATGTTCTGGCAGATTGCTAAGATCTGCGTAGGACTCTAGAATATATCACTTGTGTCCTTATTAATGAACAACAAGCGATGTCATGTCAAGTGTTCCTATGAGATCTTTTGATGAATCTCGTGGCTCTAGACTCAATTAGTGCATTTTGGTTTTCCTAAGCGGAGACTAGGGAGAGGGTCTCCTTCTTCAATATCAACACTCTCTAAGAGAAAGTCGATAGATTATGTAGGGTTCCCAGTGAGAATGAAACAAATCCTTTTAAGAGGAATTGATTGGCTAGAAGGTTTAGTGCGCGTCCACGGGTCCATGACGTCTTTGTCTTCAATACCGGTGTCAACTTAGTGACAACCGAGTGCAGATGAATTGAACCGGTTTCTGCCCTAAGGTTGAATATGGAGGGCTATTTCTTTTCACCCTTTCTTTACATTTCTTTTAATTCTTCAACCCCTTCTTTCTCCTTTCTCACATTACTCCTTTTTTCAATCATACCTAAGGACTTCTAATACTAAACTATTGGTGATGTCCTTGGGTAGATCCTCCGCTCTGGCGGATCATAGGACGAGTTTCCTATCCTTAGTCACCTTATAACTCCATGACTGTCCTATTGTTGCCATAAAACCATTTTCTTGAAAATCTTTCAAAGTGTTTATGATTATCAAAACATTTTGTTAACACCTTGAGAGTTTTGTTTTCTAAACACTCCCCTTCACATGTGCTTATATTGTTTTAATGAAATCTGCACTGAGAGGGTAGAGTTCGCACTTTTTGAATTGATCGACTTTAAATGAACTAGACCGATTCGAGACACGCTTACATCACTAGAGAACTAGCTTGAAATTATTACCCGTCCTTGTCAAGTCCATAGAAAGTTTCTCGAGATGGTACATGATTCCTCGTCAATTCATTGGTTTCATCTGAGTCGAGCTCTTTGAGATTCAAACAACGATCATTAAACTTTTTGATCACATTTTAATCACGTTTCTCCCCTCAAAAATAGCATATCCATGATGTTTTTGAAACAAAATGATTAAAAGATATGTTTTTCAAAAATCATTTGGAGAGAAACTGATTTAGCATGAATTTTGGAACAATTTTGTTTTAATACTCCCCCTTAAAGAAAGCATATTTTTCTTACAGAAAATTTGGAATCAATTAAAGGTTTAGAGGGAGTTATCTTGGTACCAAATGTGAGAGATTTTGAAAATTATTTTTGAAAAAATTCAAATCAATGGTACGCAAGATGAAGATTTTAAAAATCTTTTGAAGATATTTAGAGAAAAATTATCTTCATGTGATTAAGGATAAGTGCTCGATATATATGAAAATCGATTTTGCGTAGCACTTTCCTTTCTTTAAAGATCGGGTTGCAAGCTGAAATACTTACAAGTCATCGTTTTTAGGAATAGCGCTTGAAAAAATATTTAAAACCTTTGATTTTGATTAGCACTTTCCTTTCTTTGAAGCGCGGGTCCTGAACTGATGTGTCCAGAAGCCATTATGTTGAAGTCCGGGTTTCGTACTGAAGTATACGAAAGCCATTATGTTGAAGTAATTTTTAGAAACGACATGTTTTGGAAAACATTAAAGAACTCTCGCTCAAGCATCTGTACATGCCCGTATCATTGTTGAATGACATTTCTAGATACGTACAGAATATCGATTATACGAGAGACATGTCGTAGAAGATTATTTTTGGATTTTTGATTTTATATTGTTTTTGAATTTTTTTTTTGAAAGTTTTATATTTTTATATTTTGCTTTTGTTGGTTTTAGAAAATTTTGTATTTTGTTTTTCAAAAATATTTACAGCGAAGCTTTTTGGAAAAATCATTTTCAAGAAGATTCGAGAAGACTTTCTAACTCCTCATGGGTTAGGCTTCGCATTCCAATTCGTCGAACTAAATAGTCAAACCTTTCTTTTGGAAGGGCTTTAGTTAATAGATCGGCGAGTTGGTAAACTGTCTTCACGAAGAATAATTCAACAGTACCATTTTCGACGTACTCTTTGATGAAGTGATAACGGACTCTAATATGCTTAGTCTTTGAGTGATGAACAGATTGCATGATATGGCTATGGCACTTTTCGAGTCACAATACATAGGTATTTTATCGAAAGTAAAGCCATAATCTGTGAGTTGTGTTCTCATCCATAGAACTTGAGCACAACATGCATATAGAGACACATACTCCTTCAGCCGTTGAAAGTGCAAAGTGCAATCTTGTTTCTTTGAAGACCGCTTACTAACTTTTCACCCAAAAATTGTGCTCTCCGGATGTACTTTTGTCTGAACTTGATCACCTGCGTGGTCTGCATCTAAAAGGATATTAGATCAAATCCGATTCCTTCGGATACCAAAGTCCCATGTGAATGGATGTCTTCAGGTACCAAAAGATCCGTTTAACCTCTTTGAGGTGCAATTCGGTAGGCTTTGCCTGAAACCGTGCTAATAAGCAAACAGCAAAATGAATATCTGGTCGACTAGCAGTAAGATACATGAGAGAACCAATCATGCTCCGATATTTCTTCGGATCAATCGGTTTCCCAAACAAATTGGCTCCAATTTTTGGTGAAGTTACCATTGGTGTTCCGACAGAGTCACAATTATCCATACCATGATTTTTCAAAATCTCAGTTGTGTATTTAGCTTGATTTATAAAAATTCCACGTGGGGATTGATGTATTTGTAAACCAAGAAAAAATTTTAGTTCCCCCATCATGGACATTTCAAATTTACTTTTCATGAGAATTTCAAAATGTTTTGAAAGATTCGGATTAGTGGACCCAAAGATGATGTCGTCCACGTAAATCTGAACAATCAAAATATCGTTTTTGCATTTTTTTGTAAACAAGGTAGGATCAACTGTGCCTTTGGTGAAATTGTTTAGGATAAGGAAAGAGGACAGTTTCAATCATACCACGCTTCCTGAGCTTGTTTCAATCCATAGATTGCCTTTTGAGTTTGTAGACGAAGTCCGGATGATTCATGTCTATGAAGCCTTCGGCGACTCACGTAGACTTCTTCTTTCAGAGTTCCATTCAAGAACGCGGTCTTAATGTCCATCTGATAAACCGTGATGTTTTTGTGAGCGGCGTAGGCTAAGAATATCCTGACTGCTTCTAGTCTAGCTACCGACGCGAATGACTCTTCAAAGTCTATCCCTTCCTCTTGTTTGTATCCTTTGGCCACAAGACGAGCTTTGTTGCGAATGACAGTCATTTCTTCATCCCGTTTGTTTTTCCATAACCATTTAAGATCAATGACGCGAACGTCAATGGGTCTTGGAACCATATCCCAAGAGTCATGTAGACGGTATTGGAGAAGTTCCTCCTGCATCGCTTCTATCCATGCGGGATCTGCCATTGCCTCGCGAATGTTCTTTGGCTCTATATTGCTAATTGAGCAAAGGTAAATGCACAAGTCGCAATCGGTGGCAAGTTGACGTCTCGTCTGAATTGGCCTTGAAGGTTCACCAATAACTTGTTCAATCGGATGGTCTTTTGTCCACTTCAGAGTAGAAGGATACCGTTGGTTAAACGTATGCGAATTATATGGTTCTCGTAAGCTGAAGATGATTCTGATTCCGTAGCAAACGGGTTTTCAAATAAGTCTTCATCTAACGTTGCATCGTTATGGTTTTGGTTTTGCTCATCAACTGCTGGTAGAACGGGTGCAATAACTATAGTAGATGTAGATGATGTAGATGGAGTTGGTGCATTGGTTTCGACCGTTGTAGATGCATCTTCTGTTGGTGGTGGAGGATGATGTTGAGCGGGTGCAGCGGAATGATGGTTTGATGCATTTGTCGAAGTTCCACCATAGTATTCATCGAACATTAACTTCTTCTTCTCTTTTTCAAGATCAGAATATGTTGCTTTTTGTTTTGAAAGTTGGTCATTTAGTTCAGGAATTTCCTTGTTTAAAGATTTGATTTTCAAATTCAGATTCACATCAAGTGTGTCATACTTGAGTTGCAAATCTTTTTCTCTTAAAACATAATCTCGATAACCAATTTCTAATTCTGACATTTTGTTTGTATGAAATTCATAGGCTTTGGCGTGCTCTTTGTAACTCTCAAGCTCAGCGGTCAATTTAGCATTCGCGGCCTTAACTTCGCGATTGACCGTTCGAACTTTCTCAACTTCAATGCTACATTGATTGATTAATGATTCAACATAAGCACGTGTTTCCTCATCAGTCCTCATTTTGTGCCACGCCTCCACTTTGATCCACATCCGAGTCTCGAGTTAGTATTGCTACAACTCGGATTGTCCATGTATGTATCATAAGTAGGTGCCGATGTCACGAATCGTGCTCGTCATGAGTAAACACGTCAAATATGACATTGTTATAGCATGGATTAGTGATTGGTACCTCAGATACTGTATTGGCGTCATAGACAGGAGGTGAGTTTGACTCCGTGTCATACTTAGCTTCCTGAAGATTTGCCATGAAGATGCAATTCGCATTGAGTTCCTCGAGGTCTTCCAATTCATCCACAATAGCGAAAAAATCAATTTCCTCAGCACTCAACTGTAATCCCGCTTCTTGCTTATCATCGCTAACAGCAGGCTTTCCCAAGAAAATCACCATTCTTTTTGTGCGGCTTAGTGGGACAGTTTATTGCCATGTGACCCACTCCTTGACATTTATAACACTTAACTGATACCCGATTCACATTTCCATAATTCCCAACGACCGAGTCAAGTACATACCCATTCTGATACCCACTGCTCTATTCCCAACATTCTGTCTAATCTGATTTCCAACATTCGACCATTCAACCGATAATTCACGATACGGAACCGTCGATACCCATACAAAATCCAAGTAGCATATCCCGCTGATTTCCAATAACTCCAACCATTTGTCCTTGATTTCCCATATTCACACCCGGCTGTGCAATTTGCCTGTTACGAGTGTTTGACGAAATCCTTTGGTTGTTGTCGTGAGGGTGTGGAATAGCGACCTTTAATTACTTGACCCAAGAGAGAAATTATTTGGGACATAGGGTCTTCTTGATCGATTCTAGATAGTGATTCCTTGTTCCTGGAATTGTGGATCTGGATAGAATTGTTGTTGTGGTTGTGGAATGTATTGCTGCAAGTTGTTGTTGTTGGAAGATGATGAAGCTTGTTGTTGTGTATTCACTGAAGTTTGAGTCTGTCACACCCCCAATTTACCTGTTTTGCAGCGGAATGGAATTCCTGGGGATTGACTGTCATAGCATCACAATCACAGTTATGTTGAACGACCTAAAGTGTCGTTTGGAAAATACATCGTTTGATTTAGTAAAACAATCAGAGTTTACAAAGTGTAGGTCCCAAATGAAAATCAACTTGTGCGGAAATAAGTTTGTTACAATTCAAACGATGTTTTAAAGTGCGTAAAACCCAAGTGAGACGCGTCGTCACCACGACTCCATGATGTGTCCAAATGCATGCCATGAGGTGAATGCCTATGATACCTGAGATAAAACATGCTAAAAGTGTCAACACAATGGTTGAGTGAGTTCATAGAGTTTGAGTTGAAATGAAAAGCCGTTCGAAATCGTTTATGCAGAGAAAGGCATTGTAAATCTTTGAAATGTAAAGACTTTCAAAATCGTTTATGTAGCAAAGGCATTGTAAATCCACTCGGCCCAAGTCCGCCCATACAAAACTTGCAACCTGTGTGTTCACAACCCATTGCCAAAATGTATATATAGTTTATATTCAACCACACATCGTCAAATGAATTCACAATAGTACCTAACTAGACGTAAAACCATAGGTTTAATTAATTCGTTTGAACACAATCATCGTAGTGTGAGTTAAATTGTTTCACACTCATCGCTAAAAACAACATCGTATTTATTTCACTAAGTTCATGACACCAAAGCGTAAACATCGCACCAATAAAATTTGGTAATCATCGTTTTCATCGCCGCCTAATAGGTAAACTTGCCAATTTACCTTAATGATTCAATATAGTGCGCTTCATTTCCCTCTAACCGGGTCAATAGGAGCGGGAGTGTTAATTCAATAGGCCTATTCACAATATTCGCTAGGCCACCTGCAAGTGACTAATGGTTCATGATGTAGGGACTTCGAACATGGCAAATACTTAGTGACAATAAAACATCGGATATAGCATGTAGTTCAAAGCATTTGTGTTCGATAAAAAAAATGTAGCATGTATCTCCCCCAAAATAGTTATGAAAACAAGTAAAAGTAGGGGCTATGAAAACTCACAGTAATATATAAATAATTAAGCATGTATCTCCCCCAAAAATAGTGCAAAACAATTGAAAATAGGGGCCATGAACTCACCTGTTGCAATGATTACGATGACAAAAGTGGATACACTGAAATATAGTGTGAATCTCGAAAATGACCTATTATGAATGATATGATATGTAATGAGTTGCAATGTAATGTTATGCATGCACTTCGTATGTTGTTTATACCATTTGCGGGTTTTGAAAATATTACTCGTCGTCGAAAAATACTCGTTTGACGTCTTGACCCTTCAAAAATGACTTTACATGTTTTTACGTCAAAATTTCATCCTACAATGGTTTTATAATGATTTATAGTGAAATTATCACTTTTCGTCGCAAAACAATGTCGTCGGAATTTTCATGAAATTAACAAAAATGGCTTCGGAATACTAGTCGTAAAACGGTGTACGTCGATCGTTAGAGAACTAACTCGACGGTTTTGGAAAGTTTGTATCGATATCTAGGAGTTTCAGTTCAGGAGTTTTCGTCCAAAAGGTCTCGAACATAAAGATAATAAGGGTTAAAGATGGTGGTTTTGGCTAATTGTGTGCAGAAAATTAGTTACGGCAAGTTTATGAAAAAGTGCATATCTTTGTCGTTTCAAATCCGTTTTCTACGTATAATACGTCCTTAGCTTCGTATCAAAGTATACTAATATATTTTTGACAAGTCGAAATAATTTGTGAAGCTTAAGGCTCATTTTTTTGACTCGGACAAAATAAATATAGTATGCTGAAATTTCTGGAAACAAATATATTTCGTCGTCAACTTTAAAAATTCACCACGACTTCGTTATAACTCCGTTTTAATCCGTTCAAGCGGCCACGGATTCGTTTTAAAGTATATTTTCTAAATATCATGGCCAAAAAGTCGTACCAACTGTAGGTTTTTCCAGAAAATCGAAACAAAAACAGAACATAATTTATAGTTATCGAAAATAGTTTTTCTCGGACAAAACCTATTCTAATCCCTTCAAATCAACTCCAAAACTAATCTAATCCTACCATACACCTTCTTAGGGTGTCATGGGTTCCTAGACATCATCAAGACCAAAGTATACCAAGGGGATAATTATAGGATGACCATATATATAATTAACTCTAAAAATCATGTAAAATGGTATAATCAACATATGTCTTGCATGTTGCTCCAAAAATGAAAAGATAACTATGAAATGAAAAGGGAACATGAAAAATGAAAGAAACATGCTTACTAGTATATGATGAGGTGATTAGAACCAAGGTTTAACCTAAACACCCTAGGTTTTTATTTCAAAACCTTAATGAGAGTGTTATCTAGATTGATTTAAACTTGAACTTGATAAAAATTTTGTGACCCCTTCTCCAATCTATGTCTTGGCCGGTTCTAGGAGAGGAACCAAGAGAGAAAACACTTACTAACTTTGAAAAATGAGAGTGAATGAATGAGAATGAATGAGTAAAGTATATAAGATAGTGTATAGATCTATACCATTGAAAAATTTTACCAAATCATTAAATGCAACCCCCCCCTTGGTCGGCCAAGGGGGGAAGCATTTCACCAAATATATTTTTTTTTTCTTTATAATGTATAAAATTTGTTAAAAAGTGTAAGTGAAATGTGTAGTTAATAAAAATTGTTGTAACTTGTACATAGTTGTGAAAATTAGAGTAGTATGGACTAAAATAAGTTTTAAGGGATCAAAGTATAGTATATTGAAATCATAAAAATTGTAAAATACATTTCTTGTAAAATTTGAGTGATATAATAATTATCGTGTAGTTTTTAAGAAAAAACGTCGTAATAATATAAATTTAACGATTTATATACAAAATAAATTTAAAACACTAGGTAAACTCAAAATATTGTTTTTATAAACTAAATGTAAGTATAAAAATATATCGGGATCATTTTTGAAAGTATCGGATTAAATGCTCAAAATAATAACTTACGCGATAACGTTTATTTAATATAAAATTTATGCGTTTAATGTGAAATGCAAAATCATGAATGAACTAACATGATGCAAATGATGCTAATGAAATGTAGACTAAACTTAGTCTATATGAAATGTTCGTGATGATATGATCATGAATTCGCCGCTAAACCTTAAAGGTTACGCGAATTTGAAACACGTAAACCAAGTTTACGATAAATGTTGAAATAGTGAAGCATAAATCGTTTCGAGAAATGACCTGAAAGTACGGGTTGTCACAGAGTCTTTGCAATGAGTGCCAATGGATCATGATTCTTTGCTAATCTTTCTTGCCTGACTTCATTCGCTTCAGCTTGGTTTTGTTTCAGGAAATCATTCAGTTGATCAAAGTTCACCTGATGTAAGTCTTTTGTTTGGTTGACAATAGTGACATATCGTCCCCATTCTTTTGGTAGATTGTTCAAGAACTTGATGTTTTGAACGATAGTTCCGGTGTCACTTGTTTCGATTAGCTCATTCATCAAAGTGCAAAACCTTCCATAGTATGATTCAATGGATTCTCCTGGAGTAGATGTGAACTTTTCCCATTCAGTTAGCAACTTGTTCTCCATGTCTTGATGACCAATTTTTGTTCCATGACAAAGTCGCCTAACACGCTCCCACATATCGAAAGCGCTTTCACAACTGCTACCGCAGCAAAGATGTCTATTGGTAAACCCAGTTGGATAATATGAATTGCCATGTCATTTGCTTCGACTTGTTTCTGATCCTCTGCAGTGTATTCAGATTCGTATTGAAGACGAGAAGATGGTTGGATGGGAGGTGTTGCATCGATTTCCGTGTTCATTAACTTGTCGAGGCTTGAAGGGTCCATCCTGAATTGATTTAATCATGAGTTTTCCATTAGGTTTGGTCTTTATGTAACGGAGCATTCGACTTGTCCATTGAAGATAACCACCTTTTGCCAACATAGGAGGTCGGTTTTCGGCACCGGCCGCATGAATGTCTTGTTGAGTTGCCATTGATGAAGGTATGATCCGATAAAGTTGATGTAGGATCGATTCAACGATAAAGGAGTTGTGGTTGATGACGATTAAGCCCGGTTGAGGTGTTTCTGAAAGTCGTACTCGTAACCTTGGTTCAAAAAATTTTCGCCCATAATTTGAATTTCACTATAAAAATCAATTCTAAGGACGTATGAAAAATTTGATTTATGACAATTTTGACGCCAAATTTGACCCGAAAAATTTGAATTTAGGCCCAAAAATTTGAATTTTTGACCAAAATTTTCACTGTTAAACCAAAATTTGAATCTCGCGTAAAAATTGAACGTTTAGTCTCCTCAAAAATTTAAATTTTACTCAAGTTTTCCCGCCAAAAAACTCTTTTTTTTTTGTGTTTAGACCAACATAGGATACCAATAAACATGAGTAGACTGTTTTCCATATAACACGGAAAACAATTTTTCCGAGCTACCAAATAAGCATAAAAACAGTTAAAAACATGATTCAAACCAACATAAATCAATAAAACAACAACCTGGCTCTGATACCAATTGTAGGACCTAAGATATATCAACCTTATCACAAACCAATACCCACGTTTTGCTTAGAACACGTTAAACCAAATACAAACACGTATAAGAAGATGAAATAAAGAAAGGAAGATGGTGACTTGAAGATATAGAATCCGTGTATGATGTGAGAAAAGATAAACACAAGATGTTGTATATTCAATAAGGAAAAAAACACACACACACTTTCAAGCACACCCCTCAAATGACCATTTGAGGGGTATATATAGGTAAGATAGAAATACCCTAAAAGGCTTTCTATGGGCTCGGTTTGGACTTGGATTGGGCTTGGATCGTTTGAGGTTATACAAGGCTAGCTTAACTAAACTAATACCCATTTAGCTTAGCCCAATCCACGAGCCCTTTGACTATTCTAGTCCGATATCTAACACACGTTACAAAGTTCCTAAATGTGAATGACCATCACTTCTAATAAAAACTATTAAGGCTAACAAGGGCAGAAACCGGGTTCAATTCATATGCTACTGGTGGTTACTAAGGTAACACAGGTATTGAAGACAAGACGTCATGGACCCAGTGACGCACTGCACTAAACTTCCCAAGCTACTCAAGTTCCTCTTAAAAGGGCTTGTTTCATTCTCACGGGGAACCTACATATTCTATCGACTCTCTCTTAGAGATTGTTGATATTGAAGAAGGAGACCCTCTCCCTAGTCTCCGGCACAGGAAACCAAAAGAGCACTAATTGAGTCTAGAGCCACGAGATCATCTTATAAATCTCTTTAGGACACTTTCAATGAAGACTCTCTGTTTCACACAATGTGGAAAGAGAGATTATATCTTATGAGTCCTACGCATTATCCTTGTGGTATTGCCAGAACATCTAAGTGATATGCATACATATTCACGATGAAGATGGAAAACCTTCTGGAGCCAACATCAAACAAGCTCCTGGTAGGTGGCATGTGAGATCTATCCAATAGATCAACCATGTGACAACTGGACAGAAACAATGGAGAAATTCAATCTTTTGGATCAATCCTGGTTCAGGTTATGGATTGACGGATACCTTTAAAAAACCAGTCGTTGAGCTTAAAAATATTTTCTTTAGCACATCGACTGTGTGCTTGTTTCTCAAAATAAAAGGTGTTTATGATTGATAATTGATTTTCATTAAAACCTTCGTTGTATTGCAAAAACTATTTCTATTGAGTAATACACGATTGTTTTTCAAATATCTTTTCATCAATCAGTGAATCTCGTTTCGCTGGTTCACTCACTCCGTGTTGTCTTCTTTGAGACGTTCCGGTTTGAAAACAACTAGAGCAGCTACGAAACCCTGTCAAGGAAATTCTTCGGAATTATACCTGATCACATGCAGTACTTGTACTGATTAACGGGGAACCGTGGGCCGTGTACCTCAATTCAACAAAAGTGATCAAAGACACTTTCGGTGCTTTATTGCTAACCGTTGTTTGCATGTACGCCGACGCTTGCACCGTGATCGAATGGAGCGTCAATCCATAGCCGCATGCTCACACAACACATTCATTTCTAAAGAAATCATGATAAGTGCATCAAAGACTCTGATAGTATCACTCCATGCTTCGCTACTGCCAATATCATGAATCAACGAAAAGCTTCGCTACTCGATAAGAATAAATCATGATCCAGAATGTGAGCATGTCGGTCCAAAAGTCACAACATCACTAATTACCAACACCACAAAGGTTGAGTCAGAGATTTAATGTGGATGATGATCTCAAAGCTGGCTCAAAACTCAAGATCAAACGTGGATCGTTAAAGAATCAAAGACTACGAGCTACATAACAAAGAACATGGACAAGAATCCAAGAACAATCTCAATGTAATATCTGCTTGTATTCAATGTAATTTTAATGTGTGTTTGAGGTGACCTCCTTAGGGAGATTGTTAGGAATTAGAAATTCCGGTATTAAAGAGTCGGTCACCTCAAGTATATGTAATCGTTAGAAAGCTCGTAGTCGTAGTTATTTTATGTTAAGTAGTATTTAGTTAAGTAACACCGTGGAGGACGGACGGGTCTTTACCCACTGTATGCCTGATCCACAGCCCGTAGGTGGCGTTTGTTTGTATGAAACTATAAATACCCTCTACCTCCCAAGGTAGAGGGTTGGAGCTTCAATATCATTTTTCTTTGTTTCACATAGTTCCCAACTCTCTTCCTTTCTCTTACTAGAACTTTCTCTCTCTAAACATTGTTAACGCCCCACATGGCTATGGTTTAATGTGTTTGTGAAATCCTATATCTAACAATTTCCATACATGAACCAAGTAAATGGTATGTTTAACCCAAACGGACCCATGAGATATTGGGGACCAAACGCTTGAGTTATTTATGTCATAGGTATGCTTGAAAGTTGGATTAGAACCTGATGAATGGATAAAAGATAGTGGATGCTCAAGACACATGACGGGCAACAAAAGTCTCTTCTCAACATACCAAGAGTATGCGGAGGTAATGTCACTTTTGGTAGCAATCTCAAAAGCAAAATCATTGGCAAAGGTACGATCGCTCATAACTCCCTAACTATTGATGATTCTCATGTTGATAGGTTAGGATTAAATGTACTTAGTATTAGTCAACTATGTGATAAAAAATATAAACTACTATTTGAAGAAAATGGTAGTAAAATACTAAAAGATGGTATCACCATAGCTAAAGGAGTTAGGAAAAAAAAACATATACGTCATGAAAATAGATAAAACATCTAATGACAAACTTTGTCTAACAACCTTAGATGATAACTCTACTCTTTGGCATAGACGATTAGGTCACGCTAATATGAGACTTATCCAAAACCTATCCTCAAAAGAGCTAGTTATAAATTTACCAAAACTAAAATATGACCAATATTTTTGCGACGCTTGCAAAATTTGTAAACAAACTCATAGTAGCCATAAGGCTAAAAACATGGTGTCCACATCTAAGTGTCTAGAGCTTTTACATATGGACTTGTTTGGTCCATCCGCTATAAGAAGTTATGGAGGCAACCTATACACTTTGGTCATAGTAGATGATTACTCAAGGTTCACTTAGACATTATTTTTGAAAACTAAAAATGAAGCTTTTGATAAATTTGAAATATTTAGCAAGAAAATTCAAATTCAAGTAGGTGTTAACATTGTGCCGATCCGAATGGATCGTTGTCGCGAGTTTGACAATGAAACACAATTTGGAAACTTTTGTGATACAAATGGTATAACACATAACTTCTCGGCTCTCGAACAGCCTAATATAATGGAGTTGTAGAACGTAAAAATAGAACTATTCAAGAAATGAGTAGAACAATGCTTAATGAACAAAACATACCTCAAAAAGTTTGGTGCAACTCCGTTGATACTTCTACATACATTTTAAATAGAGTTTTAATACGTCCTTTCTTGAACAAAACACCATATGAATTATATAAAGTCAAAAAGCCGACTTTAGGATATTTTAAATTGTTTGGGTGTAAATGTTTCATTCTTAATACCAAAGACTATCTCACCAAATTTGACCCAAAGTCTTATGAAGGTGTATTTCTTGGTTACTCACAAACTAGTAAAGCTTACATAGTTTTAAACAAAGAAACAATGAGAGTCGAGGAATCGTTGAACATAACATTCGACGAATGTCCACCTCCTTCTACGACATCACCTTTGGTAGATGATGACTTAGTTGAAAGTCAACTTGTAGAAAGTCAAGAACGTTAAGATCACAAGCCCAAAATCAAAGTAACTACTTTTGCTTTTTATCAATCATTGAACCGAAAAACATAAACGAAGCAATAAAAGATGAATCTTGGGTAATTGCTATGCAAGAAGAGTTAAACTAATTTTTTAGAAATGATGTTTGGAAATTGGTTCCAAAACCTAAAGATCAAACTAAAATTGGAATGAAATGGGTTTTTCGAAATAAAATGGACGAAAATGGTGTAGTGTCTAGAAACAAAGCTAGGCTTGTCGCACAAGGTTATAATCAACAAGAAGGGATTGATTATGACGAAACTTATTCACCAGTAGCTAGGCTCGAGTCTGTTAGAATCTTACTTGCATATGCATGTGCTTATGACTTTAAATTATTTCAAATGGATGTTAAAAGTGCATTCCTGAATGGGTTCATTAACGAAGAAGTATATGTTGCTCAACCTCCCGGTTTTACCGACTTTGAAAAACCACATCATGTCTTCAAACTTAAAAAGACATTATACGGACTTAAGCAAGCACCAAAAGCTTAAGACTTTCTTAGTAGAAAAAAAATATACCATGGGATTTGTAGATAATACTCTCTTTACCAAGAAAAAGGAATCACACATTATCATAGTTCAAATATACGTTGATGACATCATATTTGGATCAACTTGTCAAGAGCTATGTGATGATTTCTCTAAAATCATGAACGACGAGTTTGAGATGAGTATGATGGGTGAGTTAAATTTCTTTTTAGGACTTCAAATTAAACAACTTTAAGATGGTGTGAAAAACTAGAAAGGGGGTTGAATAGTGTGGAAAACTAGAAGGGGGGGGGGGGGGGGGTTGAATAGTTTTGCCGATTTTAAAATTAGTTTCTAAAAACTTTAGATTCGATGTTATGTGAAATCGTATGGGTGAAGATAAAGTATAGATCTAAGAGTATTGAAAGTAAATAAAGTAAAGCAAGGGATATAAATGACACAACCGATTTATAGAGGTTCGGCTACAAGGACACCTTCCTTGATCTACTCCACTCCCCGAGTCACCTACTCGAGAGTTCAAGCACTATGTCAACAAACTCCTTCAACTTGGCAGAGAAGCCTTCACAACATTGCTTACACCTTTTTCCGGTACAAATCTAAATACCGAGTCCGTAACACGGAGGACCAAACAAACACGACTATTACACAACAACTATGTGAAATATCAAGTACAAGATCTTTGCTACAGAAATCTTGTGGAGGAACAAATCAATCAAGGACCCCTTGCTTGGATGACTTGTAGTAAGCTCGTAATCTCGCATTAGAGAAGGACCTATATGAGAATCACAATAGAAGAAAGAAGAACAACTCTCTAGATCAAGTGATCTTTTGTTAGAAGAGAGTAAGAGTATATGAGAGAGTTAGTAAGAAGAGGGGTGAAGAGAAATGAAGAAATGGCTCTCTATTTATAGGAAAAAACTTGTCACTATAGCACGGATCCCACGGATCCCTCCCTTAAGGGATCCGTCTAGTGTAATACCAGGGATCCGTGGGACACTCCTCTTTGCCCATAGGTTTTTTGGTTATGGGTCATGGGTCATGGGTTATGGGTTGGTCCATGGGTCTTTCATTAGATACAATGTATCTAATAGATGCAATGCATCTAGGCAAATGTATATGGGTCAATACCATGGGTTATGGATATGCTCCATGGGTTGTTATTTTTACCCATCCTAATAAACTATTACAACAAATGATTTATTACAACAATTTGTATTAAATGACTATATGTAAATGCTTTACAAAAATAACATGTATCCTTATAATTTTACTTATGATAACATTATATTTGTTATCAACAAAACACAAAGAGATCGCTCAATATTAATAAATATTTTTACGATTTATTTGTATTATTAATATACCCCTTTTTGTTGATGACAAAACATAATGTTATGATGAGTAAAACTTAAGATTAGATGTATGTTTTGAAAGCCTAAGTTTTACTTCTTCTCCCCCCTTTTGTCGAAACAAAAAGTTAACCCAATGAAGAAATAAAAGGTGGAAAAATAGTCCATGTATCGCGTACTCCCCCTTGACGGTAGCTCCCCCTAGATTGGGGCATCAAGTGAGAGAAAAACAAATCCTACAAAGAAAGGGTTAGTAGTAACATGCATAAATAATCTTGTGATTGACGAGAATCAAGACTGGGAACCAATGTATGTAAACCAGGCCTTGTAATAAAACAACAAAATGTAGTGGTATTTATGCCACATACAAGCATGTAAAAGTAAGAACAAGACTTCTTCTTAAAAATGAATCAAAAGAAAAATACTAAAAATAAGAATAGTAAAAATGATTCCTTCCATGCTTGCATAAGTTATGGATGGAGGTTTTGACGAGTAATGATATTTATGCGATCAAGAATGAGAGTATGACTCGCATTTCTTCCCTAATTTCTATTGCAATATCCTTAGTGGATTGGCAATGTTCACAGTGTAAGTGATGTGGGTAGTGAGTGCGGAAATTTTCCGGATGACTTTGATTTCTGAGAAGCGGAAGTTGTGGTGGAAAAGTTGGAAAATACGGATCAAAGTCCGGAATGTTTGGTAGTGGTGGTGGAAAAGAACCTAGATGTTCTTGTAACATAATGGGAGCTAAGGATGGTGAGGTTTCAAGGTCTTTGAAATTTGTGTTTGGAGAAGTGGGAGGTGTCAAAAAGGCTAGTTCTTTTTGCTTTGTATGTCGAGATCTTGTTGGAGTCTTAAGGAGTTCCGAAAGAGTGACTTTAGGTGGTGCTGTGATGGGTGATGAGATTGGTGTACTTGTTGGTGATGAAGGGAGTGCTATAATGGAAGCATCTTGTGGTGAATGACTTGTTGGTGATGAACCATTTGATGATGGTATTGCTAAGCAACAAGGCCGGATGCTAATCCGTGCGGATTTCCTAGATTTTGATTGTGGTATTTTGGAAGGTGGTAGGACAAAGTTTTGGATATGTTGAAAAGGGTTGTTTGCACTAGGTGATTCATCTATGTTGGAAGATCTTTTAAATGACATGATGAAGTGAAGTTGAGATGTGATGAATATGCAAGCATTTTGGGAATTCTATTTATAGAAAAATAATGCATTGTAATGAATGCTTGACCTAAAATGTGGATTAAAATCTAATGATTAGATATGAATTTAAGACATGTGATCATGAGAACAGAAGCATTAAATAGCATACTCTAAAAAAATAAAAGAAATGATGAAACTAATGAAGTTTTCATCCAAAGTGAGAAAAAATAGAAGATAAAATTAGCTTCTTTCTCACGGATCCCACGGATCCTTCCCTTGAGGGATCCGTCCAGCATTAAGGCTGGGATCCGTGGTACTGGTGATTCAGGAAGCTCAAAATTTTCCTTTTGGAAATATTTGTGCCTAGTGTGTGCCTATATGGAAACCATTTGGAGTTGTGGTTATCTCGACTTCTAAAAAGAAAAAGTAAAATAAACTAGAAGTGAAAAAGCACACTATTATGTGAGATAACCCGAGTGCTCCTAATTCATTGTTGCTTAAATGAATGTACCCGAAAACACATATTAGTTATGTGTCCTCTTTAGCATTCAAAAGACATGAGATGCAATGAAAACGTATTTTTACTTTGTATTAATAATGAAAAAGCGATTTGTCCTAAGCGTGAGAAATGACTTTTATGAAAGTCATACGGGAAGAGGTATCCTTTTAGAATTTTTTTTTGAAAAGAGGTTTCTATGTGTGAATAAACCGTTTATTCTTTAAAAACAAATATGTATGCAATTACGTTTTTGCAAAAGGTACTTATCTTGAAAACTAAGAGAAAACTATGAGTTATAAGTAAAACATATCTTGGGTTTTGAAAATTACCATATTGCTTGTGAGTTGTGCGTGAAATAGAGATCCTAGACTCAGAAAGAAGAAGGCCAGTGTTTACATACCTCGTAGAGTTTAAAAGCAAATTACGACGATTGTTCCATGAGACCAAGACCAAGACGAAGTAGGTTGAATTGTTCCCTCTTCAACGGTTTGGTGAGGACGTCGGCTATGTTGTCTTCGGATGCTACCTTCTCAATAGAGATGTTCCCCTTTTGAACATTGTCTCTTAAGAAGTGATGACGAATCTCTATATGCTTTGTGCGAGAATGCAATACCGGATTCTTGCTTAAATCGATGGCACCTTTGTTGTCACATAGAATGGCTATGTTACTTAGATGAATGTCGTAGTCAACTAACGCTTGTTTCATCCATAGTGCTTGTTGGCATGCTTTGTCGGCGGAGACATATTCAGCTTCGGTTGTTGATATTGCTAATGCCATTTGCTTCTTTGAGAACCAAGATGTAAAAAAACATCCCATAAAAATACATACCCCACTTGTACTTTGTCGGTCAACATAATCACCTGCATGGTCGGAATCTGCATATACAATTGTTTCTAATCCCGTACCCTTAGGATACCATAATCCTAATTGAGTTGTACCCTTAATGTATCTAAATATCCTTTTGACGGCTTCTAGATGTGATGTTTTAGGATCTTCTTGAAACCTAGCACATAGACAAACACTAAACATTATATCCGACCGACTAGCCGTGAGGTAGAGAAGACTACCAATCATGCCACAATATTTTGTGTTATCAACGGATTCGCCGTCTTCATCTTTTGTGAGTTTAGTGTCGGATGACATTGGTGTCCTAATTGGTTTTGACTCTTCTAAACCGAATTTCTTTAACATCTCCTTAATGTATTTAGATTGATTAAAGAAAATACCATCTTCTACTTGTTTGATTTGTAGACCAAGAAAGAAACTAAGTTCTCTCATCATACACATCTCTAACTCATCAAGCATGATTTTAGAGAAATCATCACACATTTCTTGATAAGTAGATCCGAATATCATATCATCTACATATATTTGAACAATGATTATATGTGACTCTCTTTTCTTAGTAAAAAATGTGTTATCAACTAACCCCATGGTGTAGTTGTGTTTGATTAAGAATGACTTGAGTCTATCATACCAAGCTATTGGAGCTTCTTTAAGACCGTAAAGGGCTTTCTTTAGCTTATACACATGTTTAGGTTTTTCAAAATCGATGAAGCCCGGAGGTTGAGCTATATATACTTCGTCATTAATGAAACCATTTAGAAAAGCACTTTTGACATCCATTTGATAAAGCTTAAGATCATTAGCACAAGCATAAGAAATAAGTATTCTTATAGACTCTAATCTAGCCAAGGGGGCATAGGTCTCAGCAAAGTCTATTCCTTTTTGTTGATTATACCCTTGGGCAACGACTCTAGCTTTGTTTCTAGACACTACACCATTTGTATCTAACTTGTTTTTATATACCCATTTGGTTCCTATTATGGTTTGATTACTAGGTGGGGGGACGAGTGTCCAAACATCGTTAAAAACAAATTGATTTAACTCTTCTTGCATAGCCATTACCCAACTTTCATCTTTTATGGCTTCTTGTGTATTTTTAGGTTCTATGATTGAGACAAAACAAAATAAGCTACTTTGGTTTTGAACTTGAGATCTTAAGGTTCTTTAGTTTAGCTTTCCTATGACCTTATCTACGGGGTGATCTTTGGGCTCTTTAATATTTATGATTTCATCATTTAAAGGTTCTTCTTCTTCGTTTATCTTTTTCTTTTTTTTTAATTACAATAGCTTCACTTTTGACAATCTCGTCATCGACAAGAGGTAGAGTAGGTTTGGGTGGGCTTTCATCAAATTTTACGTTTAATGACTCTTCTACCTTCATTGTTTCTTTATTTAATATGACGTAAGCTTTGCTATTAGGACAGTAACCTAAAAAGATACCTTCGGATGATTTAGGATCAAATTTTGTAAGGTAATCTTTAGTGTTAAGTAGAAAACATTTGCTACCAAAGACTCTAAAGTGATATAACGTAGCCATTTTGCCTCGAAGTAACGTGAATGGACTGTTTAACACTAATGGACCCATGAACGAATGGGGACCAAACTTTTGAGTTAATTGTTTTCTTGGGTGTGCTCAAAGGTCGACCATGATCCGGATGAGTGGATCAAGGATAGCGGGTGCACGAGGCACATGACCGGCAATAAAGATTAATTCTCCACATATGAATCCTTTAATGGAGGAAATGTGGTATTTGGAAATAGCAAAAGCAAAATCGTCGGTAAAGTTACGATTTAATTGTAGAAAACTAGAAGGGGGTTGAATAGTTTTGCCGATTTTAAAATTAGTTTCTAAAAACTTTAGATTCGATGTTATGTGAAATCGTATGGATGAAGATTGTCACAATTCTCAATTTCCGGTCATTTTTCAAACTTTGAAATTTTTACTATTCATCTCGGGAATTTACTATTCACTGGTTACTATTCATCGTTTTTGAAGTCGAGTTGATATTTTGAGAAGTTATTTCAAAATTTTACTATTCACAAAACACTATGCATTCCCGGAGAAAAATTTATATTCATGATTTTTATTCATCATTTTTCGTAAACTAGGTTTACGAGTATCAAATTTGCGTAACCACAAGGGTTTAGCTGCGTATTCATAGAACATTATTGAGATCACTTCATATAAACTAGAGTTCATGCATGGGTTTGCATATTTCAGTAATGTATATTTTTCTATTAAATAAACGCTATCGCACGGTCACTGATTTTGAATAATTGATCCAACACTTTCGAAAATTGTCCAGATATATTTTTATGCACATTTTAAGATTATAAAAATTATATTATTAGTTTACCCGATGTTTTAAATTTATTTTGTATATAAATTGTTATATATATATATATATTTACGATTGTTTTCGTAAATTAAACTCGATAATTATTTATTCACTCAATCCTTGCGAGAAATGTATTTTTATAATTTTTATGACTTCAATATATTTTATTTAAAATCGATTTCTAGCTAACGCTACACTTAATAATTAATTATATGTACCAAATATACATTATACATAACTTTAACTACATTTAATCATCAAAAATACTCCTCATCCCCCCCCATTTTAATCTTGCCGACCAAACCACCCTTGTCATCCTTTTTATTAATATCTTGAAGCTAGAAACTGTACACATAATCACTTTGACTAGATATTAGCATAATACAAGAGTTGTACAAAATTGAAACACATACATAACACATACTAAAAGGTGAAACAAGCAAAAATCCTCTCCTTTCTTCTTCTTGATGGTCGGCCAAAGCATGAAAACCAAAGAAGAATCCTTTTTTTTTCAAGATCAAGAGTTACATATGGTTATTAGTGATCCATTAAAGGTTTAGAGTTATAATATTGAAGTTTAACTAAGTTTTCTATCATCAATCCTCATATTCATCACAAGTAAGCTTCTAATGATTTTTCCTACTCTTTCTTAATCATATTTGATCTATTTTTATTATGCTAGTACAAAAATATGCAAGTATCATATGTATTCATCCCCCTTTTACTTGTTTTCATTTCATATCATAAGTTTTAATCATCCTATAATTAATCCATTGAAACATATCATTGTTGATGAAGTTTAGGAACCCATGACACCCTAAAAAGGTGTATGGTAGGTTTAGAATAGATTTGGTGTTGATTTGAAGTCATTGAAACAAGAGTTACGCAAGAAAAATCATTTTCGACAACTTAAGATTGAGGTCTGATAGTTTTTACAAAATCTGGAAATTTTGACAAGTTATGGGTTATTTTGGGCTATATATTCAGAAAATAGACTTTAAAACGAAACCGTGGTCGCTTAAACGGGTTAAAACGGATTTATAACGAAGAAGTTACACTATTTTCAAGTTTAACGACGAAAACTAATTTTCTGAAAAATTCAAAGCTGTCAAGAGTTATTTATGGGGCAAAAATGAGTTTTAAACCTTATCTAAATGAGTCGATTTGTCAAAAATATATTAGTATACTTTAACACGAAACTAAGGATATATAAAACGTAGAAAACGGACTTATAACGACTAAGTTATACACATTTTAAATATCGATATCGCAACTATTTTACACAAGTATAACACTTACATATTTTTACTAAACCAAAATGGTTATCGTAAGTGACCGTGTTTGGAGCTATTTTTCATATCGATAGAGTACTTTTGTGAAAACGATGTCTTCTAGTAAAAGTGACTTCACCAAGCCTATTTTCCAAAATGTTCAACCGTTCGTCAAATGAAGTTGGAACGAGTAATATACGATCTCTCGAACTTTTCCGAAAACTACTCATAAACTATAATTTCTTGATAAATCACTAAGCAACTATTGTAGGATGTCGTTTCAACGTAATTACTTGTAAAGTATTTTATAACATGACGAGATGCGATAAACATGTATTTCGACGATAAACTTTATTTTCAAATGTACAAGTGGTATGGATATCATATGAGTTTGCATGCACGACATTGTTTAATGGCTTACATTAGAACATATCATTCATATTAGGCGATAGAGAATTGCACCTCATTTCATGTATCCACTTTTGTCATCATAATCATTGCATCGTGAGTTCAGTAGCCCCACTTTTACTCGCTTAATTGTTTTATAAACTCTTTGGGGGAGATACATGCTCAACTACTTGCTTTTACTTTACACTTATATGAACTTAAATAACTGTTGTTTCACTACTTATGCTAGTAAGTAGATTATGCCCGAACTAAATTGATACTATGTTATGGACACTATTATTTGAACCACTTTCCTTGATTTTGAGCCCTTCGACATATATATTTGAACTCTTTTAACTTGATAGGAATCTTTTGGCATAGATTTGAACACTTTAACTTGATTTAATTCTTTTGACATGTAATTAATCTCTTTTAACTTGATTTAAAACATTTTGACATATAATTAATCTCTTTTAACTTGATTTAAAACATTTTGACATATAATTAATCTCTTTTAACTTAATATTGAACGTTTTGACTATTTTGAACTTGTTTGACTTTATATTGAACCTTTTGACTATTTTTAACTTGTTTGACTCTATATTGAACCCTTTGACTATTTTGAACTTGTTTGACATAATATTGAACCCTTTGACTATTTTAAACTTGTTTGACATAATATTGAACCCTTTGACTATTTTGAACCTTTTGATATGTTTTGAGCTCTTTGACTGTTTTGAACTTTTGAACTCGACTTAAACTCTTGAACTTAATTACGAAATTTTGAATGGAACACTTGGACTTAATTTTGAACTTATGACTTTTTTGAACTTATTGAACCGTATGTGCTATGACCTAAAAGTCTCCCTATGTGAACGAAGCAATACCAATTCTCGCCTTATTAGTGGAGTGTGCAAAGTCTCCCTATGTGAACGGAGTAATACGAAGTCTCGCCTTATTGGTGGAGCGTGCAAATTCTCCCATGTTCGGAGTGTTCTTTGTAGGATATTGGATTTCACATACACATCAAACCATAACTCAAAGTGGGCGTATAAAGGTGAGTTCTAGAGAGAGAAAGTTAGAGGTTTAGAGAACTTAGTGAGAGAAAGAAAAATCTTATTATGAGCTCCAACTCTCTACCTTGGAAGGTAGAGAGTATTTATAGTCTTACAAATAAAACGCCACACTGACGGGTCAGTGGATCGTGCATACAGTGGGTAAAGACCGTCTCAGTCCTCCACGGTGTTACAACTAAATACTACTTAACATAAAAGTACTATGACTACGAGCTTTCTAACGATTACATATACTTGAGGTGACCGACTCTTTAATACCTGGAATTTCTAATTCCTAACAATCTCCCCCTAAGGGAGGTCACCTCAAACATATACTAAAATGACATTGAATACAATCAGATATTACATTAACAATTGATCTTGCATTCTTGATGTACTACTTTGTTCAAGCTCGTAGTCATTGATTCCACTCATTGCATGTTTGGTTAATCCAAGTGGAGGTCTTTACTGATCCACGTGATAATAATGTTGAGCCAGCTTTTGAGATCAACATCTAATAGAAAATCTCTCGATACATCCATTGTGGTGTTGGTATTATGTGATGTTGTGACTTTCGGACCGACATGCTCCATTCTGATCAGCTGCAAACGTCGGGGTGTACCTGCATAAGATAGTTAGCAATAAAGTGCACGAAAGTGTCTTTGATCACTTTCATCGAATTGAGGTACACGGCCCACGGTTCCCGCTGATTTTCACAAGCTTCGCTTGTGATCAGTATAATTCAAGAATTTCCTTGGCAGGGTTTCGCAAACTGTTCTAGCCGTTCTCAAACCGAACGTCTCAAAGAAGAAAACACGGAGTGAGTGAACCAAATAATTTACGTCCCACCGATTGATGAAAAGAGATTTGAAAAACAATCGTGTATTGCTCAATAGAAATTGTTTTTGCAATATAACGAAGGTTTTAATGAAAATCAATTATCAATCATAAAACACCTTTTGATTTGAAAAATTAGTACACGGTCGACGTGCTAATGAAAAGAGTTTTAAAGCACAAAGACCGGTTTTTCAAAGGTATCCGTCAATCCATAACCTGAACCATGATTGATTCAAAAGATTGAATCGCCCCATTGTTTCTGTTCAGTTGTCACATGGTTGATCTGTATAATAGATCTCACATGCCACCTACCAAGAGCTTGTTAGATGTTGGCTCTAGAAGGCTTTCCATCTTCACAGTGAATCTGTAAACACATCACTCGGGATGTTCGGCAATACCACAAGGATAATGCGTAGGACTCAAGATATAATCTCTTTCCACATTGTGTGAAACAGAGAGTCTTCATTGAAAGTGTCCTAATGAGATTTATTGATGATCTCGTGGCACTAGACTCAATTTGTGCATATTTGGATCCTATATCGGAGACTAGGGAGAGGGTCTCCTCCTTCAATATCAACAATCTCTAAGAGAAAGTTGATAGATAATTTCGGTTCCCCGTGAGAATGAAACAAGTCCTTTTAAGAGGAACTTGAGTGGTTTGGAAAGTTGAAGTGCAGTGCGTCACTGGGTCCATGACGTCTTGTCTTCAATACCGATGTTACCATCTGTAGCATTTGAATTGAACCCGGTTTCTGCCCTAAGGTTGAATAATTGGAGGGCTATTTGTTTCACCCTTTTCTCATTCAATTCTTTTTCATTCTTCAACCCCTTCAGTGCTTACAGAGACTTCATAGCAAGAACCTTGTTGGGTTTATTCCAGTACTAGCTTAGTCTTAGTCCGCACTCTTCCCATATCTCATTTTTCTCCTTTTATCATCATACCTAAGAACTCTACACTAACTAGTGGATAGTCCCTGGTAGATCCCTCCGGTTCTGGCGGATCATGGGAACACATACCTAACCTTATCGTCCTTATATCACCATACATAATGTAAAGTTGGTCGGTCTTTTTGGTATTGTTCATCCGCCATAGGAACCAATTGAAAACCATTTGAAAATCAATCCAGATACTTATGATATTTTATCAAAGCATTTTGTATCTGAATTGTTTTGATATTTTTAGAAGAAGAACTCCCCTCAACATGTGAATCAAGTATTTGAAATAGTTTTCCACACGGAGGCAAGAGAAAGAATTAACTTCTTTGATTACCATTTTCAAAAATATCAACATCACTTCCCTAATCGAATCAAGTAGATAAAGCATTTTGGGAAGGATGAGGTTTTCATGATTTTGCTCCCCTCAATATGTGCCTCGAGATTTGAAAAGAGTTTTGCACATACTAGAGGGAACCTGCACCTTGAGATAAGTTATCACGTTTCAAATCATAGGTTTAAGATAGATGCTCCCCTCAACATGTGCATGGAAAATTTGAAATCGTTTGTCACATGTGGGAAGGAGAGCTTGTACATCCTTATAAAACCATTTACCGAATTATCAGTTTAAATCCAATTTAAATCACACATTCTCCCCGATCACAATTATCAAATCATTTGAGATTTGTGATCTCTTATAGATTTAAATTGATTTTGAAAGATTTTAATGAGAATTGTGACTTGATTATGAAAGCGTTTTAACTGATAATGATCGGATTTTAAGACTTTAAACTCCATTGATAAAACATGCATGAATATCTTTTGAAAACAATTGAATGCCAAATAACTTTTTAATTTAATTGAAATCATTCTCCCCTCAATCAATGACATAGGTTGTTGATTGAGAGATTGATATTTTGACAAATAAGTCCAGATGATTATCAAAAATAGAGAATGAGTTATTTTTCAAAGCAGTTAGTTTTCAGCAGATAAATGTTTAAAGAATCCGAGCATGGAATTTTGAAAACATGATAAAGTATGGCTCTGTTCTTTCTTTGAAAAAGCGGGTTACTGCCTGAAATGACAATAAACCATTGTTTCTCTTTCTCCCAAAAATATATATATATATTTTTTTTTTATAAGAGTTCGAACAGCATCTAAAGTCCCGTGTCATTTTTTGAATGACAGCACAAAGACCGTAGATATTGACGAACCAAGAAAAAGCATGACAAATTGACAATATTTTTGAAGATTTTTCGAATTTTTCAGATTTTTATGGTTTTTGAAGGTTTTATAATTTTGTATTTTGTTTTTCGAATAGATATATACAAGAGATAGATGAAGATAGACCTTTACTCCTCGTCTTCCTCCTGAAGACGTTTGAGTGTTTCTGGTTGAAGACTTTTCAAGCCAAGGCGTGGAAGAATAAACTCAAAACGTTCTCTTGGAAGAGCTTTGGTGAAGATGTCTGCTAACTGATATTCAGACCTCACAAAATAGAGTTCCACCACACCTTTTCCACTTGTTCCCTGATGAAATGATGTCGAATGTCGATATGCTTTGCTCTTGAGTGTTGAACGTTGTTGCATGAGAGAGCAATAGCACTTTTATTGTCCAGTACAGAGGGATTTTGTTGAATTCAAAGCCATAGTCAGATAATTGAGATCTCATCCATAAGACTTGAGCACAACAAGATGACATGGCTATGTATTCAGCCTCTGTAGAGGAAATAGAAGTACTCATTTGCTTCTTTGAAGACCAGCTCACAAGCTTATCACCCAAAAACTGAGCACCTCCAGATGTACTTCGACGAGTATCTTGACACCCTGCATGATCGGCATCGCATAGGCTGTTAGTAACATACCGGTGTCTTCGGTACCAAAGACCCATATTGATGGTTCCTTGGAGATACCGAAAGACCCGTTTAACCGCTTCAAGGTGCTTTTTAGTAGGCTTAGCCTGGTATCTAGCACACATGCAAAAAACGAACAAGATGTCGGTCTACTAGCGTGTGAGGTACATCAGGGATCCAATCATACTACGATATTTTGTTTGGTCAATCATGATCCCTGAGTGGTCCTCATCTAGTTTGGTTCGATCAATCATGGGAGTGTCAACAGGGTCACTTGAATTAAATCCAAATTTCTTTAAGATCTCAGTTGCATATTTAGATTGATTTATGAAAATGCCTCCGGACTTTGCGAAATTTGTAATCCCAAGAAAATGACATTTGTCCCATCATTGACATTTGAAATTTTGAACTCATTTCATTAGAAAACGATCACATTCCATTGGGTCTGTCGAGGCAAAAATAATATCATCAACATAAATTTGAACATGAATTAAATGTTTGCCTGACTTCCTGGTGAACAATGTTGGATCAACTGCTCCTTTGCTAAATCCTGTTGATAGAAGAAACTTTGACAGTGTATCATACCATGCCCTTGGAGCTTGCTTTAAACCGTAAAGGGCCTTCTTCAAACGATAAACGTGAGTAGGATGCTCTTGATTTACAAATCCTTCAGGTTGGCTGACGTAGACGACTTCTTTAAGGTCTCCGTTCAGAAATGCCGTCTTCACATCCATCTGATAGACTACCATGTTCTTACTAGAAGCATTAGCCAGAAAGATTCTGATTGCCTCGATTCGAGCAACTGGAGCAAAAGATTCTTCAAAGTCAATACCCTTCTCTTGACGGTATCCTTTAGCAACTAATCGAGCCTTGTTCTTCAATACATCACCATGCTCATCTAGTTTCACTTTGAAGATCCATTTTAGAGCAATAATCATGGCACATTCTGGAGCAGGTACTAACTCCCATACATCAAGTCGATCAAACTCATGAATTTCATCTTGCATAGCATTGAACCAACTGTCTTCGTTCATGGCAGTTTTAACATCCTTTGGTTCGATCTTTGATAGTACGGAGTTGAAGAAACACCATAGGGCATCAGTTGCAAGTTGTTTCCGTGTTGATACAGGACGGGAGGGATTTCCAATGATGTTGTCTAATGGATGATCGTGAGTCCATTTTCTGAGGTGTTCATGTGGTAGTTGTTGAGGGACTGAAGTTACAGAGTCGATGTCTCACGAAGAGGATGGTTCGAGAAGATTCAGAGCAAATATGTTTTCAAATGGAGCATCTTCAGGATTAGCAAAGGGATTAACTTCATCATTGATGGCAGAAACAGTTCCATGATGTACATTTGAAGAATGATGATTTGTTGATGAGACGGAAGGATCAGCAGAAAGCGCTTCTTGACTTAAAGATATTGAGGCTCGAGGGATTGACTTCATTCACTGGAATATGAGCAGCCTCTGTTGTAGGGATCAACACCTCATTAGTACTCGGATCATAAAGTTCATCAAACATAGGATCAAACAATTCCTTTAAATCATCTTCAGATGGAGGTACATATGGAGTTTCTTGAGAAGAGTTTGGAACAAGGGATGAACCAAGTGGACTGATTTGAAGTGGCGGGTCCGAACCTGAATTGTTCAGAGCCGTTTGACCGGTCAGCTCATCAAACGTAACGTGAATTGTTTCCATGATGTTTCGGGTTCTTTTGTTGTAGATTCAATATCCCTTTTTGTTTGGTGCATACCCTACAAATACTCCAATGTATGCTTTAGCTCTAAGTTTGCCTAAGTCTTGACCCTCATTAGTTGGATAGCACAATGCTCCAAACACACGAAGGAAAGAGAGATTAGGTTTTCTGTTGTGGACAAGTTCATGTGGTGTCTTTCCATGAAGCAGTGTGAATCGTGGAAGCGATTTTTGTGTAGCATCGTGGCAATAGCCGGCCCAGAGAAACATTGGAACTTTTGAGTAAATCAACATTGTTCTAGCGGCTTCTACAAGAGTTCGATTTCGTCTTTCAACTACACCGTTCCGTTGAGGAGTTCGTGGAACACTTCTTTGATGGCTGATTCCAATGCTTTCATAGAATTCACTAAGTTGTTTGTTAACAAACTCGGTTCCATTGTCTCCGTCCGGATAATTCTCGGACGGTTTTGTTAAGTCGAAACTGCAGCTGTTTGATGAGTTTGATGATGATATCAGGAGTTTCATCCTTTGTCCTTAAGAACTTGACCCCGGTGAATCTAGAGTAATCATCAACTATAACTAACACATATTTCTTCCCAAAGATATTCTGCACTCTCATTGGTCCACATAAATCCATATGATTTGTATGAAGAACTTCGTGACGGGAGTTAGTAGGTTTGGGTTTATGGGCATACTTCTTGCTTTTTCCCAATTGACATGCTGAACAAAGATGATCCTTTTCATACTTTAGTCGAGGTAAACCTACAACTAAGTCCTTTCTGGAGAGATCATTGATGGTGCCGAAGTTCAAGTGATTGAGACGTCGATGCCATAACCATGACTTTGTTTTTGAAGCCTTTGACAGCAAGCAAATTGGAGAAGACTTCATCATATCTTCTATAGAGATGGTGTAAAGATTTGAACCAAGAGTTCCTCTTAAAAGTTCCTTACCATCAAGTTCTCTAACAAAACAAGTATGTTTTCTAAAGGCTACTTCTAGATCGAATCACAGAATTGAAGCGACAGAGAAACGATTATGACCAAGACCTTCCACATAGTATACTCTAGAGATAACACTATCACCAACAACATAATCACCATAACCCATAATTGCACCGAAATGATCATTACCGAATCTAACTGTCCGATGAATTTGCTCACAAAGTTCATGAGCCGCGACCGGTCTCCAGTCATATGCTTGGAGCGGCACGCCTGAGTCCAGGTACCACAGAACGATTTGAACGATCTGCAGTTGAACAGACAAGAATGGATAACTGGATAATTGGGATCCCCATGCAAGAAGGGGGTCCACTTGGTTAGTGCGAGTAATTGGAACACCCACATCGAAATAGAAACATCCATATCGAAGTAGAAGCAATGGAATCATTGGGAATAGATGCAATCTTGGGTGTCTCGTATTTGACCTATTCAAAGTATGTTCACTTCTTAAGGGAATAGTTCTACCAGGAGGCATCCATTTTCTAGTGGGCATAATCTTAGCAGTTTGAGAGCAAAACTGATTATTCTTATGGCCAAAAGGTATCCAATAATAACCTATCATTATAAAAGTTCTTCCGTGGGTTTCCACCTTTGTTTTCTAACAATCTTTCGTTTTGCCTTTTGCCTTATGCGATTATTAGCATTAACAATTTTAACGGGCATTTGACAGCATTAGACAAAGCATTCACACCACATTCATGATTAGCAACGGAATTCAAGCAGACATCATTACAAGGTTTGCAAATAGTATCAGAATTTGAATTAATTACTGATGCCTAAGGCTAATACTAGAATCAACACGATTCGTTTTATTCAACTCAAGCTTAAAGTTCCTAGATTGGTCTTCTACTCTCTTCCAATGCACATTCTTAGCTTGCAAGGTCCTATCATTCCTTGTATTGTCTTGAGACTTTGACCTGCTCGCTTTAAAGTCACCGATTACTCCTGTAGAGGGAATGGGAACATTAGTTGGTTGATCTAATTTTTGCATCCCTGAACTTGATGTGCAAGGATCTGAAGTACTAGAAGGCACATTAGTGTATACTTTCTTAAGGCTTGATTTGAGCTTTGCGGCACACTAAAGTTCACTTTCTTAGCACTAACATATCTGGAATCTGAACTACTTGAAGGCACATTAGTGTTTACTTTCTTAAGACTAGGCATAGAACGGATTTCCTGCTTGGCACTAGGCATAGAACAAGGCTTCACAGCTTTGCCTTTTCACCTAAGGGTTTTGGACATGTTGCAATTACACATTCAAGCAACTCTTGAGATCGTTTGGCCTGGAGGCAAGCAAACCTAATTTTTCTATCAAGAGGTTTATTAATGAAGTCCTCTTCAACAATCTCACGGAGACATTCTAGACTATCCTTAAGGTGAGCACAATAGTCATGAAAAGCATGTTCATTATTCCTAAGATGAGGAGGAATATATTTAACCATCACAGTGTATTTGCAGTCTAAGGGTGACTTTGAGACAACATTCTTATTGAAAACAAGTGGCAATTTCCCATTTCCCTGACTTCTCAGATTCTCAATTTCCTTTTGTAAAGACGTTATTTTTTCGTTGTTTTGGTCACGGGTGACTTTTATTGAATCATATAACTCTTTAAAATGTCGTTTAACTTTTTCATTTTATTCTAGAAAACTCTCGTTTTCCTTTTGTAAGGCATTAACTAAGTTTTGAAGATGAAAAGTTTGAGAAGTCTGAGAATCTAAAGGAGGAGGCATTTGGGAGCTTTCATATTGTTCTTTCACCCTTTAATTGAGAGATTTGGGCTTTCAACTTTCTGATCGTGTTACGATGAGCTTGAATCTATTCATCACGTTTGTTAATTTGAAAAACGCATCAAACTCGGAGCATCCAAGGATGTCTTGATATTTGAAGTTTTAACATTTTCTTTTAGATGTTGATATTTTAGTTGTAAATCAAAATGCTCAACTTCTAGTTTAGAAAGATGCTTTACCAAATTATCGTGATCATCCAGATCAATTTTCTCATTAAGTTTCGAATTAATCTTTTCAAGCTCAATGACATGATCATGAGAGACTTTCAGAACAGCAGATAATTCATGAAATTGAGAAGCATTAATGGAACAATTGTAGTGTGTAAAACACATCTTGAGCAATACATTCAGAAATAAGGTTCTCATTCAAGGTATGCAAGTTCTTCCTCTCAATCTCATTATATTTTAATGCTCGCTCATAGTCACTAACTTCAACTATCGTTGCATCAAATTCCTTTCCATCCTTTAATCGAGTCTAACTCATTCCTTTTAAGACTCTCAAAGTGATCTTTTAGTTGTTTAAAGAAAGGCATGACTTCAATTAAATAACATTCTTTCATTTGCTCAAAACCCCTTTCTCCTTCCGTTATACCAATGGGTGTGATCCTTTTCTTGCAAGTTTTCTCAAAATCAACAAATAGTTGAAAGATAACATATTGAATGATTAAGGTCTTGCTTTTAGTGGCAATTGTTCTAGGAACTAGATGCATTGGTGTATTTGAAGGATACACAGTCGCGATTAAACTAGGCATTTTCCAAAGGGGGGTTTGGTTTCAACAATATTTTCATCTTTCTGCTTATCTAAATCCATTTTCCAGAACACTTGTTCGGGAGTTAACAATGTCTGAGGCTTAAACTTTTTTAAGGCAATCCATTCTCCTTTTTGTAATCATGGGGTGTGATGATTACTTTCTTTTCTTTACATTTTGGATCATCTAGTTTCTTGTTCATCTTTTCCTTAGTGACTTCATCGATTTCTTATCTTCCTCTTTGCACTCAGTAGCAACTAGGTTTGTCTAGGTTTAAGGATTTCCTTGCCATCATAAAGAACCTTATGAGCATTTCTAGCCTTTTAATGACCTCTGGATTTGGTTCCTCAACAAGGGGAATGCTATGCTTATCGCTAAGGACTCTATGCTTAGTGATCATGTGAGCGGTCTGAATGGTGTTTCCTTGTACGTACAACTTGTTTTCAAGTTTGTTTTTCAAAGTTTTTAGATTAATCATTCAAGTTTTGATTCCTTTGCATTAAATTCTTGCTTAAGCATTTTCACATTTTCTTGAAGTTCTTGTTTTTTCTTAGCAGGTTTAGAAAGCTTTTTCTTGCAAGGAATTTAATTCTTGTTTTAATACTTCTTCTCTAAACCTACTTTTTCTAATAGTTTATGCGCATTTGGTCATCCATTTCTGCTTCACGAGTGGTCAACTCAAATTTTGCACGTTGTTCATAGATAGCAACACGTTCTTTATAGGCATTTAGTTGAGATTACTGGAATCATCGAGGGGCATCGCGGTGTATTCATCAAAAATATAGTCATTGTTGACTGCCGGAGATGCATCACTTGGTACAACTTCACTTTCACTTTGTTTCACATATTGATCATATGGGACAACATTGATATTACCCATATTTTCAATATTTGATACAAAAGTTTTAGTTGATAGTACTTTGTCATGCATCTTTTGCACATCGACATCATCGTATAGTTTTAGTACCTCGAGATGAGTTTGTCTTTGGATGGGCGACTTGTGGTGAAGACCTTGGGAGAAACCATTGGAGAAATGCTAGCCATAAAGATTGTGTGTGCGATGAGGTCCATCATCCACATCGAGTCGTATGCATCACTCAGCTGACTTGAAAGGCATTCTGATGATTGTGACCTATCTTCTGAATAGGCTGCTCATCCACATCTGCATCATAGGTCTTGGCATTGCCCTCGGCTAGAAATAGCAATTCCTCTTCATCCAGCGCACCATTATCACGAGCTTGCACAAGCGGCATCTTATCTCGTAATCGGCGATTCGTGGGCGCTTTGGAGATGTGCAGTTCCTTGCAATGTGTCCCTCACCACCACAATTATAACATTTGATCGGCTTAGCTTGACCTTGATTACCATTCCTTCCTCGATTACGATTACCAACATAACCTCTACCGCTCCACCTCTTCCCTGATCATCTTGTCTTTCTGAGCTGGTTGCGATCCTCCCATCTTTAGGTAGCTTGATTGTGTGGGTTAGATCTGTTACGAGGTTGTTATTGGTTTGTGGGAGAGAATTCATGTTTTGACTAATCAGAAGAGCTAGTTGATTAATGAAATTGCCCACGTGTGCATCGGCATCGGCTTGTTTGAACATAGGATCGAGAATGAGTTTGTGATTACCATTTCCCATGGGTATGACTTGTGAGGCTTTGGTTGTGATTCCGATGTTTGAGTAGAAGGCGGTTGAGTCATTAGGCGAGCTTGTCTCTCCTGGTTGGTTTTGAATGATTAGAACCAATTTTCAAACATAGCATGTCTCTCATTCCGAAGGAGGAAGGCATAGAGTTGCTCATAGTTTGTATTCTTCAATCCTTTAGTGAGCTTCGCAGAGGTGACAAACTTGTGCCATTAGGGATTCATGTTGTTCACAAATTTTGAGTTCAGCTGAATGTTAGGCATAGTCATTCCGATGTTCCTCATGTCATTCACCAACTTATGAAATCTCACATAGTACTCATAGACACTCTCATCCGGTTTCATCTTGAAGTGTTCAAATTCGTCATAGAGTTGTGATTCTCTGTCTTCCATAGTTAATTGAACACAGAGAAGCATCTTGACATTATCCCATATTGCCTTTGCTTCGGTGTTGTGATTGATCAGCTTGTAGATGTCTTTAGGAAGACCTTGAAGTACAATGTTAGAAGCCACGATATAAGCATCGAATCTCTTTTTCTCCTTATCATCAAGCTCATCATACATCTTTGGTCGGTCCATTCCGTAAATCGAGTTCCATCTTGGCGGTATCAAGTACATCTAGTCGTCTCAACTTCGTCGGTCCTTCATCAATGGATTTGAGAATGTTGACACCATTTTCCTTTCAAAGGCGATTACAATCGATTCGTTGAGCCCAAGAATCGTAGTCAGTTCTGTCGACATGGGGGGCCAGTATCTGAACCAGTTGCTTGAACATCTCGGCAACAGTGGAGATGATAGTAGGAACGTTGTGACATGTTTCAAGATCTACGGGATTTGCAATTCTTGATTAAACCGGGAAATGGATTCTTTCACGAGATTTTACGCTAAACCAAAGAACAACCGTAAGATGTAACACGAAGAGAAAAAGGTC
>OU343223.1:202845796-202971158 GCA_910596185.1 Chrysanthemum makinoi | reverse complement strand
CTAGGAGGGTATTGACTTTGAAGAATTTTTGCTCAGTTTTCCGAATCGAGGCATGATTGGTTGCAAGTAGAACATGGTAGTCTCGGATGGATGTAAGAGATGGCATTTCTGAGCGGAGATCTTAAAGAAGTCGTCTCTTCACCAACCTGAAGGCTTTGTGAATCGAGCATCCTACTACGTTTATCGTTTGAAGAAGGCTCTTTATGTTTTAAAGCAAGCAACAAGGGCATGGTATGATACGCTATCAAAGTTTCTTCTGTCTACCGGCTTCAGCAAAGGAGCAGTTGATCCAACATTGTTCACCAGTCGGCAAACACTTAATTCATTTTCAAATTTATGTTGATGATATCATCTTTGCCTCGACTGACCCCAATGAGTGGGACCGTTTTTCAAATGAAATGGGTTCTAAATTTCAAATGTCAATGATGGGACAAATGTCATTCTTCTTGGGATTACAAATTTCACAAAGTCCCGGAGGCATTTTTATAAATCAATCTAAATATGCAAATGAGATTCTAAAGAATTTTGGATTTGATTCTAGTGACCCTGTTGACCTCCCCATGATTGGCGTACAAACTAGATGGCGACCACTCAGGGATCATGGTAGACCAAGCGAAATATCGTAGCATGATCGGATCACGATGTACCTCACAGCCAGTGAACCTGATATTCCGTGTCGCGTATGCATGTGTGCTAGATACCAGGCTAAGCCTACCAAAACTTGAAGCGGTTAAACGGGTCTTTCGGTACCTCCAAGGAACCATCAACATGGGACTTTGGTACCTGAAGGACACCGGTATGTCACTAACAGTATATCAGATGCAATCATGCATGGTGTCAAGATACTCGTCGAAGTACGTCTGGAGGTGCTCAGTTTTTGGGTGATAAGCTTGTGAGAGCTGGTCTTCAAAGAAGCCGATGAGTACTTCTATTTCTTTTACAGAGGCTGAATACATAGCCATGTCATCTTGTTGTGCTCAAATCCTATGATGAGATCTCAGTGCTGACTATGGCTTTGTATTCACAAAGTCACTCAGTACTGTGATAATAAAAGTGTTATTGCTCTCTCATGCAACAACGTTCAACGTTCAAGAGCAAAGCATATCGACATTCGACATCATTTCATCAGGGAACAAGTGGAAAAGGTGTGGTGGAACTCTATTTTCGAGGAGTGAATACCGGTTAGCGGACATCTTCACCAGCCTTCCAAGAGAACGTTTGAGTTTATTCTTCCACGACTTGGCTTGAAAAGCCTTCAACCAGAAACACTCAAACGTCTTCAAGAGGAAGAGAGGAGTAAAGGTCTTTCTTTATCTATATCTTTGTATATATATTTTTTAAAAAAGCAAAATACAATATTACAAAACCTTCAAAAATCAAATAGAAAATTATAAAACTTTCAAAATCCATAAAAATGTGAAAAATTCGAAAAATCCTCAAAACATATTGTCATTATGTCATGGTTTTCTCTATTCGATATCATCTACTAACTTTGTGTTGATATTCAAAGAATGTCACGGGTCTTTAGATGTTCATCGAATGTACATAGTTTAAAAAAAAAAAAAAAAAATGAGGCGAAGAAAAATGGTGGTTTATTGTCATTTTAGGCAGTAACCCGTGTTAAAAATAAAGAACAGAGTCATGCTTTATCTTGTTTTTCAAATCTCATGCTCTGATTCTATAAAAAAAATTCTCACTATCCAATGAAAACGAATTGCTTTGAAAAAAATTACTCAGGCTCAATTTTTGAAAATCATTTGTACTAAACGGTTGTTAAAACTATCTATCTCTCATTCAACAACTTATGTCATTGATTGAGGGGCGAATATTTTTAATTAAAAGTGTATTTTTTACAAACAATGGTTTGTCTTCAAAGGATATTCAAGCATGTTTAAATCTTTGGAGTCTAAAGTCTCAACATTCGATCCTTATCGGTTAAAGCGTTTTCAAAATCAAATCAAATTCTCCTTAAAAGCTTTCAAAACAATTTACTCTCTCGAGATCCGATTCTCAAATGATTTGATAGTTGTGATCGGGGAGAATTTGTAATTTAAATTGATTTAAGCCGATAATTCGATAAATGGTTTCATAAGTGATTAGTATGTTTGCCTCCCATAAGTGAAAGCGATTTCAAATTTTCCATGCACATGTTGAGGGGGAGCAACTATTTTAAACCTCAATTTATTGAAGCGTGACTGATTGTCTCTACTTGCGATTCCCTCTAATATTGCAAAATTCTTTCAAATTTGAGGCACATATTGAGGGTCAAAATTTGAAAACCTCATCCTTACTCAAAATGATGTATTTAATCAAATGGATTGGGAAGTGATGATGATATCTTTTAGAAATTGGAAATCAAAGAAATTAATTCTTTCTCTTGCCTCCGTGTGCTAAACGATTTCAAATACATGATGCATATGTTGAGGGGGAGCTTTTCTAAAATATCAAAACAATTAAGATACAAAATGCTTTGATTCTATATCACAAGTATCTTAATTGATTTTTCAAATGGTTTTCAATTGGTTCCAATGGCAGATGAACAATACCAAAAAGACCGACCAACTTTACATTATGTATGGTGATATAAGGATGATAAGGTTAGGTATTAGTTCCCATGATCCTCCAGAACCGGAGGGATCTACCCAGGGAAAATCCACTAGATAGTGTAGAGTCCTTAGGTATATTGATAAAAGGAGAAAAAAATGAGATATGGGAAGAGTGCGGACTGAGACTGAGCTAGTACTGGAATAAACCCAACAAGGTTCTAGTCATGAAGTCTCATTAAGCAGAAGGGTTGAGAATGAAAAAGAATTGGAATGTGAAAAGGGTGAAAATAAATAGCCCTCCAATTATTCAACCTTAGGGCAGAAACCGGGTTCGATTCATATGCTACTGGTGCTTACTAAGGTAACACAGGTATTGAAGACAAGACGTCATGGACCCAATGACGCACTGCACTAAACTTCCCAAGCTACTCAAGTTCCTCTTAAAAGGGCTTGTTTCATTCTCACGGGGAACCTACATATTCTATCGACTCTCTCTTAGAGATTGTTGATATTGAAGAAGGAGACCCTCTCCCTAGTCTCCGGCACAGGAAACCAAAAGAGCACTAATTGAGTCTAAAGCCACGAGATCATCTTATAAATCTCTTTAGGACACTTTCAATGAAGACTCTCTGTTTCACACAATGTGGAAAGAGAGATTATATCTTATGAGTCCTACGCATTATCCTTGTGGTATTGCCAGAACATCTAAGTGATATGCATACATATTCACGATGAAGATGGAAAACCTTCTGGAGCCAACATCAAACAAGCTCCTGGTAGGTGGAATGTGAGATCTATCCAATAGATCAACCATGTGACAACTGGACAGAAACAATGGAGAAATTCAATCTTTTGGATCAATCCTGGTTCAGGTTATGGATTGACGGATACCTTTGAAAAACCGGTCGTTGAGCTTAAAAATATTTTCTTTAGCACATCGACTGTGTGCTTATTTCTCAAAATAAAAGGTGTTTATGATTGATAATTGATTTTCATTAAAACCTTCGTTGTATTGCAAAAACTATTTCTATTGAGTAATACACGATTGTTTTTCAAATATCTTTTCATCAATCAGTGAATCTCGTTTCGCTGGTTCACTCACTCCGTGTTGTCTTCTTTGAGACGTTCCGGTTTGAAAATAACTAGAGCAGCTGCGAAACCCTGTCAAGGAAATTCTTCGGAATTATACCTGATCACATGCAGTACTTGTACTGATTAACGGGGAACCGTGGGCCGTGTACCTCAATTCAACAAAAGTGATCAAAGACACTTTCGTGTGCTTTATTGCTAACTGTTGTTTGCAGGTACGCCCGACGTTTGCAGCTGATCAGAATGGAGCGGTCAATCCATAGCCGCATGCTCACACAACACATTCATTTCTAAAGAAATCATGATAAGTGCATCAAAGACTCTGATATTATCACTCCATGCTTCTGCTACGCTGCTGCCAATATCATGAATCAACGAAAACTTTCGCTACTCTGATAAGAATAAATCATGATCCAGAATGTGAGCATGTCGGTCCAAAAGTCACAACATCACTAATTACCAACACCACAAAGGTTGAGTCAGAGATTTAATGTGGCTGATGATCTCAAAGCTGGCTCAAAACTCAGTATCACGTGGATCAGTTAAAGAATCAAAGACTACGAGCTACAGAACAAAGAACATGGACAAGAATCCAAGAACAATCTCAATGTAATATCTGTTTGTATTCAATGTAATTTTAATGTGTGTTTGAGGTGACCTCCCTTAGGGGGAGATTGTTAGGAATTAGAAATTCCAGGTATTAAAGAGTCGGTCACCTCAAGTATATGTAATCGTTAGAAAGCTCGTAGTCGTAGTTATTTTATGTTAAGTAGTATTTAGTTAAGTAACACCATGGAGGACGGACGGGTCTTTACCCACTGTATGCCTGATCCACAGCCCGTAGGTGGCGTTTGTTTGTATAAAACTATAAATACCCTCTACCTCCCAAGGTAGAGGGTTGGAGCTTCAATATCATTTTTCTTTGCTTCACATAGTTCCCAACTCTCTTCCTTTCTCTTACAAGAACTTTCTCTCTCTAAACATTGTTAACGCCCCACATGGTTATGGTTTAATGTGTTTGTGAAATCCTATATCTAACAATTTCCATACATGAACCAAGTAAATGGTATGTTTAACCCAACGGACCATGAGATATTGGGGGACCAAACGCTTGAGTTATTTGTGTCATAGGTATGCTTGAAAGTTGGATTAGAACCTGATGAATGGATAAAAGATAGTGGATGCTCAAGACACATGACGGGCAACAAAAGTCTCTTCTCAACATACCAAGAGTATGCGGAGGTAATGTCACTTTTGGTAGCAATCTCAAAAGCAAAATCATTGGCAAGGTACGATCGCTCATAACTCCCTAACTATTGATGATTCTCATGTTGATAGGTTAGGATTAAATGTACTTAGTATTAGCCAACTATGTGATAAAAAATATAAACTACTATTTGAAGAAAATGGTAGTAAAATACTAAAAGATGGTATCACCATAGCTAAAGGAGTTAGGAAAAAAAAACATATACGTCATGAAAATAGATAAAACATCTAATGACAAACTTTGTCTAACAACCTTAGATTATAACTCTACTCTTTGGCATAGACGATTAGGTCACGCTAATATGAGACTTATCCAAAACCTATCCTCAAAAGAGCTAGTTATAAATTTACCAAAACTAAAATATGACCAATATTTTTGCGACGCTTGCAAAATTTGTAAACAAACTCATAGTAGCCCAAAGGCTAAAAACATGGTGTCCACATCTAAGTGTCTAGAGCTTTTGCATATGGACTTGTTTGGTCCATCCGCTATAAGAAGTTATGGAGGCAACCTATACACTTTGGTCATAGTAGATGATTACTCAAGGTTCACTTGGACATTATTTTTGAAAACTAAAAATGAAGCTTTTGATAAATTTGAAATATTTAGCAAGAAAATTCAAATTCAAGTAGGTGTTAACATTGTGCCGATCCGAATGGATCATGGTCGCGAGTTTGACAATGAAACACAATTTGGAAACTTTTGTGATACAAATGGTATAACACATAACTTCGGCTCTCGAACAGCCTAATATAATGGAGTTGTAGAACGTAAAAATAGAACTATTCAAGAAATGAGTAGAACAATGCTTAATGAACAAAACATACCTCAAAAAGTTTGGTGCAACTCCGTTGATACTTCTACATACATTTTAAATAGAGTTTTAATACGTCCTTTCTTGAACAAAACACCATATGAATTATATAAAGGCAAAAAGCCGACTTTAGGATATTTTAAATTGTTTGGGTGTAAATGTTTCATTCTTAATACCAAAGACTATCTCACCAAATTTGACCCAAAGTCTTATGAAGGTGTATTTCTTGGTTACTCACAAACTAGTAAAGCTTACATAGCTTTAAACAAAGAAACAATGAGAGTCGAGGAATCGTTGAACATAACATTCGACGAATGTCCACCTCCTTCTACGACATCACCTTTGGTAGATGATGACTTAGTTGAAAGTCAACTTGTAGAAAGTCAAGAAATGATTGCAAATGACAAGGAAGATGAACCATTAAATAATGAAATTATAAAAACCAAAGAATCCAAAAGTCATCCTTTAGAAAAAGTCATAGGACAACTAAATCAAAGAACGTTAAGATCACAAGCCTAAAATCAAAGTAACTACTTTTGCTTTTTATCAATCATTGAACCGAAAAACATAAACGAAGCAATAAAAGATGAATCTTGGGTAATTGCTATGCAAGAAGAGTTAAACTAATTTTTTAGAAATGATGTTTGGAAATTGGTTCCAAAACCTAAAGATCAAACTAAAATTGGAATGAAATGGGTTTTTCGAAATAAAATGGACGAAAATGGTGTAGTGTCTAGAAACAAAGCTAGGCTTGTCGCACAAGGTTATAATCAACAAGAAGGGATTGATTATGACGAAACTTATTCACCAGTAGCTAGGCTCGAGTCTGTTAGAATCTTACTTGCATATGCATGTGCTTATGACTTTAAATTATTTCAAATGGATGTTAAAAGTGCATTCCTAAATGGGTTCATTAACGAAGAAGTATGTTTGCTCAACCTCCGGTTTTACCGACTTTGAAAAACCACATCATGTCTTCAACTTAAAAGACATTATACGGACTTAAGCAAGCACCAAAAGCTTGGTACGATCGGCTTAAGACTTTCTTAGTAGAAAAAAAATATACCATGGGATTAGTATATAATACTCTCTTTACCAAGAAAAAGGAATCACACATTATCATAGTTCAAATATACGTTGATGACATCATATTTGGATCAACTTGTCAAGAGCTATGTGATGATTTCTCTAAAATCATGAACGACGAGTTTGAGATGAGTATGATGGGTGAGTTAAATTTCTTTTTAGGACTTCAAATTAAACAACTTTAAGATGGTGTGAAAAACTAGAAAGGGGGTTGAATAGTGTGGAAAACTAGAAGGGGGGGGGTTGAATAGTTTTGCCGATTTTAAAATTAGTTTCTAAAAACTTTAGATTCGATGTTATGTGAAATCGTATGGGTGAAGATAAAGTATAGATCTAAGAGTATTGAAAGTAAATAAAGTAAAGCAAGGGATATAAATGACACAACCGATTTATAGAGGTTCGGCTACAAGGACACCTTCCTTGATCTACTCCACTCCCCGAGTCACCTACTCGAGAGTTCAAGCACTATGTCAACAAACTCCTTCAACTTGGCAGAGAAGCCTTCACAACATTGCTTACACCTTTTTCTGGTACAAATCTAAATACCGAGTCCTTAACCGGAGGACCAAACAAACACGACTATTACACAACAACTATGTGAAATATCAAGTACAAGATCTTTGCTTTGAACAAATCTTGTGGAGGAACAAATCAATCAAGGACCCCTTGCTTGGATGACTTGTAGTAAGCTCGTAATCTCGCATTAGAGAAGGACCTATATGAGAATCACAATAGAAGAAAGAAGAACAACTCTCTAGATCAAGTGATCTTTTGTTAGAAGAGAGTAAGAGTATATGAGAGAGTTAGTAAGAAGAGGGGTGAAGAGAAATGAAGAAATGGCTCTCTATTTATAGGAAAAAACTTGTCACTATAGCACGGATCCCACGGATCCCTCCCTTAAGGGATCCGTCTAGTGTAATACTAGGGATCCGTGGGACACTCCTCTTTGCCCATAGGTTTTTTGGTTATGGGTCATGGGTCATGGGTTATGGGTTGGTCCATGGGTCTTTCATTAGATACAATGTATCTAATAGATGCAATGCATCTAGTCAAATGTATATGGGTCAATACCATGGGTTATGGATATGCTCCATGGGTTGTTATTTTTACCCATCCTAATAAACTATTACAACAAATGATTTATTACAACAATTTGTATTAAATGACTATATGTAAATGCTTTACAAAAATAACATGTATCCTTATAATTTTACTTATGATAACATTATATTTGTTATCAACAAAACACAAAGAGATCGCTCAATATTAATAAATATTTTTACGATTTATTTGTATTAACAATCTCCCCCTTTTTGTTGATGACAAAACATAATGTTATGATGAGTAAAACTTAAGATTAGATGTATGTTTTGAAAGCCTAAGTTTTACTTCTTCTCCCCCTTTTTGTCGAAACAAAAAGTTAACCCAATGAAGAAATAAAAGGTGGAAAAATAGTCCACGTATCGCTTACTCCCCCTTGACGGTAGCTCCCCCTAGATTGGGGCGTCAAGTGAGAGAAAAACAAATCCTACAAAGAAAGGGTTAGTAGTAACATGCATAAATAATCTTGTGATTGACGAGAATCAAGACTGGGAACCAATGTATGTAAACAAGGCCTTGTAATAAAACAACAAAATGTAGTGGTATTTATGCCACATACAAGCATGTAAAAGTAAGAACAAGACTTCTTCTTAAAAATGAATCAAAAGAAAAATACTAAAATATAAATAGTAAAAATGATTCCTTCCATGCTTGCATAAGTTATGGATGGAGGTTTTGACGAGTAATGATATTTATGCGATCAAGAATGAGAGTATGACTCGCATTTCTTCCCTAATTTCTATTGCAATATCCTTAGTGGATTGGCAATGTTCACAGTGTAAGTGATGTGGGTAGTGAGTGCGGAAATTTTCCGGATGACTTTGATTTCTGAGAAGCGGAAGTTGTGGTGGAAAAGTTGGAAAATACGGATCAAAGTCCGGAATATTTGGTAGTGGTGGTGGAAAAGAACCTAGATGTTCTTGTAACATAATGGGAGCTAAGGATGGTGAGGTTTCAAGGTCTTTGAAATTTGTGTTTGGAGAAGTGGGAGGTGTCAAAAAGGCTAGTTCTTTTTGCTTTGTATGTCGAGATCTTGTTGGAGTCTTAAGGAGTTCCGAAAGAGTGACTTTAGGTGGTGCTGTGATGGGTGATGAGATTGGTGTACTTGTTGGTGATGAAGGGGGTGCTATAATGGAAGCATCTTGTGGTGATGAACCATTTGATGATGGTATTGCTAAGCAACAAGGCCGGATGCTAATCCGTGCGGATTTCCTAGATTTTGATTGTGGTATTTTGGAAGGTGGTAGGACAAAGTTTTGGATATGTTGAAAAGGGTTGTTTGCACTAGGTGATTCATCTATGTTGGAAGATCTTTTAAATGACATGATGAAGTGAAGTTGAGATGTGATGAATATGCAAGCATTTTGGGAATTCTATTTATAGAAAAATAATGCATTGTAATGAATGCTTGACCTAAAATGTGGATTAAAATCTAATGATTAGATATGAATTTAAGACATGTGATCATGAGAACACAAGAATTAAATAGCATACTCCAAAAAAATAAAAGAAATGATGAAACTAATGAAGTTTTCATCCAAAGTGAGAAAAAATAGAAGATAAAATTAGCTTCTTTCTCACGGATCCCACGGATCCTTCCCTTGAGGGATCCGTCCAGCATTAAGGATGGGATCCGTGGTACTGGTGATTCAGGAAGCTCAAAATTTTCCTTTTGGAAATATTTGTGCCTAGTGTGTGCCTATATGGAAACCATTTGGAGTTGTGGTTATCTCGACTTCTAAAAAGAAAAAGTAAAATAAACTAGAAGTGAAAAAGCACACTATTATGTGAGATAACCCGAGTGCTCCTAATTCATTGTTGCTTAAATGAATGTACCCAAAAACACATATTAGTTATGTGTCCTCTTTAGCATTCAAAAGACATGAGATGCAATGAAAACGTATTTTTACTTTGTATTAATAATGAAAAAGCGATTTGTCTTAAGCGTGAGAAATGACTTTTATGAAAGTCATACGGGAAGAGGTATCCATTTAGAAATTTTTTTTGAAAAGAGGTTTCTATGTGTGAATAAACCGTTTATTCTTTAAAAACAAATATGTATGCAATTACGTTTTTGCAAAAGGTACTTATCTTGAAAACTAAGAGAAAACTATGAGTTATAAGTAAAACATATCTTGGGTTTTGAAAATTACCGTATTGCTTGTGAGTTGTGCATGAAATAGAGATCCTAGACTCAGAAAGAAGAAGGCCAGTGTTTACATACCTCATACAGTTTAAAAGCAAATTATGACGATTGTTCCATGAGACCAAGACCAAGACGAAGTAGGTTGAATTGTTCCCTCTTCAACGGTTTGGTGAGGACGTCGGCTATGTTGTCTTCGGATGCTACCTCCTCAATAGAGATGTTCCCCTTTTGAACATTGTCTCTTAAGAAGTGATGACGAATCTCTATATGCTTTGTGCGAGAATGCAATACCGGATTCTTGCTTAAATCGATGGCACCTTTGTTGTCACATAGAATGGCTATGTTACTTAGATGAATGTCGTAGTCAACTAACGCTTGTTTCATCCATAGTGCTTGTTGGCATGCTTTGTCGGCGGAGACATATTCGGCTTCGGTTGTTGATATTGCTAATGCCATTTGCTTCTTTGAGAACCAAGATGTTAAAAAACATCCCATAAAAATACATACCCCACTTGTACTTTTTCGGTCAACATAATCACCTGCATGGTCGGAATCTGCATATACAATTGTTTCTAATCCCGTACCCTTAGGATACCATAATCCTAATTGAGTTGTACCCTTAATGTATCTAAATATCCTTTTGACGGCTTCTAGATGTGATGTTTTAGGATCTTCTTGAAACTTAGCACATAGACAAACACTAAACATTATATCCGACCGACTAGCCGTGAGGTAGAGAAGACTACTGATGAGTGTCTAAATACTCATCATTTTTGTACCATTTAAACTGCAAAAACATCTGAAGACACTCAGAAATGCATCAAAATGATAAAAATATCACAAATAAGTGTTTTATGTGTTTTAAATGCAAAAATATCAAATCTGGTGAAAAACGTATCAAGTTTGCATAATTGGCAGTTTTAGTCCCCCAAGTTTCAAAAATTGTCAAAAACAGTCCTTGGTAAAACAAATAAGAAAAATGTTATTCAAGGTCCCTGAAATATTTTAAATTTTCAAAAATGGTCCTTGAATAAATATTTTGTCAAATGGCAGAAAAGGTCCCTGAACTTTCATGAAATGTCAAGTTTGGTCCCTGGAAAAATTGAAAATGTCAAAACTGGTCCTTGTACTATTGGAAATTTTCAAAATTGGTCCTTGTGACAACTTTGGAGAAATGACAGTAATGGTCCCTCTAGTTTGGCAAAATTGCAAAGTTAGTCCTTGTTATATTAAACCAAACCTTGACCCTTTCCCATTTTGACCCCTGCCCGTTATACCTTTTTGACCCTTCCTATTTTTGAACCCTTGGTCAACCCAGTCAAACAACAGACTCTTCCCTCCACTCCTTCTTCCTCTCCACTTGCCTGCTACACCGCTGCACTCCCTCCCATCACCCCCTCACACCTTATCCCTATCCCTAACCCCCTCATCATCACACCTATTCCACCCCCCCTAGTTGCTAGCTTCAGAGTCTCCAGTGGTGGGATTGAATCAAGAGGACACGTGGAAGATTTTGGATAAAAAGGAAGAAGAAGAGAGGATAGTCAGTAGTTAGTTTTTTTTTTCTATGTATGTCGTTTTTTTTAGTTATCTTAATTAGTGTTTTTAAAATGTAATTCTAAGCTTAATGTGTTAAACTCAAGTTAAGTTATCATTGTAATCTGTTTTAAGAATCAAATTCAAAGTTTGGATAAAATCCTTGTTCTTGTATTCACTGTTGAGAAATTAAGTTTCAAACTCTTGTCTTAAAGCTTCTATTAGCTTATTTTTAAGCTTAAACAGGTTTACTCAAGCTTATTAGAGCTTTTTGTAAGCTTGGATAACATTTTCAAGCAAATTTGGTTGATGGTCAACAAAAATCAACTGGGGAGCTAAACTGGAAAATGGTGATCTTGGGTTGTTGCAGTGGTTGAAATGGGTTGGAAATAGATTAGGTTAGAGTAGATTGGGTTTGGTTTGGCCTGCAACACTAGCTGGACTCTTGTGAGTATTTGTCCAATTTTCATTTTCACATCATATTGCATATTTTGTATCTGTAATCATTAACTGTTCAAATTTGGTTATTTAGTTGTACTTAGGTTATTTAATCTCAGTTTGATCCATAATATTAGCTAGTGTAATGTTTAGTTTCATTCTAAAGTTCAAAACATTATATATAGTGTTTGGTTTAGCTGCATTATCTGGTTATAGGCTAGTTTCAGTGGCAGTTTCTTGTTGTTCAGTTTGTGTCACTCATGTATACTCATATCTGTCTAAACATTGTGCCTGCAAATGCTGAAAGTCAAAATCACATCTCTTCTGTCTTAACTGTTCCACTGTTGGAATTTTTGAAAGCTAAAAGCTTGATTTGTGTTCAATTTTTAGTAGAATAGCTTAATATAACTTTATTTCATCATAATATATTAACATCAATCCACAAATCACTCTCAAAGTTGGAAAAAGTCAAAACTCCAAAACTGCTAAAAAGTCAAAAAAAAAGCTTGAAAAGTCAGTTTTTGGCCAACTAGGGTGAATTATCTTGGACTCATCTCTGGGCCAATTTCAATGAAACTTGTGGCTTTTAAAAGTTCAACTGCTCTAGTTTATTGTTGTCATTTTTGTATATTTTTGTAAATTTTTTTTAAGCTTCAAATGAGCTTGGCATTTGGGCCTTATATGCCCTGTGCACACACTCAGTATTAACTGAGTGTGTGCAGGCCATTTGCAGAGCTTGCTACAAGCTCATTTGAGCTTGTCCAAGTCTCAGCTTTGGATTATAAGCTCCCAGCCAGGTCTTTTGTAGGTTCCTTCATTTGTTTTTAAATTTCAGCTTATTTTGTATCTTGTACTTAAGCTCTTAAGTTGGTCCCAAAATCTGTTTTAGCTTATAAACTCAAAACATCAAATCTGTGTAATCAGCTATTCAGTGGTTAAAAGTAGTTGTAATCTGTTGCATTTAGGTTCTTTTAGTATATTATAGCTTTTGTTATCAGTTGGTGGCTTATTTTGTCCATTTGCTTATTTCAAGTGCTTATTTCTAAGCACTTGACATAGCAGCTTCTTATTCCTCCACACAACCATATGTTTTTCCATTTTTCCTAGATTCTATATTGTTTTAAAGCTTATCTTGAATTTGTCAGATTTTTCCTAGCTTGTTTGCTATTTTTCTACATTTTAATTAGTTTTTAAGCATTTTTAATTAGTTTTAAATACCAAAAATTAAGAAAAGGTTCAAAAAAATAATTTTTCAATTTTCCTAAGTTTAGATAAATATAAAAAGACAAAAAAATATTTTTTCAGATTTTTCTTAGTTACATTTGTATTATTAAGTAATTTAATTAGTTTTAAATAGTTTAAAATTCATAAAAAATAGAAAAATAATCAGAAAAATACAAAAATCGTTTTTAAAATTCTATTTTGTTATTTTAGATTTTTCTAAGTCAAAAGTTTATTTTTCTAGCTTTGTTTCATATTTTCTTGTATTTTAGGTTAATATTTAATAGTTAAAATTAGTTTTTAATTAATAATAATTAATTAAATAGTTATAAAAATAATTTCTTTTTCTAAAAATTTTCTTTTATCATTAGGTTTGTAAAAATGTCATTTTCATATTTTTAGGTCTTTTATTTCTTAGATCTCACTTTTTAATTTGTACGTTTACGTAAGTTTTATTTAAACGTAAGTTTTAAGTTTTAAACGTTCATCATTTTGCAAATAGTGATAGCGTTTATTTAATATTTTTTATCTTTTTAATTTTCTTTAATTTGCATTTAAGCCCCTAGTTTTTATGGGCTTTCTCTTTAGGTATAGATCAATCACTATCCTTTCCCTTTCAATCCTCTCGATCACTTAACGTTTGACTATTCTCGCACGCTCGTTGGACTTAACGACCTGGGGAAACACTATACTCTCCTGATCTTCATTGAGTTTGTGCTTGAACTGTTTTAAGTTTGTTACGGTCGGCCATTCACAAGTGGCCGGCTTGAGTGATAAAACTTGACGGTTTGGCACAGATCAAATTTTGGCGCCGCTGCCGGGGAGCAGTGCTAATAGTCTTACGTTTAGCAGATTAGTGATTTGAATATTCACTCCTTGTTTATACCATCTATATATTTAAAATCAAAAACCCAAAAAGATTTTCATTCTTTGTTTTTACAAAATGTTTATCCAAAAATTCAAAAATATCCATCTTTACCCTCTCACATCTTTGATTCTTCATCCCAGCCCCTCTGAACCCTTTGATTCTTTTCTATGTCTTATCCTCACCCTCTTGGTTGTCAATGGTGTGGTAGTCCTTATAATGGTGACAATTGCCCCAGTTGTAACATGGTGGAATCAGGAAACGGGTCTGTCTATAACCAGGATTCTTATTCCTACCATAACACAACTGATTTATTCCATCAGCTACCACACTGTGAGACTCAGCAGTTTTACTGTTGTGAGTAACGTATGCGGTGGTTCACTACAGCCTGGACATTGTCAATCGAAACACGCTGTCTATGAGCGCATTCCCATAACAATTACATTACAAACACATATGACCTCCACGTACCATCAGCTTATCATATGAGTATTGTCGAGGTCCTATTCTAGCTCTGATTGTCAAACAAGGAATCCATTTTGTAATAATTACTTGTACTCTTCAGATCATGATCAACCTCCACAAGCATTCTCAAGTGAATCGCACCACCTCACCGAGCTAATTTCCTCAAAATCTTTCTCCTTGATCTTTTGGATTTGGTGAAAGATTTGAAGGAATGTAAACATCCCCAAGATAATCCAAATGAAAAATCCATGGAAGTTTTGTTAGCTGAAGAGCGGATCGCTAAATTAGATCTCTGCATTGCCTTTGAAAACTGCTAGGAATCAATTGAAAAGAAAAAAGTGTACCAAATCTAGCTCGACCGCTTTCATTCCTCGATGACGATGATGATGAAGTTACCTTGATATTAGTCAACTATGTACAAGTTCATCAAGTTCATCAGTTGAAATTCCTTCCATGAAAAATCAGTGAGAAAAGACTATGATGGAATTACTAGCAGAAGAACAAATGGAAAGTATAAAACATATGTATGCTAGTCCTTTCTAAACTCCCCTCACTGTTGTTATCACACCAAGCTCCCACTCACTTCTCTCTCAACATGGGGACGAGCATCTTGACACTGGTTCTAAAAAAGGAATCGGGCTTAATTCATAAAGTCTAGTGTTGATCCTTGTCCCAATCCCGAGAGAGTCACAGGAACTTCTGATCATATGTGTGATCTTTCCTCTTGAGTGTTCAAAAGATCATTTTGAGACTTTTCTCCGATTTTTAGCTTAACGATTGTTTTTATGGAGACATCGAATGTTGAGGCATCACTCCCTTACCTCGATCCTCTTCTTGAGGAGTTCACCGATGAACTCACTCACATCAGTCCACTTTCATCGGAAAGTGACGATGATCTCTTTGATTTCGAAGCCGATCTTGAAGAAACTAAAAATCTCCTATATAATGATCATCCACTCATTTCTTGTCCCATTTCCCACTCTTTCTATTCCTTCTCTCACTCCAGATGAGGAAGATGACAACTTTTGGAAGGAGGTCGATGCTTTTCTTAGTGATGAGTCAATCCCAACAGGAATTGACAATACTTGCTTTGATTCGGAGGGAGACATCCTCTTTCTTGAAAATCTATTGATTGAAGAACCGTTTCCATTCTCTCCCTCCCGAAATTTTGTTGCCAATCACCATACAAGCTTCCGGCCTAAGCTTAAAATCTAACAAATGGTCATTTGCTCCTCACTAATGAAGAATGGGATTGCATTGTGATGCACATCTTTATTCCATTTTTCACAGATGGTGTGGTTTCTCGCTCCCTTTTTCCTTTGGGAATGAGGACACTATTTTTGATCCCGCATTTTCATTTATTATTTTGTTTTGCTCTATGTATATCTCATCGGTGTTGAACTTTCACGTACTTCAATGTTTATCCAAACATCTTGAATGAAAGTCCGATGGAGATTGTTTCTTCCACTTACTTCCCCATGAACAAATTAATTCGAGGTCGAAAGCTAGCGACTTTAATCAAAAACAAGTAGTTAAACATGGGTTTTCACCCGTGTGTACCACCCTAGTGTGGAGGAGATACCCCACATGTTGTATATAGATCTATGAAATGAATGAAAATTGTAAATATTAAAAAAGAGAATAATTGTTGTGTTTCTACACTTAGCTAGTAAGGTTATCTTTTACGTTCTAAGTTTCGCATAACACGGTACTTTGAATATTGAGGACAATATTCATTTCTAAGTGTGGGGGAAATTTCGCGAATTTTGATCATAAATGTACCCTTTTAGTCCTTTTTTCCCCCAAAATGGCCAAATTTAAAAAAAAAAAAATTTAGTGGAAGTACTATGTACTAAACACAACAAATGGTAATCAGTCCACCATGTCTAAACCACATAAGGATTGGCTAATCCAGGAGCAAACGGCTCTTGGTAAAGATATCTCAAATCCGTTGACGGCTTGCAATTTGCCCAAAATTGTATGGTATTCAAATTTCACCATATCCTTAAAAGTGAAGAGTTGGCTAGCCCGCAAGTTTATGGCTTGTGGTAAAGGCTTGAAAATCATAATTGGTAATCAGCTCACCAAAAGATATTTTATCTAAGAGTTATTAGTCCAGTATAAACGGCTTCCGGTAAAGACAAATCAAATCCGTTGGAAGCTGGTGATTTGCTCAAAATCATTTGGTTATCGGTGTACCAAGGTTCTTACTTGAATGAAACATTTGCTACTCCAGAAGTAATGGCTTTTGGTAAAGAGACGAAATCCATTAATTTTTCTCAAAACATTGCTAGGGACTAGCAATATCTTAGTGTGGGGGATTGATGAGTGTCTAAATACTCATCATTTTGTACCATTTAAACTGCAAAAACATCTGAAAACACTCAGAAATGCATCAAAATGATAAAATATCACAAATAAGTGTTTTATGTGTTTTAAAGGCAAAATATCAAAATCTAATGAAAAACGTATCAAGTTTGCATAATTGGCAGTTTTAGTCCCCCAAGTTTCAAAAATTGTCAAAAACAGCCCCTGTAAAACAAAATAAAGAAAAATGTTATTCAAGGTCCCCAATATTTTAAATTGTCAAAAATGGTCCTAAATCTTTTTGTCAAATGGCAGATAAGGTCCCTGAACTTTCATAAAATGTCAAGTTTGGTCCCTGGAAAATTGAAAATGTCAAAACTAGTCCTTGTACTATTGGAACTTGTCAAAATTGGTCCTTGTGACAACTTTGGAGAAATGACAAAGAATGGTCCTCTAGTTTGGCAAAATTGCAAAGTTAGTCCTTGTTATATTAAACCAAACCTTGACCCTTTCCCATTTTTGACCCCTGCCCTTTATACCTTTTTGACCTTCCTGTTTTGAACCCTTGGTCAACCCAAGTCAAACAAATGACTCTTCCCTCCACCTCCCGCTTCCCTCCAACTTGCTCACACCCTGCAAGAACTCCTCTCCCATCACCCCTTACACCTTATCCCTTATCCCCAACCCCTCATCATCACACCCACCCCCCCCTAGTTGCTAGCTTCAGAGTCTCCAGAGGTCAAAATGCCCTTCCCGCCAAAATTGGATAAATAGCCAATATGAGCAAAACTCACCCATTGGCTCAAAAAAGTGGTGGGATTGAATCAAGAGGACACGTGGAAGATTTTGGATATAAAGAGGGAAGAAGAAGGAGAGGATAGTCGTAGAGTTAGTTTTTATTTTTTCTATGTATGTCGTTTTTTTTAGTTATCTTAATTAGTGTTTTTAAAATGTAATTCTAAGCTTTAATGTGTTAAACTCAAGTTAAGTTATCATTGTAATCTGTTTTAAGAATCAAATTCAAAGTTTGGATAAAATCCTTGTTCTTGTATTCACTGTTGAGAAATTAAGTTTCAAACTCTTGTCTTAAAGCTTCTATTAGCTTATTTTTAAGCTTAAACAGGTTTACTCAAGCTTATTAGAGCTTTTGGTAAGCTTGGATAACATTTTCAAGCAAATTTGGTTGATGGTCAACAAAAATCAATTGGGAGCTAAACGGAAAATGGTGATCTTTGGTTGTTGCAGTGGTTGAAATGGGTTGGAAATAGATTAGGTTAGAGTAGATTGGGTTTGGTTTGGCCTGCAACACTAGCTGGACTCTTGTGAGTATTTGTCCAATTTTTATTCTCACATCATATTGCATATTTTGTATCTGTAATCATTAACTGTTCAAATTTGGTTATTTAGTTGTACTTAGGTTATTTAATCTCAGTTTGATCCATAATATTAGCTAGTGTAATGTTTAGTTTCATTCTAAAGTTCAAAACAGTTATATATAGAGTGTTTGGTTTAGCTGCATTATCTGTGTTATAGGCTAGTTCAGGGCAGTTTTTGTTGGTTCAGGTTTGTGTCACTCATGTATACTCATATCTGTCTAAACATTGTGCCTGCAAATGCTGAAAGTCAAAATTACATCTCTTCTGTCTTAACTGTTCCATCGTTGGAATTTTTGAAAGCTAAAAGCTTGATTTGTGTTCAATTTTTAGTTGAATAGCTTAATATAACTTTATTTCATCATAATATATTAACATCAATCCACAAATCACTCTCAAAGTTGGAAAAAGTCAAAACTCCAAAACTGCTAAAAAGTCAAAAAAAAGCTTGAAAAGTCGGGTTTTTGGCCAACTAGGGTGAATTATCTTGGACTCATCTCTAGGCCAATTTCAATGAAACTTGTGGCTTTTAAAAGTTCAACTGCTCTAGTTTATTGTTGTCATTTTTGTATATTTTTGTAAATTTTTTTTAAGCTTCAAATGAGCTTGGCATTTGGGCCTTATATGCCTGGCACACACTCAGATAACTGAAAGTGTGCAAGCCATTTGCAGAGCTTGCTACAAGCTCATTTGAGCTTGTCCAAGTCTCGACTTTGGATTATAAGCTCCCAGCCAGGTCTTTTGTAGGTTCCTTCATCTGTTTTTAAATTTCAGCTTATTTTGTATCTTGTACTTAAGCTCTTAAGTTGGTCCCAAAACTGCTTTTAGCTTATTAACTCAAACATCAAATCTGTGTAATCAGCTATTCAGTGGTTAAAAGTAGTTGTAATCTGTTGCATTTAGGTTCTTTTAGTATATTATAGCTTTTGTTATCAGTTGGTGGCTTATTTGTCCATTTGCTTATTCCAAATGCTTATTTATAAGCACTTGAGTCTGCAGCTTCTTATTCCTCCACACAACACCATGTTTTTCCATTTTTCCTAGTTTCATAATATTATTTTAAGCTTATCTTGAATTTTCCAGATTTTTCTAAGCTAGTTTGCTATTTTTCTTGATTTTAATTAGTTTTTAAGCATTTTTAATTAGTTTTAAATACCAAAAATTAAGAAAAGGTTCAAAAAAATAATTTTTCAATTTTCCTAAGTTTAGATAAATATAAAAAGACAAAAAAATATTTTTTCAGATTTTTCTTAGTTACATTTGTATTTTTAAGTAATTTAATTAGTTTTAAATAGTTTAAAATTCATAAAAAAATAGAAAAATAATCAGAAAAATACAAAAATAGTTTTGAAAATTTTATTTTGTTATTTTAGATTTTTCTAAGTCAAAGTTTTATTTTTCTAGCTTTATTTCATATTTTCTTGTATTTTAGGTTAATATTTAATAGTTAAAATTAGTTTTAATTAATAATAATTAATTAAATAGTTATAAAATAATTTTCTTTTTCTATAAATTTTCTTTTATCATTAGGTTTGTAAAATGTCATTTTCATATTTTTAGGTCTTTTATTTCTTAGATCTCACTTTTTATTTTGTACGTTTACGTAAGTTTTATTTAAACGTAAGTTTTAAGTTTTAAACGTTCATCATTTTGCAAATAGTGATAGCGTTTATTTAATATTTTTTATCTTTTAATTTTCTTTAATTTGCATTTAAGCCCTTGTAGTTTATGGGCTTTCTCTTTAGGTATAGATCAATCACTATCCTTTCCTTTCAAATCCTCTCGATCACTTTTACGCTTGACTATTCTCGCACAGCTCGTTGGGACTTAACGACCTGGGGAAACACTATACTCTCCTGATCTTCATTGAGTTTGTGCTTGAACTGTTTTAAGTTTGTTACGGTCGGCCATTCACAAGTGGCCGGCTTAAGTGATAAAACTTGACGGTTTGGCACAGATCAACTACCAATCATGCCACGATATTTTGTGTTATCAACGGATTCGCCGTCTTCATCTTTTGTGAGTTTAGTGTCGGATGAAATTGGTGTCCTAAATGGTTTTGACTCTTCTAAACCGAATTTCTTTAACATCTCCTTAATGTATTTAGATTGATTAAAGAAAATACCATCTTCTACTTGTTTGATTTGTAGACCAAGAAAGAAACTAAGTTCTCCCATCATACACATCTCGAACTCATCAAGCATGATTTTAGAGAAATCATCACACATGTCTTGATAAGTAGATCCGAATATAATATCATCTACATATATTTGAACAATGATTATATGTGACTCTCTTTTCTTAGTAAAAAATGTGTTATCAACTAACCCCATGGTGTAGTTGTGTTTGATTAAGAATGACTTGAGTCTATCATACTAAACTATTGGAGCTTCTTTAAGACCGTAAAGGGCTTTCTTTAGCTTATACACATGTTTAGGTTTTTCAAAATCGATGAAGCCCGGAGGTTGAGCTATATATACTTCATCATTAATGAAACCATTTAGAAAAGCACTTTTGACATCCATTTGATAAAGCTTAAGATCATTAGCACAAGCATAAGCAATAAGTATTCTTATAGACTCTAATCTAGCCACGGGGGCATAGGTCTCATCAAAGTCTATTCCTTTTTGTTGATTATACCCTTGGGCAACGACTCTAGCTTTGTTTCTAGACACTACACCGTTTGTATCTAACTTGTTTTTATATACCCATTTGGTTCCTATTATGGTTTGATTACTAGGTGGGGGGACGAGTGTCCAAACATCGTTAGAAACAAATTGATTTAACTCTTCTTGCATAGCCATTACCCAACTTTCATCTTTTATGGCTTCTTGTGTATTTTTGGGTTCTATGATTGAGACAAAACAAAACAAGCTACTTTGGTTTTGAACTTGAGATCTTAAGTTTCTTTAGTTTAGCTTTCCTATGACCTTATCTACGGGGTGATCTTTGGGCTCTTTAATATTTATGATTTCATCATTTAAAGGTTCTTCTTCTTCGTTTATCTTTTTCTTTTTTTTTAATTACAATAGCTTCACTTTTGACAATCTCGTCATCGACAAGAGGTAGAGTAGGTTTGGGTGGGCTTTCATCAAATTTTACGTTTAATGACTCTTCTACCTTCATTGTTTCTTTATTTAATATGACGTAAGCTTTGCTATTAGGACAGTAACCTAAAAAGATACCTTCGGATGATTTAGGATCAAATTTTGTAAGGTAATCTTTAGTGTTAAGTAGAAAACATTTGCTACCAAAGACTCTAAAGTGATATAACGTAGCCATTTTGCCTCGAAGTAACGTGAATGGAATGTTTAACACTAATGGACCCATGAACGAATAGGGACCAAACTTTTGAGTTAATTGTTTTCTTAGGTGTGCTCAAAGGTCGACCATGATCCGGATGAGTGGATCAAGGATAGCGGGTGCACGAGGCACATGACCGGCAATAAAGATTAATTCTCCACATATGAATCCTTTAATGGAGGAAATGTGGTATTTGGAAATAGCAAAAGCAAAATCGTCGGTAAAGTTACAATTTAATTGTGGAAAACTAGAAGGGGGTTGAATAGTTTTGCCGATTTTAAAATTAGTTTCTAAAAACTTTAGATTCGATGTTATGTGAAATCGTATGGATGAAGATTGTCACAATTCTCAATTTCTGGTCATTTTTCAAACTTTGAAATTTTTACTATTCATCTCGGGAATTTACTATTCACTGGTTACTATTCATCGTTTTTGAAGTCGAGTTGATATTTTGAGAAGTTATTTCAAAATTTTACTATTCACAAAACACTATGCATTCCCGGAGAAAAATTTATATTCATGATTTTTATTCATCATTTTTCGTAAACTAGGTTTACGAGTATCAAATTTGCGTAACCACAAGGGTTTAGCTGCGTATTCATAGAACATTATTGAGATCACTTCATATAAACTAGAGTTAGTCTACATATCATCCGTAATATCATTTTCATATTTGTTCATGCATGGGTTTGCATATTTCAGTAATGTATATTTTTCTATTAAATAAACGCTATCGCACGGTCACTGATTTTGAATAATTGATCCAACACTTTCGAAAATTGTCCAGATATATTTTTATACACATTTTAAGACTATAAAAATTATATTATTAGTTTACCCGATGTTTTAAATTTATTTTGTATATTAATTGTTATATATATATATATATTTACGACGGTTTTCGTAAATTAAACTCGATAATTATTTATTCACTCAATCCTTGCGAGAAATGTATTTTTATAATTTTTATGACTTCGATATATTTTATTTAAAATCGATTTCTAGCTAATGCTACACTTAATAATTAATTATATGTACCAAATATACATTATACATAACTTTAACTACATTTAATCATCAAAAATACACCTCATCCCCCCCCCCCATTTTAATCTTGCCGACCAAACCACCCTTGTCATCCTTTTTATTAATATCTTGAAGCTAGAAACTGTACACATAATCACTTTGACTAGATATTAGCATAATACAAGAGTTGTACAAAATTGAAACACATACAAACACATAATAAAAAGGTGAAACAAGCAAAAATCCTCTCCTTTCTTCTTCTTGATGGTCGGCCAAAGCATGAAAACCAAAGAAGAATCCTTTTTTTTTCAAGATCAAGAGTTACATATGGTTATTAGTGATCCATTAAAGGTTTAGAGTTATAATATTGAAGTTTAACTAAGTTTTCTATCATCAATCCTCATATTCATCACAAGTAAGCTTCTAATAATTTTTCCTACTCTTTCTTAATCATATTTGATCTATTTTTATTATGCTAGTACAAAAATATGCAAGTATCATATGTATTCATACCCCTTTTACTTGTTTTTATTTCATATCATAAGTTTTAATCATCCTATAATTAATCCATTGAAACATATCATTGTTGATGAAGTTTAGGAACCCATGACACCCTAAAAAGGTGTATGGTAGGTTTAGAATAGATTTGGTGTTGATTTGAAGTGATTGAAACAAGAGTTACGCAAGAAAAATCATTTTCGACAACTTAAGATTGAGGTCTGATAGTTTTTACAAAATCTGGAAATTTTGATAGGTTATGGGTTATTTTGGGCTATATATTCAGAAAATAGACTTTAAAACGAAACCGTGGTCGCTTAAACGGGTTAAAACGGATTTATAACGAAGAAGTTACACTATTTTCAAGTTTAACGACGAAAACTAATTTTCTGAAAAATTCAAAGCTGTCAAGAGTTATTTATGGGGCAAAAATGAGTTTTAAACCTTATCTAAATGAGTCGATTTGTCAAAAATATATTAGTATACTTTAACACGAAACTAAGGATATATAAAACGTAGAAAACGGACTTATAACGACTAAGTTATACACATTTTAAATATGGATATCGCAACTATTTTACACAAGTATAACACTTACATATTTTTACTAAACCAAAATGGTTATCGTAAGTGACCGTGTTTGGAGCTATTTTTCATATCGATAGAGTAATTTTGTGAAAACGATGTCTTCTAGTAAAAGTGACTCAATATTTTCCAAAAAAAGTTCAACCGTCAGAAATGAAGTTGTAACGAGTAATATACGATCTCTCGAACTTTTCCGAAAACTACTCATAAACTATAATTTCTTGATAAATCACTAAGCAACTATTGTAGGATGTCGTTTCAACGTAAGTACTTGTAAAGTATTTTATAACATGACGAGATGCGATAAACATGTATTTCGATGATAAACTTTATTTTCAAATGTACAAGTGGTATGGATATCATATGAGTTTGCATGCACGACATTGTTTCATGGCTTACATTAGAACATATCATTCATATTAGGTTGCAGATAGAGAATTGCACCTCATTTCAGTGTATCCACTTTTGTCATCATAATCATTGCATCGGGTGAGTTCGTAGCCCCACTTTTACTCCTTTAATTGTTTTATAAACTCTTTGGGGGAGATACATGCTCAACTACTTGCTTTACTTTACACTTATATGAACTTAAATAAATGTTGTTTCACTACTTATGCTAGTAAGTAGATTATGCCCGAACTAAATTGATACTATGTTATGACACTATTATTTGAACCACTTTCCTTGATTTTGAGCCCTTCGACATATATATTTGAACTCTTTAACTTGATAGGAATCTTTGGCATAGATTTGAACACTTTAACTTGATTTAATTCTAGTGACATGTAATTAATCTCTTTTAACTTGATTTAAAACATTTTGACATATAATTAATCTCTTTTAACTTAATATTGAACGTTTTGACTACTTTGAACTTGTTTGACTTTATATTGAACCTTTTGACTATTTTGAACTTGTTTGACTCTATATTGAACCCTTTGACTATTTTGAACTTGTTTGACATAATATTGAACCCTTTGACTAATTTGAACTTGTTTGACATAATATTGAACCCTTTGACTATTTTGAACCTTTTGATATTTTTGAGCTCTTTGACTGTTTTGAACTTTTGAACTCGACTTAAAATCTTGAACTTAATTACGAACTTTTGAATGGAACACTTGGACTGAATTTTGAACTTATGACTTGTTTGAACTTATTGAACCGTACGTACTATGACCTAAAAGTCTCCCTATGTGAACGGAGCAATACCAATTCTCGCCTTATTGGTGGAGTGTGCAAAGTCTCCTAACGGAGCAATACCAAGTCTCGCTTATTGGTGGAGCGTGCAAATTCTCCCATGTTCAGAGTGTTCTTAATTGTATATAATAGTTGTATGATGTACCGTTCGTACATTCGCATTGTTAGTCTCCTATTAGTAGGTAGTATGGATAGCGCTATTAGAGGTCGGCCAACATCTCGTTCACTATGTTACGGGACGCATATTATTTATTCTAGGAGCTTTTCCGGGCAAACATTATTATATACGTGGTGCTATATTGTGAACTATTATGACAACGTATACTTGACTACTAGACATACTACTTTTGGCAGTGGGTTGTGAACACACAGGTTGCAAGTTTTGTATTGGCGGAACTTGGAACTGAGTGAATTTACAATGCCTTTGCTTTGTGAACTATTCTACATTATTATATACGTGGTGCTTTATTGTGAACTATTATGACAACGTATACTTGACTATTAGACATACTACTTTTGGCAGTGGGTTGTGAACACACAGGTTGCAAGTTTTGTATGGGCGGAACTTGGAACTGAGTGGATTTACAATGCCTTTGCTTTGTGGACTATTCTCAATGACCAAAAACTTTTCCTTTGCTGCATGAACGCTCTTGAAAGGCTTTACAATTCAACCAAACTCTATGAACTCACTCAACCATTGTGTTGACTCTTTTAGCATATTTTATCTCAGGTATCTAAGGCATTCACTTCATGGCATGCATGTAGACTTATCATAGAGTCGCGGTGTCGACACGTCTCACATATATTTTATGCACTTAACTATCGTTTGATTGTAACAAACTCTTTTTTGGTTCATTGGAAATCTTTTGGGACCTATGCTTTGTAAACTCTGATTATTTTACTTAATCAAACGATATTTTCAAAACGACACTTTAGGTCGTTCGATATAACTGTAACTTTGATGCTATGACAGTCATCCCCCAGGTATTCCATTCCGCTGCAAAACAGGTAATTTGGAGGTGTGACAGATTGGTATCAGAGCATCGATTATAGAGAACTAGGTTGCATCATTGACCCTAGACTATAACTACATCATCATAGCATCTCATCATATCATTATAAGTGCATACTCATTATACATGCGGTTTTATACGCACATTATGTGGATTATTTGTTTTTATTTCACATCGATTGTCACATAGATGTCTTCAGATACCCATTCCATTATCCTTTCTTCATACCCCAACGTGGAGGATACCTTGACATCCCTTATCACAATTTTAACATCAGTTGACTCAACACCAAACATCATATGAGTCGATTAGTCCAAGCATTGCATAGTTACTCCTAAATTATACCTAGCCTGATCACCTATGTCTAATTTAAGAAGAATCATGCAATGAAGGGAGTAGTAGTCTCATATTTGTAAGCAATTCCGTAATCGAGCCAAATTTTCAAAAGATTTTCTTCAAACCACTTGTTTCCAGTTTGATTTGAGTGACAGTTCTTGTTTGATGAGTTGCAAAGATCAAGCTAGAATCAATTTGTTACTCAAACCGATTTAGCCTAATCTCATGACAGTTCTTGTTTGATGAGTTGTGAGATTAAGTAAAAATCGGTTACCTAAAAGTCTTTTGAGGGTTTTGCCCGAGAATGTGAAAGCTTGCCTCATCAAACCTAAACCATAAGAGAGCATGTCTTTAGAATGGGAAATGGTCACGATAGCACAAGAACGTACCTAGTTGGACGAGGAACCCATATGCATGAGCATTGACATAATCGCTTAGACTATTCACACGAGAATAAACTTTTAGAACCCTTGTCGCGGTTCGGACTATAGTTATCAATAATTGAATCACGAGGACGTGATTCCTCTAAGACGGGAAGAATGTCAGAATTCTCAATTTTCGGTCATTTTTCAAAATTGGAAATTTTTACTATTCATCTCGGGAATTTACTATTCACTGGTTACTATTCATCATTTTACTATTCATTGTTTTTGAAGTCGAGTTGATATTTTGAGAAGTTATTTCAAAATTTTACTATTCACAAAACACTATTCATTCCTGAAGAAAAATTTATATTCATGATTTTTATTCATCATTTTTCGTAAACTAGGTTTACGAGTATCAAATTTGCGTAACCGTAAGGGTTTAGCGGCGTATTCATGGAACATCATTGAGATCACTTCATATAGACTAGAGTTAGTCTACATATCATCCGTAATATCATTTTCATATTAGTTAATGCATGGGTTTGCATATTTCAGTAACGTATATTTTTCTATTAAATAAACGCTATCGCACGATCACTGATTTTGAATAATTGATCCAACACTTTTTACAATTGTCCAGATATATTTTTATACTCATTTTAAGACTATAAAAATTATATTATTAGTTTACCCAATGTTTTAAATTTATTTTGTATATAAATTGTTATATATATATATTTACGACGGTTTTCGTAAATTAAACTCGATAATTATTTATTCACTCAATCCTTGCGAGAAATGTATTTTTATAATTTTTATGACTTCGATATATTTTATTTTGTTTCGTTAAAATCGATTTCTAGCTAACGCTACACTTAACAATTAATTATATGTACCAAATATACATTATACATAAGGGTAATGATAGTGGGTCTGATTAACTTGACATTTATGTGATTGCAGTAGTCAAATTTTTCTGGCCATAAATTTCACCTCATAGAAATGACCATATTTTACTATGAAATGAATCCCGAATTTGAAAAATTAAGGGTAAATGGTCTTCAAAATTTGGAAAAATTAAGGTAAATGGTCACAAAATACACATTTTAATCATATAATACAACAATTGCTAACTAACAATCCCACATTTTTTTTTGTCATTTGCTTATACATAACTTTTAACTACATTTAATCATCAAAAATACACCTCATCCCCCCCCCCCATTTTAATCTTGCTAACCAAACCACCCTTGTCATCCTTTTTATTAATATCTTGAAGCTAGAAAATGTACACATAATCACTTTGACTAGATATTTGCATAATACAAGAGTTGTACAAAATTGAAACACATACATAACACATACTAAAAGGTGAAACAAGCAAAAATCCTCTCCTTTCTTCTTCTTAATGGTCGGCCAAAGCATGAAAACCAAAGAAGAATCCATTTTTTTTTCAAGATCAAGAGTTACATATGGTTATTAGTGATCCATTAAAGGTTTAGAGTTATATTATTGAAGTTTAACTAAGTTTTCTATCATCAATCCTCATATTCATCACAAGTAAGCTTCTAATGATTTTTCCTACTCTTTAATAATTATATTTGATCTATTTTTATTATGCTAGTATAAAAATATGCAAATATCATATGTATTCATACCCCCTTTACTTGTTTTTATTTCATATTATAAGTTTTAATCATCCTATAATTAATCCCTTGAAACATATCATTGTTGATGAAGTTTAGGAACCCATGACACCCTAAGAAGGTGTATGGTAGGTTTAGAATAGATTTGGTGTTGATTTGAAGTGATTGAAACAAGAGTTACGCAAGAAAAATCATTTTCGACAACTTAAGATTGAGGTCTGATCGTTTTTACAAAATCTAGAAATTTTGACAGGTTTTGGGTTATTTTGGGCAAGATATTCAGAAAATATCATTTAAAACAAAACCGTGGTCGCTTGAACAGGTTAAAACGGATTTATAACGAAGAAGTTACGCTATTTTCAAGTTTAACGACGAAAACTAATTTTCTGAAAAATTCAAAGCTGTCAAGAGTTATTTATGGGGCAAAAATGAGTTTTAAACATTATCTAAATGAGTCGATTTGTCAAAAATATATTAGTATACTTTAACACGAAACTAAGGATATATAAAACGTAGAAAACGGACTTATAAAGACTAAGTTATACACATTTTAAATATGGATATCGCAACTATTTTACACAAGTATAACACTTACATATTTTTACTAAACCAAAATGGTTATCGTAAGTGACCGTGTTTGGAGCTATTTTTCATATCGATAGAGTACTTTTGTGAAAACGATGTCTTCTAGTAAAAGTGACTCCACCTAGCCTATTTTCCAAAATGTTCAACCGTTCGTCAAACGAAGTTGTAACGAGTAATATACGATCTCTCGAACTTTTCCGAAAACTACTCATAAACTATAATTTCTTGATAAATCACTAAGCAACTATTGTAGGATGTCGTTTCAACGTAATTACTTGTAAAGTATTTTATAACATGACGAGATGCGATAAACATGTATTTCGACGATAAACTTTATTTTCAAATGTACAAGTGGTATGGATATCATATGAGTTTGCATGCACGACATTGTTTAATGGCTTACATTAGAACATATCATTCATATTAGGTTGCAGATAGAGAATTGCACCTCATTTCAGTGTATCCACTTTTGTCATCATAATCATTGCATCAGGTGAGTTCGTAGCCCCACTTTTACTCGTTTAATTGTTTTATAAACTCTTTGGGGGAGATACATGCTCAACTACTTGCTTTTACTTTACACTTATATGAACTTAAATAACTGTTGTTTCACTACTTATGCTAGTAAGTAGATTATGCCCGAACTAAATTGATACTATGTTTTGAACACTATTATTTAAACCACTTTCCTTGATTTTGAGCCCTTCTACATTTATATTTGAACTCTTTTAACTTGATAGGAACCTTTTGGCATAGATTTGAACTCTTTAACTTGATTTAATTCTTTTGACATGTAATTAATCTCTTTTAACTTGATTTAAAACATTATGACATATAATTAATCTCTTTTAAATTGATTTAAAACATTTTGACATATAATTAATCTCTTTTAACTTAATTTAAAACATTTTGACATATAATTAATCTCTTTTAACTTAATATTGAACCTTTTGACTATTTTGAACTTTTTTTAATTTGTATTGAACCTTTTGACTATTTTGAACTTGTTTGACTCTATATTGAAACCTTTGACTATTTTGAACTTGTTTGACATAATATTGAACCCTTTGACTATTTTTAACTTGTTTGACATAATATTGAACCCTTTGACTATTTTGAACCTTTTGATATGTTTTGAGCTCTTTGACTGTTTTGAACTTTTGAACTCGACTTAAACTCTTGAACTTAATTTCGAACTTTTGAATGGAACACTTGGACTTAATTATTAACTGATGACTTGTTTGAACTTATTGAACCGTATGTGCTATGACCTAAAAGTCTCCCTATGTGAACGGAGCAATACCAATTCTCGCCTTATTGGTGGAGTGTGCAAAGTCTCCCTATGTGAACGGAGCAATACCAAGTCTCTCCTTATTGGTGGAGCGTGCAAATTCTCCCATGTTCGGAGTGTTCTTAATTGTATATAATAGTTGTATGATGTACCGTTCGTACATTCGCATTGTTAGTCTCCTATTAGTAGGTAGTATGGATAGCGCTATTAGAGGTCGGCCAACCTCTCGTTCACTATGTTACGGGACGCATATTATTTATTCTAAGGGCTTTGCCTGGCATACATTATTATATACGTGGTGCTATATTGTGAACTATTATGACAACGTATACTTGACTACTAGACATACTACTTTTGGCAATGGGTTGTGGACACACAGGTTGCAAGTTTTGTATGGATGGAACTTGGAACTGAGTGGATTTACAATGCCTTTGCTTTGTGAACTATTCTACATTATTATATACGTGGTGCTTTATTGTGAACTATTATGACAACGTATACTTGACTATTAGACATACTACTTTTGGCAGTGGGTTGTGCACACACAGGTTGCAAGTTTTGTATGGGCGGAACTTCGAACTGAATGGATTTTCAATGCCTTTGCTTTGTGGACTATTCTCAATGACCAAAAACTTTGCCTTTCCTGCATGAACGTTCTTTAAAGGCTTTACAATTCAACCAAACTCTATGAACTCACTCAACCATTGTGTTGACACTTTTAGCATGTTTTATCTCAGGTATCTAAGGCATTCACTTCATGGCATGCATGTGGACTTATCATAGAGTCGCGATGTCGACGCATCTCACATATATTTTATGCACTTAACTATCGTTTGATTGTAACAAACTCATTTTTGGTACATTGGAAATCTTTTGGGACCTATGCTTTGTAAACTCTGATTATTTTACTTAATCAAACGATATTTTCAAAACGAAACTTTAGGTCTTTCGATATAACTGTAACTTTGATGCTATGACAGTCATCCCCCACGTATTCCATTCCGCTGCAAAACAGGTAATTTGGGGGTGTGACAAAGATAAAGTATAGATATAAGAGTAATGAAAGTAAATAAAGTAAAGCAAGGGATAAAAATGACACAACCGATTTATAGTGGTTCGGCTACAAGGACACCTTCCTTGCCCTACGCCACTCCCCGAGTCACTTACTCGAGAATTAAAGCACTATGTCAACAAACTCGAACTTGGCGGAGAAGCCTTCACAACGTTGCTTACACCTTTTTCCTGTACAAAACTAAATACCGAGTCCGTAATACGGAGGACCAAACCAACACGACAATTACACAACAACTATGTGAAATATCAAGTACAAGATCTTTGCTACAGAAATCTTGTGGAGGAACAAATCAATCAAGGACCCCTTGCTTGGATGACGTGTAGTAAGCTCGTGATCTCGCCTTAGAGAAGGACCTATATGAGAATCACAATAGAAGAAAGAAGAACAACTCTCTAGATCAAGTAATCTTTTGTTAGAAGAGAGTAAGAGTATATGAGAGAGTTAGTAACAAGAGAGGTGAAGAGAAATGAAGAAATGGCTCTCTATTTATAGGCAAAAACTTTTCACTGTAGCACGGATCCCACGGATCCCTCCCTTAAGGGATCCGTCTAGTGTAATACCAGGGATCCGTGGGATGCTCCTCTTTGCCCATGGACTTTTTGGTTATGGGTCACGGGTCATGGGTTATGGGTTGGTCCATGGGTCTTTCATTAGATACAATGTATCTAATAGATGCAATACATCTATTCAAATGGATATAGGTCAATACCATGGGTTATAGATATGCTCCATGGGTTGTGATTTTTACCCCTCCTAATAAACTATTACAACAAATGATCTATTACAATAATTTGTATTAAATGACTATATGTAAATGCTTTACAAAAATAACATGTATCCTTATAATTTTACTTATGATAACATTATATTTTATCAACAAAACACAAAGAGATCGCTCAATATTAATAAATATTTTTACGGTTTATTTGTATTAACAAATAGTTTTACCGATTTTAAGTTAGTTTCAAAAACTTTAGATTCGATGTTATGTGAAATCGTATGGATGAAGAATAAGTATAGATTCTTAAAGTAATCCGAGTAAAGAATGCAAGTAAAGTAAAGGATAGAAATGGCACAACCGATTTATAGTGGTTCGGCTACAAGGATACCTTCCTTGCCCTACTCCACTCCCCGAGTCACCTACTCGAGAGTTCAAGCACTATGTCAACAAACTCCTTCAACTCGGCGAAGAATCCTTCTCAACGTCGCTTACACTTTTTCTGGCACAAAGCTAAATACCGAGTCTATAACACGGAGGACCAAACCAACACTACTATAACACAACAAATATGTGAAATATGAAATACAAGATCTTCGCTACAAAAATCTTGTGGAGGAACTAATCAATCAAGGACCCCTTACTTGGATGACTTGTAGAATGCTCGTGATCTCGCCTTAGAGAAGGATCTATATGAGAATCACAATAGAAGAAAGAAGAACTACTCTCTAGATCTAGTGATCTTAGGTTAGAAGCATGTAAGAATATATGAGAGAGTTTGTAAGAAGAGGGGTAAGTTACAATAAAGAAATGGCTCTCTATTTATAGGAAAATTATTGCCACTGTTGCACGGATCTCACGGATCCCTTGCATGAGGGATCCGTTTAGTGTAACTTGAGGGATCCGTGAGACGCTCCTGTTTGCCCATGGGTTTGTGGGTTATGGGTCATGGGTCATGGATCCTAGACTTTGGACCAATGGTATCTAAGTAGATACAATGTATCTAAAAGATGCAATGCATCTAGACAATGGGTTATGGGTTAACTCCATGGGTATGGGTCATGGGTTGTGGTTTTTACCCATCCTAATAAACTATTACAACAAATAAATTATTACAACAATTTGTATTAAATGACTATATATGTAGATGATTTACAAAAATAACATGTATCCTTATAATTTTACTTAAGATAACATTATATTTGTTATCAAAAAAACACAAAGAGATCGTTAAATATTAATAAACGCTTTTACGGTTTATTTGTATTAACAATCTCCCCCTTTTTGTTGATGACAAAACTTAATGTTATGATGAGTAAAACTTAAGATTAGATGTATGTTTTGAAAGCATAAGTTTTACTTCTTCTCCCCCTTTTTGTCGAAACAAAAAGTGACCCTAATGAAGAAATAAAGTGTGAAAAAAAATAGTCCACGTATCTCTAACTCCCCCTTGACGGTAGCTCCCCCTATAGTGGGGCATCAAGTGAGAAAATATAAAAACCTACAAAGAAAAGGTTAGTAGTAACATGCATAAAGAATCTTATGATTGACGAGAAACAAGATTGGGATCAAAGGTATGTAAACAAAGCCTTGTAATAAAATAACAAAATGTAGTGGTATATATGCCATATACAAACATGTAAAACTAAGAACATGATTTGTTCTAAAGAAAATGACTCAAAAGAAAAAACTAGAGAAAATAGTGAAATTATTCCTTCCATGCTTGCATAAGGTTATGGATGGAGGTTTTGGTGAGTGATGATGTTGATGCGATCAAGGATGAGGTTAAGTATGAGTCGCATCTCTTCCCTAATTTCTATTGCAGGATCCCTAGTGGATTGGCAATGTTCACAATGTAAATGGTGTGGGTAATGTGTGCGGAAGTTTTCCGGGGTTAGTTTGATTTGTATGATGTGAAAGTTGTGGTGGAAATGCTGGAAAATATGGATCAAAGTCCGGAATATTTGGAAGTGGTGGTGGAAAAGAACCTAGATGTTCTTGTAAGAGAATGGGAGCTAAAGGTGGTGAAGTTAAAAGATCTTTGTAAATTATGTTTGGAGATGTGGGAGGTGTTAAAAAGACTAGTTCTTTTGGATTGGTTTGTTGGGATCTTGTTGGAGTCTTAAGGAGTTCCAATAGAGTGACTTTAGGTGGAGACTTGATAGGTGATGATGGTGGTGTGCTTGTTAGACATGAGGGAGGTGCTACTTTGGAACCATTTGGTGGTGAATGAGTAGTTGGTGATGAACTATTTGATAATGGTTTGGCTAAAAAACAAGGCCGGATGATAATCTGTGCGGTTTTCTAGATTTGGGTGATGGTACTACGGAAGATGGTAGGACAAAATTTTGGATTTTTTTAAAAGGATTGTTTGCACTAGGTGATTCATCTATGTTGGAAGATCTTTTGGATGACATGATGATGTTTGTTTGTGAGGTTGAGAGTGATGAGGAAGCAAGCATTTTGGGAACCTTATTTATAGAAAAAATAATGCATTTTAATGAATGCTTGACCCAAAATGTGGACTAAAATCTAATGGTTAGATATGAATTTAAGGCCTGTGATCATGAGAACACAAGCATTAAGTAACATACTCATTAGTAAAAAGGGTAAAATGATGAAAATATAGAGGTTTTTAGCAAAAAAGTGAGAAAAATAGAAGAGAATTTCAGCTTCTGTCTCACGGATCCTACGGAGCCTTTCCTTGAGGGAATCGTCTAACGATAATGCTGGGATCCGTGTTACTGGTGACTCAGGCAGCTTAAAATGTTTCCTTTTGGAAACATTTGTGCCTAGTGTGTGCCTATATGCAAACCATTTGGAGTTGCAGTTATCTCGACTCCTAAAAAGAAAGGAAAAATAGACTAGAAGTGAAAAGGCATACTATTATGTGAGATAACTCGAGTGATTCTAATTCATTGTTGCTTAAATGAATGTACCCGAAAACACATATTAGTTATGTGTTCTCTTTAGCATTCAAAAGACATAAGATGTAATGAAAACAGGTTTTTACTTTGTATTAATAATGAAAAAGAGGTTTGTCCTAGACGTGATGTTGGGATATGAAAGTGCTGAAGAATGACAAAGTACTGAATAAAGTCAAAGTGCTAGAAGAAATCAAAGTACTGCTAAGTAAAAGTCAAAGTACTGCTTGATTCATCAAAGTACTGCATGCTTAAAGGACTGATATGCAAAATTGTTAAAGATTATCTTGTAATTCTAGAATGTTCTCAGATTAGTATAGTATTACTTGTCGTACAAGGTTTGTAATTGTAAACCGACTAGGGTTGTCCTTAAGCCTATAAAAGGACACCTAGATTGGTATTAAACGTACGTGCATTATTAGAGTTTTAGAGAGTTCGATATTAGAGTATTAGAGTTGTTAAAGAATCTGTATAATAAGCAGGTTCTAAGTATTAATAAAATCATTGAAGTTAAAGTTAATTCCGCGTACTAAATAGAGATAGTTCAGTGTTTCATTGTTAATAACTTAGGATTTATCCGAGGTTATTAAACCCTTACAAGCTATTTAAGTTAGTTTGGTTAGAGTACATCGATCCAACAAGTGGTATCAGAGCTTGTGTGGAAACTCTGACTAAGAAGAAACCCTTAAAAATCTAGTTAACAACAAACCCTAAAGATGTCGACTGAAGCTGCACCACCCCCATCCATCACCTCACTCAGAATACCAATCATCAAGAAGGGAGAGTATGATCTATGGAGCATGAAGATGAGGCAATACATTGCTATTACAGACCATGCACTATGGAATGTAATTGTCAATGGTAATGAAGTTGTTGCAGATCCTATAGAAATTCCTGGACAACCTAAACCACCTAAGGCCGTTTTGCCAGCTGCTACAATAAGAAATCAAGAGAAGGCTCTCAACATCCTATTATCTGCTATACCTGATGGTCACCTACTCAAGTTTCATGATGCTAAGGATGCTAAAAAACTATGGGCTGCTCTCAAGACAAGGTTTGGAGGTAATGATGCTTCCAAGAAGATGCACCGAAATCTGTTGATGCAAAAGTTTGAAACTTTCACTGTTGGTGAAAGAGAAGGTCTTGATTCTGCCTATGACAGGTTCCAAAATCTCCTCAGCATGCTAGAGTTATACAAGGCAGAGGTATCTGTTGAAGATGCTAATTTGAAGTTCTTAAGGAGTTTGCCATCTACATGGCATGTGATTGCTACTATGATCAGAGGACAACCTGGTTTGGATGTTATGGACTTTGATGATCTCTACAATCATCTGAAGGTGTATGAGCATGAGATGAATGGCCAAACAACTTCAAAGTCTCACAGTATAGCTTTTGTGTCTTCTGAAAAGAGAGGCAGTATTTCCACTAAAAGTACTGCTTACCCAACTCAAAGTACTGTTGCTCAAAGTACTGCATATCCTGCTCATTCTATCACAACCATGACCAACCCCACATCATCACCATCTAGCACCATCCATTCTGATGAAGTTGTATGCTCATTCTTTGCTCAGCAAGCTACTTTACCTGTTACCTATGAAGAGGATTTGTCACAAATTGAAGAGGATGCTCTTGAAGAAATTGATATAAGGTGGTAAGTTGCTATGATCACCGCAAGGATCAAGAAGTTCATGAAGAAAACAGGAAGATGCATCGACTTCAAGCCAAAACAGGGTATCACTTTTGACAAGTCCAAGATTGAATGTTTTAATTGTCAAAAGAATGGACACTTTGCAAGGGAATGCAAGTTTGCTAAATATCAGGCAAACAGGATGACTGAGAAACCAAAGCTTGAACTAAAAGAAATTCCTATTATTGAAACAAAAGCTTTGGTTGCTCAAGAGAATCTATCAGAGGTTGACTGGAGTGCTGAGTTTGATGATGAACCAATAACCTACTGTATGGCTACAGTTGAAAAGTTTGATTGGAGCACAGCTTTTGATGAGGAACCTGGATTTGCTGCTTTGGAGTCCAGAGATGGTCTAGGAAGCCTTGATTGGAGCATGGAGAGTGAAGATGAACCTGTTCTGCTTGCTATGGTAGCTACTTCACCAAGTTCACCCCTATCTCTGAGGTATGTTCTAAGTGTCATGACTTTTATCAAAAAGTACTTACTGATTATGTAACTGAAAGAGATAATTATCAAAGGGCTAGGTCTGAGGTAGCTGGTTATCAAATTACTTTAGAGTCTATGGAAGCCAAAATAATAACACATGAAAATAATGAAATGGCTTGGGCTGAAAAGTATGAACAACAGGATTATCAGTTAAAATTAAGTGAATGGAAACTAGGATGTAAGATTTCTGAAATTGAGAAACTAACTAAGGAAAAAGATGAATTGCTAGAAAAGTTTGCTGCTTGGGGACAATCAGGACTTTCTCATGTTAGTTATGTTGAAAAACAGAGAAGAGCTTACATTAGAACTGGACTAGGTTTTGGCATGGACTTTAGTAGCATAGAAAACCTAGTGATCAGGATGAATGTGATTTTGAGGATATAACAACTAGTGATGATGAACTCATCAACTATGTAGACACATCTAGTAATGAGGACTCAATTAGGCAAACACCTCCTGAATATAAGAAAGATAAAGCATATCATGCAGTCCCTCATCCTACTGGTAGTTTTCAACCCCTTAGGGCAGATGTTTCTCATTTTGGAGTAGACAATCTAGAGTTTAGGAAAAAGCTTATTGGCCAATCTAATTCAGAAACCTCAAAAGAAACATCTGAGAAACCTAAGGAAGATGATGTTAAGAGTCAAGCAGTACCTTCAATTCAAAGTACTGCTACACCTTCAGCAGTACCTTTAAGAAAAACTTTTCAAAATACTGCTAAGCCTTTTTGGGATAATTTTGGTCAACACAGTTTTCATCATTCACTAAAAAGACAGGCTAGGTTTGGGCATACCCATAAAAAAAGCAATTTTGGGATTACAGGTCAAAAATTATGTTTTGTTTGTTTTAGTCCTGATGATTTAATTAAGGACTATGACTTTCACTCAGAGTACCTAAGCAAGTTCCCAAAGAACAGAACTGCCAACCAAAAATCAAGGGAGACTAGACCAGTTTGGAATCATTCACATAGGGTTAACCATAGGAACTTCTCACAAGACTATAGGTACCCTCACCAGAGAAGACCTTTTTCAAAACCCCTAGTACCTTCAAACACTTTTCAAGTTACTGATAAGCAAAACACAGTACCTTCTTAAAGTACTGCTTAGATTTCACCAAACACTTTTTGGAATAGGAACCCTAGGAGATCTAATTACTATCAATCTAGAAGGCGTTACAACTCAAAGAAAGTAGCTAGATCAAGGGACTCTACACCAGAAGTTAAAACCAAATGGGTTAAGAAGGAAAGTACTGATGGGGAACAAACAGTACTTTCAGCAAGTGAGAGTGAAACAGAGATTTTTGTTAAAGATGACTATGTTGAAAAAGAAAAAGAGATTTTTGAAAAAAAGAGTTTTGTTGAAAAGCCACCACACGTTTTGAAACAACAGATATTTCTTGATTCTGTCTACAAAAACTGTGAAGATTACATACTCAAAGAATTTGAGTATGTCACTCCACAAGGGGAACACAAGTTAGTAATGGTTTGGGTTCCTAAAAGACACTAACTCTTTTATCTTTGTGCAGGGCAACCCAGAAGAGGAGCTTAAAGATCATTTAATTATGGATAGTGGTTGCTCTAGAAGCATGACAGGAGACAAAGATATTCTGTCAGATTTTAGATCTTATTGTGGAGGAAGAGTTGCATTTTGGAATGATGCTAGTGGAGAAAGAATTACAGGCAAAGGAACTATTAAGGCAGGGAGCATAGACTTTGAGAATGTTCGATATGTGAAGGAGCTCAAATTCAACCTTGTATCAGTCTCTCAGATTTGTGAAAAGAAACACCCTGTGTTATTCACTGACACAGAATGTCTCATTCTTTCCCCTGAATTCAAGCTTGTTGATGACAACTTGGTAATACTGAGAGTAACAAGAACCAATGATGTGTACAGTCTGGATATGAAGAGTCTTCACTCTTCTGGAAGAGCAACGTGTTTAGTAGTAAAGGCAACACTTGAAGAAGCACATCAGTGGCATAGAAGATTGGGCCATGTAAATTTCAAGAATATCAAGAAATTGGTCAAAGGAAATTTAGTTAGAGGTTTACCTTCCAAGACTTACAAGAATGATCACTCATGCTTGGCGTACAAGAAGGGTAAACAACACAAACCTTCATGCAAGAAGCTTGAGGAAAGATCTGTTAGAGAACCTCTGGAGTTACTGCATATGGATTTGTTTGGACCTGTTTCTGATGCTAGTCTAAACAAGAAGAAGTACTGTCTGGTTGTGACAGATGATTGCAGTAGATTTAGTTGGGTATTTTTCTTGAGATTTAAAGATGATACTTTTGATGCTATTCATGATCTCATAATAGCCCTTGAAAACCAATTAAGACTAAAAGTAAGAGCTATTAGATGTGATAATGGGACTGAATTCAAGAACAAGCTTATGGATGAATTTTGTGCTAAGAAAGGAATCAAGAGGGTGTTTAGTATTGCTAGAACTCCACAGCAGAATGGTGTTGCAGAGAGAAAGAACCGAACTTTGATTGAAGCAGCCAGAACAATGCTTGCAGATTCATTGCTGCCTATTCAATTCTGGGCTGAAGCTGTAAGTACTGCTTGCTATGTGTTAAATAGAGTATCTGTAACTAAGTCTCAGATGAAGACACCTTATGAGTTACTGATGGGAAACAAACCCAACATTCGATTTATGAAGCCTTTTGGATGCCCTCTAACTATTCTCAATACAATTGATAATCTGGGCAAATTTGTTGGCAAGTCAGAAGAAGGATATCTATTGGGATACTGCACCAACAGCAAAGGCTTTAGAGTGTACAACAGGGTCACCAAAAAGGTCCAAGATTGTGTTCATGTTGAATTTTTAGAAGATCAAGAAAATCAGAAGGGTAAAGGTCCTGATTGGATGTTTGATCTTGAAGTTTTGACTCCTTCTATGAATTATGTACCTGTTAGAGAAGAAAATCAACCTGTCCACAAGGAAGATGATTTGCAGTACATTGTTCATGGAGTTCATATTAGATCTGATGTTGTTCCTGATGAAGAACCCATACCTGTTGAAACAAAGAAAAGTACTGATGAATAAAAATCCTCATTGTCTGCTGAGGATCAAGCTATTCAAGATGAGCTTAATCAGATGCTTTTTCAAGATGTAGTAGCACATTCTTATGATGATGATCAAAGAAGAGCTTATGAAGAAGCAAAGAAAAAGAACAAGACTGCAGAGTTCTCTCATGGTACTTTGAATGACAGTACTTTAGATCACAGTACTTTGGATCAAAGTACTGCTGTACCAAATTCCAGTACTTCTGATACTTTAAACGATCCTAACATGCATGGCTTAGAAGAAACTGATGATGAGTTTGAAGATGAAGGTATTTTCTCAGATTCTAATGAAGATGTTGATTTCTCAAATTTGGGTGATAATCTGGAAGTTCCATAGACTCCTACATTAAAAGTTCATAAAGATCATCCTACTAGTCAAATCATTGGACCTTCTACTCATGGAGTGCTCACAAGAACCAAAGCTAAAGGTTTTTCTACACCTCATAATGCTTTACTGTGTATAAACAAAACAGGCTAAATCATAAGGATCATCAAACATGTTTGTTCACTTGCTTTATCTCTCAAGAAGAGCCCAAGAACATAGCTCAAGCATTAACTAAAGAGATTTGGGTTGAAGCTATGCAAGAAGAACTTCTTCAATTCAAACTTCAAGAAGTTTGGGTACTACGTGATCTACCAGATGGAAAGAAAGTAATTGGTACATGATGGGTTTTCAGAGTCAAGTGAGATGAAAGAGGGAATGTCATCAAGAACAAGACAAGATTAGTTGCACAGGGATATAGACAAGAAGAAGGAGTAGATTATGATGAAGTATTTGCTCCTGTAGCAAGGATTGAAGCTATTCGAATATTCCTTGCTTTTGCATCATATATGGGATTTCAGGTTTATCAAATGGATGTCAAGAGTGCCTTTCTCTATGGCAAGATTACAGAGGAGGTTTATGTTAAACAGCCTCCTGGTTTTGAAGATCCTGCACATCCAAACAAAGTCTACAAAGTTGTTAAGGCTCTTTATGGCCTTCATCAAGCACCTAGAGCTTGGTATGAAAGGCTCTCTACTTTCTTATTACAACATGGTTACAGGAGGGGAGCCATTGACAAGACTTTGTTTATCAAGAGAGATAAGAAGGATATCATGCTGGTTCAAGTTTATGTAGATGATATCATCTTTGGAGCTACCAAACAGTCCATGGTGAAGGAATTCGAGCAGCTGATGCAACATGAATTTCAAATGAGTTCTATGGGTGAATTAACATTCTTTTTGGGGCTTCAAGTTAAACAGTCAAAGGAGGGGATTTTCATAAGTCAAGATAAGTATGTTGCCGACATTCTTAAGAAGTTCAATTTTGATGCTATGAAGCCAGTCACTACACCTATCAAGTCTATCAACTCATTGGGCAAGGATGAAGATGGTCAACCTATTGAAGTCAAGTTGTACAAATCTATGATTGGCTGTCTTATGTACTTAACTGCATCTAGGCCTGATATCATGTTTGTTGTTTGTTTATGTGCAAGATATCAAGTCTCACCTAAGGTCTCTCATATGAATGAAGTGAAGAGAATTTTTAGTTATTTGAAACAACAACCTAAGTTAGGGTTGTGGTATCCAAAGGATTCACCTTTTCACTTGGAAGCTTTTTCAGATAGTGATTATGCAGGTGATAACTATGATAGAAGATCCACCACTGGAGGATGCCAATATCTTGGAAGAAGATTAGTATCTTGGCAATGTAAGAAGCAAACTATTGTAGAAACATCATCCACTGAAGCATAATATGTGGCTGCTGCAAGCTGTTGTGGACAAGTCTTGTGGATGCAGAATCAACTCTTGGATTATGGGTTCAACTTCAAGAATACTCCTATTAATATTGATAATGAGAGTACTATCTGTATTGTGAAGAATCATGTTTATAACTCCAAGACCAAGCACATTCAGATTAGGCATCACTTCATCAGAGATTGCTATGAGCACAGGCTCATTAATGTTGTCAAGGTTCACACAGATGATAATGTAGCTGATTTACTCACCAAAGGATTTGATGTTTCACGTTTCAATCACTTGGTGGTGAGCATTGGAATGATTAATTACTAAGCTACATTTAAGGGGAGGACTGATTAGTTAGTTAGACAGTCCTATGCTTTGCTTAAGGGGAGGCAATACCATGCCTATTTGGAGTTTTTGTCATTATAGAGAAGAGGATGGAAAAGTACTGCTCTTTAGTCATATGAAAGTACTGCACTGAAAGTACTGCTCTGGAAAGTACTGCACACGTGGAAAGCACTGCTTGTCTTATCAACGTACTGTTCCAACGGTCAAAAAGAGGGGTAAATATCAAATAACGGTAACTTTGTTATTATGGGCTGTGATTTTTCAAATCCTACCTATAAATAACTACTTTCCGATTTTCCCTCTCATCTTTATTCTTATCAATCTTTTCCATATTTCTCTCTCTCTCATCAATACTTATTCATCAAATCAATCACTTATACAACCATCCATGGCGAAACGAAACACCGTTTCTAAACACAACATGGTTTTGAATTTGGATAAGACTGAAGCTAATGTCGCATTTCATGACATTATTGATTTTCTCACGGGTCTCCAATTAGTTATGCACTTTTGGTTGAACCAGATATCATTGAGCCCTGGATTCAACAGTTTTGCGCAACTGCTAGGACTCACATGGAGAATGATAATTCGTATATACAAGCTAAGGTTGCTGGAAGGATTGTCAAAGTTAGTGAAGCTTCAATTCGAGAAGATTTGTTATTTGATGATGCAGAAGGTGCTATTCGTTTTGATAAACAGCTTCTTTGGGATACTTTGAGAGATATTAGGTATGAAGGGTCTTTAACTGAAACAACATTCAAGAAACTCTTATTTAGCCCATATTGGAAGTACTTGGTTCATGTCCTACTTCATTGTATCAGTTCTAAGAGTACTTCATGGGAGCAATTTGGTTCCAATATAGCATATGCGCTGGTGGGATTGGCTACAAATCGAATTTTCAATTTTTCAAGGCTAATTCTAGATGGTATGCTCTCTCACATTTCTCATGGATCACGCTGGCTAATGTATCCATGATTTATTCAAGTCTTCTTGAATAAACAACTTCATGATGTACCAAAGCCGACAAGCTTATTACCTGTTGTGGTACAACCTGCAAAGATCTTCACCTTCATGGCTAGGAAGAGTGATTTGTTTTCTGGAAGGAACACTCCATTGACTTCTTCAATGATGGAGATTGTTCAAGCAATTCGAGATGAGGCTGCATCTAGTGATGAAAGAGAAGGTACTGCTTCTCAAGGTACAACTTCTCAAGGAACTGCTTCTCAAGGTACTGATGTAAACGAAGGTACTGCAGTTTCAGCTACCTTATCTCACCATGATACTCCACCTATTGAGTCAGAACTAGATATCCCTATTCCCTCATCATCCATTGAAGGAGATGCAGCTAATATACCCCCTGAAGGTTTAGTCCTGGATAATTATGTTCTGACACGGGAGCTAGTTAGATTAAAGAAAACAACTGAGGCTCAAGCTGCTCAGATAGCCCAGTTGAAGACCAAGTTTAGAAAAATTAAGAGATCTGTCTGGCCTTTAGTCAAACATCATATATTATGGGTCAAGGCTGAAAAGAAGAAAAGAAAGCATTTTAAGAAGGCTTCTACAGGTAAAAAGGTTCAACAGCAATCTTCTATCAAATTGGGGAGGAATATAGAGCAAGAGAATTTGGAAGAAGATGCTGAATTTTATAAAGAAAAAGAAGATGAACCTCAAACTACTGGAGCACAAGTAAATGTTCAAAGTACTGAGCCTGAAGGAACTGGAGTTCAAAGTACTGGTGTTCAAAGTACTGATGATCAAGGTGCTGCTGATCAAAGTACTGCTCTTCAAGGAACTTATAGGCAAGAGCTAATTACACCAAGGGTGTTAGATTTTGAAGAAGAAGCTGGTCCTTCAACTGTTATATATGAAGAGGAAGTTGGTCCTTCAACAGTCATACCAGAAAAGGAAGTTGATACACCTAAACCAATACACATTGCAAGTGATGATGAAACTATAGCTGAGATATTGCAAAACTTATCAAAGCCACGAGGTGTTAGCATTCCAGGAGTTACTGAAGAACAACCACAAGCTTCTCAACCAGTTTTGGATCCAAAAGATAAAGGAAAAGGCAAGCTGGTAGAAACAAAGAAGAAAAAGCTTACTTTGGCAGATATAAGAGCAATTGAGGTAGCCAAGAATGAAGAAGCTTCTAGAAAGCTACAAGCTGAGTTGAATGCTGAAGTTGATCAATCAGTGAAGGAACCTGAAGCTGTTATACTGAAGGAACCTGAAGCTGTTATACCTAGAAGACCATTGAATAAGGCTATAGAAAGAAATGCCATGATGGCATATCTAAAGGGTCAAGGGTATACTGGATTACAGAAGCTGAATTACATTGAGATGAAAGACTTGTATGAAAATTTTAGACAAACTTATTAGAAGCAAGTTGAAAGTATTATTTCTTTTAAGGATGATTATCAGAAGGAGGATACTAGCAAAAGAAGCTTAAAAGGAAAAAGGACAACTGAAGCTGAACAGAAATCAAAGAAGATTGAGCTAAGATCAGATACAGTTGATGAACTAAGGAATTACATTAGAGTTGTCGATTTTGAGAATTCTAAATTCAAAGATACTGCAATAAAGAAGACAAAGATAATCACTTTTGAAGTTGTAGAGTCAAAAGATGGAAATTATTTGATGTTCCATAGGGAGGATGAAAGCTTCAGAGTATTCAATTTACTATGGGATATACTGCATATTATTGATAGAGCAGATCTGTTTCAACTATACCAACTAGTGCAAGAATACTTTGAACATATTCCATCAAATGGAGTTGGCTTAGTATTATTAGGAGATCTGACAACTATCTTCGAAACTGAGGAAACAAGCAATGATGAACTCTGGAAAAATCAAGAGAACTGGGAGATTACAAGCTGGAGATTTTTTGAAGAATCAAGAGTACATGCTTTGGAACTGGAAGATGGAACTATGATTCATATGTTAGCTGAAAGAAGATATCCATTAACAGCAGATCTTATGAGAAGAATGCTAGATCATGGTATGGAGGTCGAGAATGAGACTGAAACAACTCTTGTGTTAATTGAGTTGTTTATCAGATGGACAACAATAGCTGATGATGAAGCATAATTACTGGTATGATGTTTTCTTATATATATAAATTTTTGAAAAGTAAGTACTTTATTCAAAGTACTGCTGGACAAACAGTACTTTAATCAAAGTACTGCTTGCAGCGAAAACCAGTAAATGTTTTTGAAAGAAAAACTTTTGTTAAGTAAAGAATATTTTTAAAACAAAAGTTAAAAGCAACAATGGTTTTGAGATGGTTATAACAATAGGTTATCAGTTCACCATGGTTACAAAAGAACTGGCTAATCCATGAGCAAACGGCTCTGGTAAAGATATCTCAAATCCGTTATATAGTTGACAACTTGCTAATAAGTTGTATGGTAATCAACTCACCATATCAACAAATGTGAAGAGTTGGCTAGCCCACAAGAAAAATGGTTTGTGGTAAAGGCTGTGGAAAAACCATTTATATGGTAATTACTTCACCATGGTTGCAAGAACTAACTAGTCCAAAAGGGTACGGCTTTTGGTAAAGACGAAACAAATCCGTTGATAGTTGATGATTTGCTAAAAATCATATGGTTATCAATGTACCATGGTCTTACACACCTAAACATTTGGCTACTCCAGAGTTAATGGCTTTGGTAAAGAGACATCAAAATCCATTAAAATTTTAATGATTCACCTCTCACAGGATTTTACACACCTAGAAGTGATGAGAATAGACTGAAACTTACTGAATTAATGTACAAATTGTCATATGTTGCTGAGTTGCTGAAAAGATGGAGCTTGCTAATTGTTGCTAAAAAGAATTGCTGATAAAGACTACTTTGATGATGATGATATAAGCATAGGATCTACAAAGACAAAATTTAAAAGATAAAGTCACAATCTCTCTTTGAAGACAAAGATGTTAAAGTTAAATCTACAAAGGAACTTGAAATCAATCAAGTAGAATTCAAGTTAGGGGAGGATTGTTGGGATATGAAAGTGCTAAAGAATGACAAAGTACTGAATAAAGTCAAAGTGCTGGAAGAAGTCAAAGTACTGCTAAGTAAAAGTCAAAGTACTGCTTGATTCATCAAAGTACTGCAAGCTTAAAGGACTGATATGCAAAATCGTTAAAGCTTATCTTGTAATTCTAGAATGTTCTTAGATTAGTATAGTATTACTTGTCGTACAAGGTTTGTAATTGAAAACCGACTAGGGTTATCCTTAAGCCTATAAAAGGACCCCTAGATTGGCATTAAATGTACGTGCATTATTAGAGTTTTAGAGAGTTCAATATTAGAGTATTAGAGTTGTTAAAGAATCTGTATAATAAGCAGGTTCTAAGTATTAATAAAATCGTTGAAGTTAAAGTTAATTCTTCTTAACTTTGTTGAGTAAATTCCGCGTACTTAATAGAGATAGTTCAATGTTTTATTGTTAATAACTTAGGATTTTTCCGAGGTTATTAAACCCTTACAAGCTATTTAAGTTAGTTTGGTTAGAGTACATCGATCCAACACGTGAAAAACAACTTTTATGAAAGTGATACGGGAAGAAGTATCCTTTTAGAAAGCATTTTGAAAAAGTTTCTTTGTTTGAAGAAAAAGTTTATCCTTAAAAAAAATAGGTATGAAATTACGTGTTGTAGAAGAAACTTATCTTGAAAAGTAAAAGAAAATTATGAAAGTACGAGTTGTAAATAAAACCTATCTTGGGTTTTGAAAATTCCCGTATTGTTTGTGAGTTGTGTGTGAAATCGAGATTCTAGACTCAGAAAAGAAGAAGGCTAGTGTTTACATACCTTGTAGAGTTTAAAAACTAATTACGACGATTGTTCCATGAGACCAAGACCAAGACGAAGTAGGTTGAATTGTTCCCGCTTCAACAATTTGGTGAGAATGTCGCCTATGTTTTCTTCGGATGCTACCTTCTCAATGGAGATGTTCCCCTTTTGAACATTGTCTCTTAAGAAGTGATGACGAATCTCTATGTCCTTGGTGCGAGAGTGCAATACCGGATTCTTGCTTAAGTCGATGGTACCTTTGTTGTTACATAGAATGACTATGTCACTTAGATGAATGTCGTAGTCAACTAACGCTTGTTTCATCCATAGTGCTTGTTGGCATGATTTGTCGGCGGAGACATATTCGGCTTCGGTTGTTGATATGGCCAATGTCGTTTGCTTCTTTGAGAACCAGGATGTTAAACAACATCCCATAAAAGTACATACACCACTTGTACTTTTTCGGTCAACATAATCACCTGCATGGTCAGAATCTGCGTATACAATAGTTTCTACTCCCGTACCCTTAGGATACCATAATCCTAATTGATTCGTACCCTTAACGTATCTAAATATTCTTTTGACCACCTCTAGATGTGATGTTTTAGGATCTTCTTGAAACCTAGCACATAGACAAACACTAAACATGATATCCGACCGACTAGCCGTAAGGTAGAGAAGACTACCAATCATGCCACGGTATTTTGTGTTATCAACAGATTCACCATCTTCATCTTTTGCAAGTTTAGTGTCGGATGACATTGGCGTTCTTATGGGTTTTGCCTCTTCTAAACCAAATTTCTTTAACATCTCTTTTATATATTTAGATTGATTAAAGAAGACACCATCTTCTACTTGTTTGATTTGTAGACCAAGAAAGAAACTTATTTCTCCCATCATACTCATCTCAAACTCGTCATGCATGATTTTTGAGAAATCATGACACATGTCTTGAAAAGTAGATCCGAATATAATAACATCCATGTATATTTGAACAATAATTATATGTGAATCCTTTTTCTTAGTAAAAAGTGTATTATCAACTAAGCCCATGGTGTAGTTGTTTTTGATTAAAAATGACTTGAGTCTATCATACCAAGCTTTTGGGGCTTGTTTAAGACCGTAAAGAGCTTTCTTTAACTTATACACATGTTTAGGTTTTTCGAAATTGATAAAGCCCGTAGGTTGAGCTACATATACTTCTTCATTAATAAAACCATTTAGTAAAGCACTTTTAACATCCATTTGATAAAGCTTAAGATCATTAGCACAAGCATAAGCAAGAAGTATTCTTATAGACTCTAATCTAGCCACGGGGGCATAGGTCTCATCAAATTCTATTCCTTCTTGTTGATTATACCCTTGGGCAACGAGTCTAGCTTTATTTCTAGACACTACACCATTTGCATCTAACTTGTTTTTATATACCCATTCGGTTCCTATTATGGTTTGATTACTAGGTGGAGGGACGAGTGTCCAAAAATTGTTAGAAACAAATTGATTTGACTCTTCTTGCATAGCCATTACCCAACTTTCATCTTTTATGGCTTCTTATGTATTCTTAGGTTCTATGGTTGAGACAAAACAAAATAAGGTATTTTGGTTTTGGACTTGAGACCTTAAGGTTCTTTCGTTTAACTTTCCTATGACCTTATCTACGGGGTGATCTTTAGACTCTTTAATATTGATGATTTCATTATTTAAAGGTTCATCTTCTTTGTTTTTATTTTTCTTTATTTCTATAGCTTCACTCTCGACAATCTCGTCATCGAGAAGAGGTAGAGTAGGTTTGGGTGGACTCTCATCAAATTTTACGTTTAATGACTCCTCAACCTTTATTGTTTCTTTATTTAATATGACATAAGCTTCGCTATTAGGAGAGTAACCTAAAAAGATCCTTCGGTTGATTTAGGATCAAATTTTGTAAGGTAATCTTTAGTGTTAAGTAGAAAACATTTGCTACCAAAGACTCTAAAATGTTCTAACGTAGGCTTTTTGCCTCGAAGTAACTCGTATGGAGTTCTACCTAAAAATGGTCTAATTAAGACTCGGTTAAGTATGTACGTTGATGTATCAACGGCATTGCACCAAAAATTTTGAGGTATGGATTGCTCATTTAACATGGTGTGACTCATTTCTTGTAGGGTTCTATTCTTTCTTTCAACTACCCAAATTTCATTTCATTATCGAATTCCCTACCATAATCTGTTCTAATAGACACTATAGGACTTCCTAATTGTCTTTGGATTTTCTTACTTAATATTTCAAAGTAATGAAACGTTTCAGTTTTATTCTTTAAAAATTTAGTCCATGTGTACCTAGAGTAATCATCCACTATAACCAAAGTGTAGTAGTTGCCTCCATAACTTTGGATAGCGGATGGACCAAATAAATCCATGTGTAGTATTTCTAGACACTTAGTTGTAGAGACCATGTTTTTAGCTTTGTGACTAGCATGGACTTTTTTTCCTGTTAGGATCACACTTTTATGTTGTTTGATGATTCGGGTGGTCTAGGGAGATGATTATACAAGTATGCCATGTTAGAGAGATGAAGAGAGTAGAGAGGGAATTCTAGAGAGAGAGAGATAAAACAAGAAAATGCAAGGTTAGATTAAGAAGTTTCACCCCTTCCAAGGATGGAAGGGGTATTTATAGTTACAACTAATATATCCTCCTGTCGGACTGTGGATCAGGCATACAGTGGGTAAAGACCCGTCCTTCCTCCACGGTGTTACTCTAAACTAATAACTAACTAATTAACTACTAAATCACGTAAATAACAATATGTCTACGAGCTAACTTATGCTAGATTATATTAGGGGTGACCGGCTCTTCACTATGGAATTTTTAATTCCTAACAATCTCCCCCTAAGGGAGGTAACCCCTTGTTTTACATTTTGAATCCTAGTATTCTATTTAATCTTCAGTCTTGAGCTCGTAAACTTTAATTCTTCAACTTCCGCGTCTTTGTGCTTTAGCAGTGATACTTTAGAGTCCGATTATTTTGTACTTTGAGTGGAGGTCTTTGAACTGATCCACATCTTTGATGATCTTCGAGCTTTCTTTGAGATCATCAGCCACAGTAAATCTCTAGATCACCCTTTATTGTGTTGCCTTCATGTGATGTTGTGACTTTTGGACCGACATGCTCACACTTTTTGGATCATGACATCTTTTCATCAGAGTAGTGGAAGCATCTTTGTTGTCTTTGATTGTCATGATTTTCTTCAATTAAGCGTGTGTGCTGTGAGCATGCGGTTATGAATTGACTTCTCAGTATCGATCAGCTGCAACCGTCTAATGTTCCTGCAAACAACAGTTAGCACTAAAACACATGAAAGTGTTTTGTTCACTTTCGTTGAATATAGTTGCAAGAACCACGGTTCTCCGTTGATCAGTATAAATACTGCCTGTGATCAGGTAGAGTTCTGAAGAATCTCCTTGACAGGGTTTCGCAGCTGTTCTAGCCGTTCTCAAACCAGAGCATCCCAAAGTATACAACACGGAGTGAGTGAACCAGCAAATTGTGATTTACTGATTGATGACAAATTAATTTGAAAACAATTGCGTATTGCTTAAAAGAAGGAGTTTTGCAATACGACATGAGAAAGATCAATTTTCAATCCAAAATACCTTTTGTATTTGAAAGAGAATACACATTCGATGTGCTAGAGAAAAGAAGAGTTTTGCACATCGAACGGTTTTTCCAAAAGTATTTTTTCAATCAGATATACTTTTTGTGTTTGAAAACGTGAATACACATTCGATGTGCTAGAGAAAAGAAGATTTGCACATCGAACAGTTATTCCATAAGTATTCGTCAATTCATTTCCTAGACCAAGGTTGATTCACGAGTGAATCACCCCATCGTTTCTATCCAGTTGTCATAAGCTTGATCTTTAGAAATGTCTCACATGTTACCCACCAAGAGCTTGTTTGATGTTGGCTCTAGAAGGATTTCCATCTTCATCGTGAATATTTAACATATCACTCAGATGTTCTGGCAATACCACAAGGATAATGCGTAGGACTCTTAATATATTCTTACCTTCCACATTGTGTGAAACAGCATGTCTTCATTAATTTTGTGTCCTAATGAGATATTGTGGATGATCTCTTGGCTCTAGACTCAATTGTGCATATTTGGTTTCCTATGCCGGAGACTATGGAGAGGGTCTCCTTCTACAATATCAACAATCTCTAAGAGAAAGTCGATAGATTATGTAGGTTCCCCGTGAGAATGAAACAAGCCCTTTTAAGAGGAACATGAGTAGCTTGGGAAGTTTAGTGCAGTGCGTCATTGGGTCCATGACGTCTTGTTTTCAATACCGGCGTTACCTTAGTAACCACCAGTAGCATATGTATTGAACCCGGTTTCTGCCCTAAGGTTGAATTATTAGAGGGCTATTTCTTTTCACCCTTTTCACATTCATTTCTTTTTCACTCTTCAACCCCTTTAGTGCTTAACGAGACTTCATTACTAGAACCTTGTTTGGCTTATTCCAGTTCTAGCTCTTTCTTAGTCGGCACTCTTCCCATTTCTCACTTTTCTCCTTTTTTCATCATACCTAAGGACTTCTACACTATTTAGTGGATTGTCCCTTGTTAGATCCCTCCGGATCTGGCTGGATCGTGGGAACGAATACCTAACCTAACCATCCTTATAATACCACGCATAAAGTAAATTTGGTCGGTCTTTCGGTATTGTTATTTCCTTCTTGAAACCAATTGAAAAATCATTTGGAAAATCAATCAAGGTACTTGTGATATAATATCAAAAGCATTTTGTACCTTAATTTGTTTTTGATCATTTAGAAATGCTCCCCCTCAACATGTGCATATGGTTTTGAAATTGTTTAGCACATGGAGGCAAGAGATCTTTGAAACAATTTTTTGATCACAATTTCCTTAGAAAAAGCCTTTTGATTTTCTTGGTAAATTCTTCCCCTCAAAATGTGCGTTGGTTATTTAAATCATTTAACACATAGAGGAAGGAGGTTTTTGAAGAATTTCTACGATCACATTTTCCATTAAGAAACCATTAGAAAATCAATCAAGGTACTTATGTTAGTACAAAAAAGCATTTGTAACTTGATAGTTTATTTTCTTTTGAAATGCTCCCCCTTAATATGTGCTTCGAGATTCGAAAGCGTTTAGCACATATGGGAGAGCAACCAGCACAAATGAATCAAAATGATTATCTTTTATCAGATTTCATATTAAATCACAAATTCTCCCCCGATCAAAAATATCAAACCCTTTGAGATTTTGGATCCCACGTGATTTAATAAGGTTTAGAAAACATGGGAGAAAATGTGGCCTGGTTTAAATTCTCATCTTGTTTTTGGTTAAATGCTCCCCCTCAACATGTGCATTATGTATTAGAAATCGTTTGGCACATGGAGGCATGAGTGCCTTTAAAGGACTAAAACCAATTCCATTTAAACAGATTTGATATTTAAATCCCGATCTCTCCCCGATCAAAAATTTCAAACCATTTGAGATTTGTGATCCCAATTGGTTTAAATCGTTTAGAAAAATTTGGGGAAAGACGTGGCAAGATTTAATTTTTGAAATTGACTGATGAGGACCAATTATAAACATTAAAGATTGTTAGTGTCAGGTATGATAGTTTTTAAGAGATCTTTAAGTAAAATAAAACAATTTCACAATCAAACAAGAACTGAAAAAATTTCATTTTGTAAGATCTTTGAGTTTAAAAAAAATCATACCATGACATAACATTAAATCTTTAGATCACCACTTATTATTGTACAAACGGACTTGATAGATGGAATATCGTTTGAAAATATTTAGTTTGAAATCACTCCCCCCTCAATCAATGATCGTAGTCGTTGATTGAGTGACTTATATTTAAAATGAAGTCCGGTTGATTTCCAAAATTTGAGTTTAATTTATTTTTAAAACAATATTTATCCATTTTCAAAACAATTTTATCAAATTTGTTGAAAAATGGTATTATTCACTACTTGTCCTGCACAAAGATACGTTAGGTGGATAAGCTGCTTCTGTTGTTTCTGTAAGGTAGGAAAAAAACCGTCTACTGATGCAGTGAGACCTCTGACGTTGGATTTGTCATGCCAACTCTCCATAGAGGTCCAATTAAGCTCCGTTTCTTCTATGTCGACCCAAGAGATAGTTACCCTTTCCATTCGGCATCCAATCATCTTCATTTGTGGGATCCAGATCGGGAACATTCTTATGAACCATGATATCTGCATACGTTAGTGGACATACAAACAGATATATGGTGGTCGACATCACCCAAACAGCAATCGACTAATAAAAGTCAATCCAACATATCAATCAGATCATATATAGGCATGGGAATTATATGTTTATCGAACTCTAATCATCTAATCCTAATAATCACATCCAAGATTCCTAGTCCTTCAACATAGGCAAATATAGTTTTCAGTTAAGCACATAGGGTGATTAAGAAAGCCTGTTAGATGATGTAAATTTGAAAAACATTCTCCCCCTCAATCAATGACTCATTTTATGAAAAGTTTTAACCATGCTGAAGTCATTGATTAAGTTTTTCAAATTTATGAAAATTCTGATACTGATTGATTTTCAAGCAACTCATTTTACCACCATTTTTTTAAAACAACAAATATTTTTCTGAAGAATTTTAGACGGAAAAACATTTGTGTAGGAACAGCAGTCTTTTTGACGACATGCTTTCCTTGTATTGTTTTAGGGTAAGTGCGTGAATTTATGAAAATTGTTTTAGCGCAGCACTTTCTTCTTTGAAGAGCGGGTTGCTATCAGAAATAATAGCAAGCCGTTAGTTAAGCACGGGTTACAGTCTGAAATAATTGCAAGCCATATTAAGAGACATGTTTTGAAAAGAAATATTTACACCTCCTGCTCGAACTTCATCTATGGTCCCGTGCCATTATTGAGTGACATTTCTAAGACCGTAGATGTTATCGATACCAGAAGACATGTCTTGAGAAAACAATTTTTTTGGTATTTTTCAAATTTTCTGATTTTTATGGATTTTTGTTGGTTTTATATTTTTCTATTTTCTTTTTGTTGGTTTCCTATTTTTGTATTTTGGTTTTTTGATAAATATTTACAAAGATAGAGTAGATGATATAGTTAAGAAAGATGATGATAGGAGTACCGAGATAAGGATATCGAACAGCCCCGTTGTAGAAGATAGAAGTCATCATCTCTTAAACATTCACCACCAAAGCTTTTGAGGCTCCTGAATTGAGAGAAATTGAACCATCTGAAAGTGAGACTTTGGCAGCTTCCCCCAAAACCGAAAATCCTTTTGTTGAACAGATTTGAAGCTCTATTTCAAGATTTCCTTAGCCAGGTGCACAAACAAGCACACAATTATCAAAGATCTTGCTGCTCTTTTTAAGAATAATCATCGTGATTCTTCGTTCGAGGTTATATCATCCAATAGAACAACAATGTATCATCCCACATTTGAATAACTCTTCTCAAATTCCTTTTCCACTGAAGTCAGAAGCGATCCATTCCAAATGGTGTCAAGAGAACACTTCCCCCAAGTAGATGAATTGATGCAGTCAGTCTCTTAGAATAGAGCTCACGAACCCGAATATACATATACCCAAAGACAGAGAAACTTATAACATTGAACTACTAGATTAAGTCCGATAGCCAAAGAATAATCCCGATGTATACTTTTCTCTCCCCTGATGATAGTGTATGACGCTCAAGAACCCGAAGTACCCAAATGCCCAAAGACATAATAACCGATAACATTGAAGTAGCAGGCTGAGTCACTAATTATCTCTGCGGATGTCAACTCCGAAATAAGTGATTATTACATAATCACTGATTAAGCTCTCAAGTGAAATAGCTGAGCGTCCCCAATGTACACAATCTCTCTCCCCTGATGATTGTGATATCATAGAAATCATCACACACTTGTGTACCTCTTTTATCTTCAGAAACTAACTCTTCCATCTCTTCCCCCACATAGTTGGAATAATAACACTAAACGTCTTGAGTCAAACCTTGAGTTTCTCTACGGTAATGACATTTGTATTCCCAGGATATCTTCAATCACTTAGAAGTATTAAGTTCATCAAGTTTACTCGCGTTTAGATGCGTGTATCCTTCCCCCTTGCTGGTTTTGATACTTCAGAATCAGCAACCTATTATAAGCCCATGAACTTGAATCTTTTGAGAAGAACACTCAAAATCTTGTGGGAATCAACTTCTTTGAAGAATAGTATGAGCAAGTCTAATTAGGGATTAAATTTGGCTGTTCACTCTCCCCCAATTAGTGCTCTCCCCTAAACCGACAATCTGATTGATAAATGCCCAGATTAAGAAGAAGTCTTTAGATCATTAAATGCAACTCGTCTTTAGTCTTCTAACATGCAACAGAAAATGTAGAACAGACTGCAGACTCGACCTTCTTCAAGATTGTCCGTTTGGGGAATAGAATGTTAACATCTTCTTCTCACTAAATACATTCCCGTTAACTTACAAATAGCAAATCCCCTTAACTAAAATCCCTCCCAATCAAACAAGAACAGAAAGATGTTCAACAAGGAGATCAGCCCCGCAACTGGAAGCACTTTGTCATTAATCACATGAGTTCGTGTGAAGATGTCAACCAACGGCTCTTTGAAGAAACTCCATGTAAAGATGACCAGATAAGAAGAAGCTCGGTTCATACTTGAGTTAGGAGCCGTATGACCATATATTCTCATATATACCTCAACATGCATAATTATCACACTTCTTCTCCCCCTCAAGAATTACATACGGAGTTGCCATTCTTGATTGAATAAGTGAACATCATCCAAATGTAGTCTATTCATACTTCTCCCCCTCAAAGGTAGCATATGATGTCGCCATCGTCATTATAATTGAGCAAGTGAAATAAGAGAACAATCAACTGTAGTCCGGTTCACTTGATGACTGAAAGCGCATGGAAAAAGCATGAAGCATGCTAATGATAATGGTCATAAATAAGAAGACTTCTCTTCTTCTGAAGATATTGCGCACTGAAGCGTACAAATTTCTTTTCTTTAGAGTACGAGGCTTGAACTGTTGTGTTCAAACGTCATAAGAAGATTTCTCTTCTTTCGAAGATAAAGCGCACTGAGATGTACACTTTTCTTTTCTTTAGAGAACGAGGATTGAACTGTTGTGTTCAAACGTCATAATCTCTCTTTTTTCAGCATCTCTTGGCAAAACTTGTAATCAACCCCATTATCATTCAGTAGGCTCTTTGTCGTGACAGCTGATGGAGAAAACCCAATATGATGAATTTGACCTTGAAGTAAACTAACCCGAACTCATGACTTAAACTTGCACATATGTAACAAAGAGTGGTGCCGAGAATTCATGCCCATTTTGAATCTCTAAGTACTCTATACTCTTCAACCAACCAACCATCAAGTATTAAACGTACATCACCTCTTAAAAATCCACAATTCAATGTGACACTGAGCACTACAACGTAACTCCTTAAAGTGATAGTTATTTTGTGGTGGTAAGAGCCCAATTCCCCCAAGTGGTAAAAAGAAAAGGAAAAATCACCCAAAAATAACGAGATTTCCAAGTCTTCATATTTGAAAATGTTAAAAGCTCGAACAAGGATCTAGAAGAATCTTCATCCAACCATCCCCGATACCTTCAGATACTAAGTACACTCGCCCGTGATATTTCACTTCAACCTCAATTATATAATACTGAATTAACGTCGTTGTCACATCTTGTGGTTAAAAGCTTAAATCTAGCCTCCTTTTACGTTTTAAGTGAACTATGATAATGGTTACATCCCGACCGTGGTTAAAAGCACATAACCCCGTAAAACAATGAAATAACCAAACTGCCACGAAGACAATCCAAACAATCACCCAATTCATGAAGTACACCATTTTATCCCTTCTTTGAAGTAGAAATTGTAGTTCCAGCATTAGATAAGTTCCAGAAATACTTTCCCTTTCTCCAGGATGGTTCCATCATCGCGGGATTTTACAATTCTATAGTTTAAACCGAGAAATAGTTTCTTTTGCGGGATTTTACAAGACCAAGAATAAACCGAGAGATAGATCCGGAAATGCACATTACTTTTACCGGGATGATTTCATTGTCACGGGATTTTACAAGTCTATGATTTAAACCGAGAAATAGATTCTTTCTCGGGATTTTACAAAATCAAGACTAAACCGTAAACAATGTTAGTTTGAATGTGTTATGACAACTTTGGTTTCGGTGAATATTTGTATTAGGGGAACATGCAGCGATATTATCAACAATTCTATATCCATGTGTAGACAACTTTACAAACCGTACTAAGTCGAGTAGTATACACTACTTCCCCCAGAGGTTGATCGTAAAACAAAGTACACGATTCTACCCCATGATGGTTTCGAACTTTCAGAAGCATCATTAATGTGTATGACAATCTGCACGAAAAGTTATTGTCATAAGCAAACATCTTGAAAAATCATGACTGACGTTGAAGATTCTTGAAAGATTTTTCTTAAACTGTGAAGTATCATAGAAATTATGTGGCGTCGAATATATCATGAGAATTGTTGATCACATCCCATCCATCAAACACTTTGGCAAACATATCTTCCACGAGTTCTGTCAGCAATTGTTGTGACTGCATGGAGAAGTAAACTCAATATACCAAACTTGATCATGAAGTAGAATTCCCAGATTTGTTTCTTAAACTTGTACTAATCCTCGTGAAAAAGAAACGGTGTACCCAATGTACAAAACCTCTTGACGTATCCTCAACTGCGTGAGACACCGAAGTGTTAGTTACGTTGTGGGTTAAGCGAGAAAGAATCACAAACGTAATTAAATAGCCAAGTCTTTATCATACTCTATAAATGCCCAAACAAGTCATCTTTGCGGAAGGGTAGAAAGAAAGAAGACGAAATAAGTAAACGCCCCCAGAAAACCTCACTTCAAATCCAAATAAGAAATATCGTACAAACAACCCCGTAGTCAACCTTGTTCAAATATCAATTCAAGCCGTGAAATTATATTCATCGTGAGAATGTATAAACCAAAGTATCAAACCGTATAACTCAATGAATCTCATCATCACACCAAATCACATCATCAAATCTCATAATTCAACAAGCCTCATTATCAAATCTCATTTTCACAAATCTCAAAAAGTCCAAATCTCATAGACCTCATATCATCAAATCTCATGTTTGTCAAATCTCATATATACGATCCAATTTTGAGAAGCCCATCAGTCCGTTGTCCAAATCCAAATCATTACGTATATTCAAGCCCACTTCCGTTCCAAAATTGAAAGCCCAAGTAATTTATGATCCAAAACCCGGTCACAATATACGCCCCATAAAATAATCTCTCCAGCCCATGAACTTAGATCCACTATCAACTCTGTCAAGCCCAAATAAAATATATCTGAACGATCTTATACCATGTGATAAACATTATCCCACCATTAAAAATGATAACACCTTAAAAATATGGCACCATGTTAACCACTTTCGTCCATTTTATAACCCTTGATCATTTTATTTCGTATGGACCTTTTTAACAACTAACAGAATTAGAACTTTCAACAGCCCATCAAAGTTAATCCGAAATTAATAAAATCATCCCGAGTGAAAAGATAGCCCATGATCCAAATCTATACAACTATCCGTTCAATAAGTAGTTCTTAGGTTCAATAGAAATGACATATGATCTCATGTCCCAATAATCGAACTACCCAAGACCAATCCACTTTGATAACCCCAATATTATGGAATATGACATATGATCTCATTTTAACCCACGCGTTATCAAATGTAAGTTGCATATTGAGATGCATATAATGAGCCCAATTCCAATTACAGCCCCAATATGCAACGTAAAAAAATCCCATCTGAATTGTCTAAGGCCCATACCGATTTATCAAAGGCCCATGTAAAACACCAGTATACCCCATCCAAGATTTGCCCTAAAACTATGGGTATATAACATCACTTATCACACTTGACCTAAAATCTTGTAACCCTAAAGACAATCAATAATCAGTCCACCCCTATTACTGCCATAAGACCAGGCAACGCATAAAATAAGATTCCTCTCTCAAACCCTAATCTGCCTCCTTTTAATTTTATTCATCCAAATATCATTTTCATTCAAATGATTCGAAACCCTAATCTCAATTTGCAAGTCTGCTCCTCCATCTCCACAAGATGCACGAAAATATCACTCACCACAGGGATGGTTTGAGAATCATCATCATAGACACACGAACCGATGAAAGACGAATTAACATCTATTGTTCAATTCATTTCAAGGTTCGTATAATCATTTAAAGTTTAACCTTCGAGCAAGAATCAATGATGGAAATCTATTTCGTGATAATGGCCATTGGTCTTGATGTACTTAAGAGTACCACGAACATAGAAATCTGAGATTCATATTATTTTTCATTTTGACTTTATGAGATTAGATCAATGAAGAACTCGATAAATATTCTTAGGATCTCAAATGATCTAAGCAAGGGTATTACGAATCTAAGACAAAATTTTATTTCTTGATAGTCATTGTAAGTTCTTGTTTCTTGAATCTGTGAAAATGATTTGAGGAAATGAACCTTTTTGAGTGTCATTGATATTTATCAATTTCGTTTCTTTAGCCACTCTTAGATTAGAGATCTTGAATATTTCATTATATATGATGTTGAGACTTATGATGTTGCTTAAAAAATGAAACAATGATTGAGGTGAAGTCGATGTAGTTGTTTGAGTCACTGTAGATGAATGATATATGTAAACTGTTGATGAATCTAAAACATTGTTGATGAAGAGGTTTGAACAGATTGTTGTTTGATTGATGTTCAAAATCATATGTATTGGTTGATGGAAGTTTGTATTTGTTATCATATTGTGAGATTAATAGTGTATGTTGTTGATGTTTGAATTAAAAATAGATTGTGACAGTTGAATGTAGTTTCTTGATGCTTCGTGATGGTTTAAATTAGTCAACAAACCGCTTTGTGTTAAAACGCGCTTGACGGATATCTTTTTCACAATAAGTCTAACATATCAAATAGCATTGCAGCATGTTTAGGATCAAGTCGCATTTTCTAACAAACCGCATATTGATTAAGAAACCGCATCTTGTAATTAAGACAAACCGCATCCTGACAAACCTCTTTGTACAAACATCTTGGTTTAGTCAAACCGCACAAGAGTCAAAACTCATGAACTATACAAACCGCATTAAGTACACTGAATCAGGACATGATATGACAAACCGCATTCAAGAATCGGGTCATAAACAACATTTAAGAAACTTGACCAAACCACATAGATGAACACAGTAGCAGCAGACCAAATGTAACTTAATTAGACCATAAACCATGAACGCCCAATAGAAAAAACTGTTTTAAAACTCACATAAAATGAGATTTAAACCACTTCAGAACTGTTTTAAGAAACAACTTGTTAAAAACAGTTTCGAAACTCATACAAACCGCATCATAAAAAACTTATCAATAATAGTTTGAAACAAACAACACTCCATCAATCAGCAATAAAACCACATCAATCATCATAAATACCATATCAAACCGCATCAACAACCATACACAAACCGCATCAAACAAGCCATACAAACCGCATATATAAACGAGTCAAAAAACCACACGAGTCATCAAAAACAACACAACCTGACTCTGACGCCAATTGTTAGGATCACACTTTTATGTTGTTTGATGATTCGGGTGGTCTAGGGAGATGATTATACAAGTATGCCATGTTAGAGAGATGAAGAGAGTAGAGAGGGAATTCTAAAGAGAAAGATAAAACAAGAAAATGCAAGGTTAGATTAAGAAGTTCCACCCCTTATACGTCCTCCTGTCAGACTGTGGATCAGGCATACAGTAGGTAAAGACCCGTCCTTCCTCCATGGTGTTACTCTAAACTAATAACTAAGCTAATAACTAACTAATTAACTACTAAATCACGTAAATAACGATATGTCTATGAGCTAACTTATGCTAGATTATATTTAGGGTGACCGACTCTTCACTATGGAATTTCTAATTCCTAACATTTCCTACGTTACAAGCATCACAAAAGTGATGTTCATATTTTAATTTTGGTAGATCTCTTACTAGATCTTTGGATGATAGCGATTGAAGAAGTCGCATATTGGCATGACCCAACCTTGAATGCCATAAGGTCGAAGTATCATCCATAGAAGTAAGACAAAGTTTGTCTTTAGGTTCATTACCGATTTTAATGACATAGACTCCGTGTTTCTTAATTCCTCTACCTATAGTGATACCGTTTTTCAATATCTTACTACCGGTTTCATTAAAAAGTACATTACACTTCTTATCACATATTTTTCCTATACTTAAGAGGTTAAAGTTTAGGTTTCCTATGTGACATACATCGTTAATGGTTAGAGATTTGTTAGAAATCATACCTTTACCGATGATTTGCTTTTGCTATTGACAAATACCACATTTCCTCCATTGAAGGATTCATATGTGGAAGATAAATCTTTATTACCGGTCATGTGCCTCGTGCACCCGCTATCCTTGATCCATTCATCCGGATCTAGGTCGACCTTTAAGCACATCTAAGGAAACAATTAACTCAATAGTTTGGTCCCCATTTGTTCATGGGTCCATTAGTGTTAAACATTTCATTCATGTTAGACATATATGGAAAAGGTGAGTATGCATTCCAGGGTGCAAAGTTTTGAAATGGAAAACCGTTTTGCATATTAGGATTCCATCCTATTTGATGATTACTTCTCGGATAAACATTATTAGGTCTCCTTAAAAATGTGTTTGGTTTTGAAAACGATGGACCTTTGTTTATTGTAAAACTTTGATTTTGTCTTGGAGGTGGTTGTCTAAGAGTAACATGGGTTGGTTTCTTCTTATTAACAATTTTTGGAATCACTCCTAAACCTTAATTCAAGTGTTAGTTACTCATATGTAATAGGTAGCTTATTATGGCCTTTATGTTTGTTTAAGGTCAAGCTTATGAAGAAGGCCCATAAGCTTAGGCCCATGTCCAATAAGGAAAAGGGAAGGAGTAGGAGTGTTGCCCTAGCTCCTTGCCTATAAATACTATGTAATAACCCTCACTTGAGGGTTGGTTGTTCAAGTTATTCCTTTCACTCATGCCCTACGCGTAACCGTCCTTACTATATCGTGTGTGTGTGTGTTTGGTTTATTGTTCAATCGCCTTTATCTCTTTCTTGTAAGCTTGTGTTGTAAAACTAGTGACCTAACAGTGGTATCAATCGCCTACTAGTTGGGTGAAACGTTTTGTTTTTGAAGTTTTTGTTCTTGGTCTTACGCGTAAACGTGGTTGATACTTTGGTTCGCTTAAAAACGTCTTTTTTACACTTTTGAATCCAAGATTCTTGTACTTTCAACGTTTTAAGGTGTTAAAATACGTGTTTTTGGCAAAAAGTTTCAAACTTTATGCGTGGATCGTGGTTTTTAAACTAGTTTTTTATACGAGGGTTTCAACCTACGCATAAGCTTTTAAGAGCTTTGGAAAATCAAGTTTCACACTTTTGTGTCTTTTGGTGTTATTGAAGCTATTTCATCACACAAAAACGGGTTTAGAAACATATTTGGGCATTATCATTGTTACGAGTAATCCTACGCGTAGCAAAACCCTAAAACTACGCGTAAGGTTATCCTTGGTTTGATCTTCGTTTTCGTGGTTTACTCCGTGTTTTCTTGCTTGGATAAGCCCGAAAATACGTCGACTTTGGATATCTTTTGCACTGTGAAGTGTAAAAGATCACTTGGGATAAAACCCTAAAATTACGCATAAGCATAAAGCTTACGCGTAGAAATCCTACTAAGATTCATCTTACGCCTAAGCCTAGTCTTACGCCTAAGATAATCCTAAGCCTAACTTTCTACGCCTAACTTTGTGTCTACGCATAACTTTAGCATCTTTTCCCTACTTACACGTAAGCTAAATCTACGCGTAACTCTTGATTGTTACGCGTAACTTTGGTGTTTTTACGCATAAGTGCTACTTGGCTATTGTGATTTCTACGCCTAAGGATACTTCATCAACAAAGGTTCATTCGACTACAAAGATCCATTTTTACCAACACAAGTTTATCAACATGTCACAACCACCATACTCTAACTACTTCCCTTACACTTATTCTCAACGTCAACAACAATTAAGTCCACAACATCAACAATGGAATCAACAACAAGCAATTTTGTGACAACTCGTATTTTCAGGTCATATTTCAAAACATTACTCATGCTTCATCATTTATCATTTATCGTAAACTAGGTTTACGAGCATCAAATTCACGTAACCGTAATGGTTTAGCTGTGAATTCATGAACATTTCATCAAGGACATTTCATATAGACTAGGTTTATTCTACATTTCATTAGCATCATTGTCATCATATTAGTTCATGCATGATTTTGCATTTTTCATTAAACGTTTATTTTCCTATTAAATAAACGCTATCGCGTAATTAATTATTTTGAACATTTGATCCGACACTTCCAAAAATATTCCTAATATATTTTTATACTCATTTTAAGACTATAAAATTATATTATTAATTTACATGTTTTCAATTTATTCCGTATATAAATTGTTATATTTATATAATTACGACGGTTTTCTTAAATACTCCACGATAATTATTATTTCACTCAAATTTTGCAAGAAATGTATTTTTATAATTTTTACGACTTCAATATATTTTATTTTGATCCGTTAAAATTTATTTTTAGCTAACGCTACCCTAAAAGCTCAAATATGTACCCAAGATACTAATTCTCCTTAAACTAACTACACTTATACTTTTACACATATGTACCTAGCTATTTAAAATATACTAATCTTTTATGTTTCTTATGGTTGTCGACCATAAGATGGTGACTCACAATATTTTGATCACAAATATCTTACATATCTAATACTTACAATATTTTATACTACTACTACACATAGATGATAATATCTTACAGTGTAAAGAGAAAAAGCTCTCTTCTTCTCTTCTCTTCATCCATAACCGGCCACACCACAAGGACAAGAAGGAGTTCATTAAAATATTTCTAATCAAGGTTTTTAACACTTTAGTCTCACTCTTTATCAAGGTTTTGCAATAAAAACCTAGGGTGATTAGGAAAAACCTTTGCTCATTAACTTCATCAAGTAACTAGTAAGCATTGCATATTCATCATCATATTTCAGATTCATTGTTATATTCATTTCATCATATTTGAGTAATCATGCAAGTCTCATGGATGTTTATACCACTTTTACATGTTTTTAAGGGTTATATATATATTTGGTCATCCTATAATTACTCCTTGTTATTAATCACTCTTGGTGATGTCTAGGAACCCATGACACCCTAAGAAGGTGTATGGTAGGATTAGAATAGCTTCGGAGTTGTTTTGAATTGGTTAGAATAGGTTTGGCGCGTGAAAAACTCATTTCGACAAGTCTAATTAAGGGTCTGTCCATATTTTGAAAATCTGGAAAATCCGACAGTTTGTAAAATATTTTGGGCTAGATATTCAGAAAATATACTTTAAAACGAAAACGTTTGAACGGGTTAAAAAGGAGTTATAACGAAGAAGTTATGAATTTTTGAAGTTTGACGACGAAAACTAATTATTCCAGAAAATTCAGCAAGCTGTCTCGACTTTTTACGAGTCAAAAATGAGTCTTAAGCATTGTCAAATGTGTCGACTTATCAAAAATATATTAGTATATGTTATCACGATTCCGTGGATATAAAGAACGTAGAAAACGGACTTATAACGACAAAGTTATTCACATTTTAAAAAGTTGCCGTAACTTTATTCTATTAGCAAAATTAACATATTTTCTATTAAACATATACTACGGCAACGAAGGACCATGTTGAGGGTCGTTTTTATCAATGACGAAATACTTTTTATAAAGTGATGTCTTCTAGTAAAAGTAAGTTCGCCAAGCATATTTTTCAAAATATCAAACCATTTGTCAAGCGGAGTTGTAACGAGTAAAATACGGTCACTTAAATTTTGCCGGAAAACCATCCTTAAACTATATTTTGGACACAAGTACCATACTTTACCTATACTTTTCTCTATGATCGAGACCTCTAGGATGAAAACTTAAACACTAAAACTTTGAGATAATGATACAAGCTTCCCAAAACCGTTGAGTTCGTTTCTTAACACTCGACGTACACCATTTTACGACTAGCTTTTCGAGGTCATTTGGTCACTTTCATGAAAATTTCAACGATATTATTTTAGGACGAAAAGTTATAATTTCCTAATAAATCACTAAATGATTATCGTTGGATATCATTTCAATGTAATTACATATGGAGTAATTTAAAAATGGTCAAGACGTTAAAAGATTATTTCTCGACGAGAAATATTATTTTCGAAAATTCACAAGTGGTATAGATATCATCCGAATTGCATGCATAACATTACATCATAACTTATTATGTATCATATCATTCATAATATGTCAAGTTTAGAGATTCATGCTACATTTCGGTGTATCCACTTTTGTCATTATAATCATTGCAACAGGTGAGTTTCATAGCCCCCACTTTTATACGTTTTGAATTACTTTTGGGGGAGATACATGCTCAACTATTTTCAGTTACTTTCATAAGTACTTTAAATTTTTAAGGATAACTTCTATCATAATCACCATTGTTTCAAAAACCGAATGTTGTACTATATTAATTGTTCTTGTTTAAGTGGTATAGTTCTACGTCGTATAAAGTTCTAAATCAGTTGACTACTGAAACATTGGGTCATGTACTATTGATTATGTGCTATAGTTCTATGTCGTATAAAGTTCTATGATTAAGTCATTAAGTCATGTGCTATTGATTATGTGTTATTGTTCTACGTTGAGTTAGGTACTATTGTGAATTCATTTGACATCATGTGTTTGAACATAAACTATACACATTTTGGCTTTGTGAACACACAGGTTGCAAGTTTTGTATGGGCGGAACTTGGGCTGATTTACAATGCCTTTGATGCATAAACGATTTTGAAAGGCTTTACATTTCAACTCAAACTCTATGAACTCACTCAACCTTTGTGTTGACACTTTTTAGCATGTTTTATCTTAGGTATCTAAGGCATTCACTTCATGGCATGCATATGGACTTATCATAGAGTCGTGGTGAATTTATGCATTTTAAAACATCGTTTGGCTTGTAACAAACTTATTTCCGCATAAGTTAATTTCATTTGGGACCTATCTTTGTAAACTCTGATTATTTTATTAAATCAAACGATGTATTTTCCTAACGACACTTTAGGTCGTTCAATCATTTAATCAACAACAATTTATTCAACAACATACTCCACAACTTGCTGCAATTCCACAACCTCAAATGGTTCAACCACCACCAAGTCTTCAAGTTCAACCCTACACAAACGATTTCAATCAACATCCATCAAGGAACACTATGAAGGAACCCACTTGGTTTGCAAAGATGTGTGAAGCTTTAAGTAGCCAACAATCAATTCATGAGGTGGATCACTTGATAGAACTCCAATGCTCACTTCCAGAAACTACGATCAATGGGTGATAAGGTTCTTTAGGTTTTGTGATCTAAAGAAGCCACATGGAAAGTTCTTAAAGAAGGTTATCTTGAAAGGTCCATTTGAGATGCCTACTGTCATTGTACCCGGAGATCCAAATGCTATTCCACCAAGAGATGAACAAACAAACATTGCTATAGTTGCAGACTTGAATCCTCAAGAACTTCTACACTATGAAGCTGATGAACTTGCAATGCAATACATCCTCTTAGGATTACCTAACCAATTCTTCGAAGTGTTGATGCTCAAAAGACTGCAAAGGAAATGTGGGATCATATTCATCTTCTTATGGAAGGATCTGTACTCAATCAGGATGATTTGGAATCCAAAATTTACTTGGCTTATGAACACTTCATGATTGAACTTGGAGAGACACTAGAGTCCTATCATCATCGTTTTTCAGACATCATCAATGATTTGGATAAACACAACATCATCATGCCAAGAATTGCAGTGAATACTAAGTTCCTGAGTAGTCTTGGTCCTGAATGGGAAAAGTATGTCATTTTTCTCCGTCAAGCGAAGAATTTGCATCATTCTACATATGGATTGTTGTACGATTACTTGAAGCCTCATGAAAAGGAAGTTGATAGGGAAAGGATTCTCCGTGCTCAAATTGCTCCACCGACACATCCGGAAAATCAACAACTTGCCTTATATGCTCAAAATAGTTATTCTCCTCAACCAGCAACTCAACCAACTGCTACAATCACACCATATGATCCTTCACAGCCTCAATCTCAACAAACTCAATTGGTTCCATACAACAACAACAATGCTCAAGCACTTGTCGATGAAGCTAATGAGGAATCGATCCGCTTGAAGCATTGCAACAATGATTTGCTATGATTGCTAATGCCTTTAGCCGTTATACCAACAAATCCAACAACCGTATTCGCTCCTCATCTAATACAAGGAATCAAGCTGTTGTGAACAATGGACGAGTTGAAGTTCGGAATCGTGGTTATGGTCGTCAGATGGGCGGTGGTCAAGGGTTTAATGCTGTGGGTAGGAATAACAATCGAGCTCAGTGGTGGAACAGGAAATGCTCGAATGGGTTGAATGGTCTTCGATGCTACAACTGCAATGAGAAGGGACACTGGCTAATGCATGCCCAAAGCCAAGGACTAGGGGCAGTGCTTATTTCAAAGAGGCTCTTCTTTGGCTCTTAAGGATGAAGTCGGTGGAACTCTCACGAGACAAAGAACGAGCTTTATGGCAAATGCGACTCGATGATGATATGGAGGACTTGCGTGCCAATGCAACTGTTATGTTGATGGCTAATATGCATGAGTTACACATGAGTGACACAGGGTGTATGACACGATGGCTTGTCTCGTACCAACAAACCATATTTATCTCTGATCTCATATCTCCGCCAACATCTGAATCCGGCAAGGCTCGGAATGTTCAAAATGAGTCGTCCACATCTCATTCCGACGATTTTCAACTAGACCCCGTAGTTATATTTGACGATCAAGATGACCAAACGGTTTCCTTGATAATCAAATTGACTCCGTGGTTATACTTGAGGATCTCAGTAATGATCATGTTGAGACTCACGTTGAACACGCCGAACTTTTGCCTCATCCGATTTTGCTCGCTTTAATACAAGACCATCAAACCATAGTGGAAAAATGTCATGCCATTAATCAGGACTTGAAAAGCAAAAATGCACTGTTAACCAAGGATTTTGAATGTTTACAAAAGCAACTCAACTTTTTCAAAACTCAAGAAAAACGTGAAAACGGTTTTGAAGCGGCCTTTGCCAAATCTCATCAAAACGAAAAATATTTAGAAAGACAGATGCGTGATCTAGCCGCTTCAAAGAATGCTTTGTTGTATTAAATAGAACAACTGAAACATGAACATAAAAAGCAAATTAACGCTCTCACCTTGGAAAATCAAAAAGCTAAGGTTGAGTTGTTAACTTGTCAAAAACAGTTCTCTGCATACAAAAAGCATTCAACGAAACGAATAGATGATCATCTTGAAGAAATCATCGGCTTGCAAAACAAACTTAAAGAGTTTAAAACTGTTGTTTACAAACATGGCGAGTCGGTCACGGCCATTGAAAAGTTTACTTTAAAACCCAATCCAAATGGATATGGACCGAATCTTGCTGATTACAAACCTAAGCTTTCAACCAAAGCATTCAAACCAAATCCGAAGTTTCCAAAGAATATAAAATTGATGATACAATTATGAGTGTTGTTGAATATCATCGTCAAGAGGAATTAGATGCGGAAGACGAGAGTCGATCAAAATTAGAAAAAGTTGTTTACAACAAACCTTTTAACTATTCAAAAGCGGTCACTTTCGTCACACCAACGGATTCTTCTAACACACCAAGGATTATCATAAAACACCTCGAGTCTTCTAATGTTTATCCCAAACCATATTATGCACAAACTTATGGTCCTTTACCTTCCATCAGTGAAGTAAACTCAAAACCTGAAAATCGCAAAATTCTTCGATATTTTGACCTTTTCATGGTTGACCTCAAAACTTTACAACATGAGATAGAATATCATTCTGAAATCAAAGTTCAACACTTTCAATCGCCTCTAGCGCGAGAACAAAGAGACATTTTTCAGAAAAATCTTTTACCAAATGTTAAAAATTTGAAAAGTTGTGCATTGTCTTGGGAAAGGGACTTTCATAAGGAACTTGGATTAATGAAGGTCGTTTTGAGAAAACGAAACATCTATTTCTAACACTAAACGTAAAAGAAACTGTTGAGAAAAGATGTTGATCGACTCTTGGAAGATGTCATCCGTGCTGATGTCCATAATACTGTGTTATTGAATTCTTTGTCATATGCATCTGATTATATCTCTGCCGATATCGTTGATTCGTGGTAAATGTTGAGTACACAGATAATGTGCTTCAGATCGAGTCCTTAAAAGTTGAAAACAAACGATTGTCAAACGAACTTTCAAATGCAATACGCCGTCTTAATTGGTGTCAAAAAGATATTCACGATCAACAACTTGCTTTTCAACACAAAATCGCCCAGTTGCGTGCAAAATCTTCGGATCCTAAAATTGAGCAACTGGATGATCAAAACGTGTCTTTTAAGTGTCAAATCTCAAAATATGAACAAGAACTTGTAAAAGTTAAAAGGAATATGGTGTCATATTTGATTTACTCAAAAAGACTCGTGATGAAGCATCAAATGAACTTGATCATTATCTTGCACACACTAAAGAAGTTATGCATTTTGTGGAAATGTTCGGCCTCTGAAAATCAAGATCTAACTCACACTATCTTCAAGTTAAGAGAAATGTTAGGAAAGTATGAACAACTTCCGCCAACCATCATTAAGAGATTAGCCCAGTAACACTTAGTACTCATGAACCTAGAATCCCTACTGCCAAATCACAAGTTGCTAACGTGCCTCCTTCTACTGAAACAGAATAGTTGCGTCTTTTCCAAACGTCCGCACTTCACAGCCTAGGAGCACTACATCTAAGAATAGGAAGTTGCGACCTAAGAAAAGATCAATAAGGAATGCTAAAGTAGAAGAACACCCTAGGACTATGAATAAGACTCACGTTGCTTCCACTATAGATATTGCGTCCGGCAAATGTAATAGAAATAGTGATGTAACGAATGCTAAACCATTAAGTACTTTTGATATTCACCGATGCACCTTGTGATTTTTGTCGTAAAAGTATGAATTCTGATTGTCATGATAAATGTGTTGCTAAAGCTATCATCTCTCGCTTAAGGAATCCTAAGAACCGGAATACCTCTAGGCCCACTAATCTTTCTAAGTCTGTGCTTGGTAGACCGCCTCTTTAGATTCTAAGAAACGCATTGCTGTCCCAGTAGCTCCAGTTTCACCTCCTAGGAATGTAGTACCACCTAGTGCATTCACTAAGACTAAAGCAAATACTAGTTGGAGATGGCGGAAATGGATATATAACACACTAGGATTTAAGTGGATACCTAAAGCTATTGATGTGTGTATATCTACTATAATTGCTACGGAACCCTCTAACATTTCGGGTTCCACATCTACTTCTATTCCATCTGTGTCGCTTTGTGTGTAATGCAGGTGATACAATCATTCTCTGGATTGTTGATAGCGGATGTTCCCGACACATGACAGGCAATCTTAAACTGTTATCAAACTTTATTGCAAAGTTCATTGGCACCGCCGTTCGGGAATGATCAATTCGCAGCTATCATGGGCTACGGAGACTACATCAATGGGAACATCGAAATTAGCAGGGGTTTATTATGTGGAAGGCCTCGGTCACAATCTGCTTTCAGTAGGTCAGTTCTGTGATGGAGATTTGGAGGTTGCTTTCAGGGAGAAAACTTGTTTCATTCGTGATCTACAAGGAAACGACCTTATGTCCGCTCGTAATTCAAGTCTTTAAACTATCTCTATGCAAGACATGGTTGCTTCTTCTCCCATCTGCTTACTTTCAAAGGCAACATCAACAAAATCCGGGCTATGGCACCGTCGTCTCTCACATCTAAACTTTCAAACCATCACCAACCTTGCTCGACACAAACTAGTTGAAGGACTCCCACGATTTCGGTATTCTAAAGATCACCTTTGCTCAGCTTGTGAACAAGGCAAAAGCACTCGTGCTCATTTTCCTTCAAAGGTGGAACACGCTCTCAGATGTGCTTCATCTTCTTTATATGGATTTGTGTGGCCCGATGCGCGTGCAAACGATCAATGGCAAACGCTACATCTTAGTAATTGTTGATGACTATTCACGCTGGACTTGGGTCTACTTTCTTGTAAGCAAAGATCAAGCTCCACAGATGATCATCACCTTTCTCACGAAAATACAAGTTCAGCTACGAAACACCGCTTCGACTAATCGTAACAGATAGAGGCACTTAATTTGTTAATCAAACTCTTCGTGAATTCTATGAGAAAGTGGGAATTCAGATCGACATCTATTGCACGCATACACGGAACAAAACGGAGTTGTTGAAAGACTAAACCGAACGCTTAGTGGAAGCCGCAAGAACAATGTTAATCAATGCTAAACTTCCAGATTACTTATGGGCGTAAGCTGTATCTGCATGCTATACTCATAACCGTTCTATGATTACAAAACGCCACAACAAAACACCTTTTGAGCTTGTCCACAACAGAAAACCGAATCTCAAACACTTTCATGTATTTGGATCTCTTTGCTATCCGAATAATGATCGTGATGACTTTGGAAAGCTCAAAGCCAAAGTTGACATTGGAGTCTTTATAGGATATTGTGATAATTCTAAAGGTTTCCGAATCTGGAATCGTCGAACAAAGGAGGTTATGGAAACAATTCATGCTCATTTTGATGAACTTACGGAAATGGCTTCTGAGTATAACAGCTTGGAACCCGGTCACACACCGCTAAACTTCCCCAAACCCCATCATCACCGAACAAAGCCCCCAGCTCACTCGTCAACAAATGGAAAGGTTATTTGCTCCGCTGTTTAGTGACGATATTGATGAACGTGCTCCAGGTGTATCCGCTGTTTCACGCTCAACCCGATAATACTCTTATACCGATACACCGCTACAACAACTACGGTTGAAGAAGCACCACCACTTGACTCCAACACAACAGTTGAACAAACCGCTTCCAACAATGATGAACCGGTTGATGATGTTCTGAATGAAGTACCCCCACCTGCAGATTTTGATCCAAATGCGTTCTTTAACCCGCTTTGCTAATGAGATGCCGCACTGATGTCGCAGAATCTTTAACAAGCCATTTGAATCCTCAGAATCTGCACAATGTATACCAACATCAACCCTCCACACATAGATGGACAAAAGACCATCCTCTGAAAAACATTATTGGCAACCCGAATCAACCAGGCGTTACAAGACAACGTCTTCACTCAGATGGTGAACATTGCATTTATGCACTCACCGTCTGCCAATCTGAACCTAAAACATCAAAGACGCAATGACAAAAGACAACTGGATTGAATCCATGCAAGAAGAACTCAACCAATTCAAACGCCTTGAAGTATGGGAACTGGTTGAAAGACCAACAGGAGTCTACGTCATTGGTCTCAAATGGATTTGGAAAACAAATTGGATCTTTGTCAAGGAAATGTTATCGAAATAAGTCACGCCCGTGGCTAAGGGTTATCGCCGGAAGAGGGTATTGACTTTGAAGAATCTTTTGCTCCGGCCGCCTTGAGGTCGTTCGATATTTCGCGTTCGCGGCTCTTATGAATATGACGGTCTATCAGATGGATGTCAAAACTGCGTTTCTCAATGGACAACTTAAAGAAACGGTTTATGTCACCAACCGATGGATTCGTTGATCCCGAGTTTCCGAATCACGTCTACAAACTGAACAAAGCTCAGTATGGTCTCAAACAAGCTCCTCGGGCATGGTACGATAAGCTATCATCTTTCCTCATTGCTAATAATTTCACCAAAGGTTCGGTTGACCCAACTCTTTTATACAATATCACGGGGCACATATCTTAATTGTTCAAATTTACGTGGATGACATCATTTTGGGTCTACACATAAAAAGTTTTCAATCGCTTTTGCAAAACTAATGAAGAAAAATTTTGAAATGTCCATGATGGGTGAACTCACGCTTCTTTCTGACTGCAAGTTCATCAATCACCCCGTGGTATTTTCTTGAGTCAGTCCAATATGCCCTTGAATTGTTAAACAAATTTGGAATGAAAACCTGTGACACCTATGCCACACCAATGGCTCATACCAAGAAGCTAGACGCTGATTTACATGGGAAATTGGTGGACCCTACAAAATACCGTAGTATTATTGGGTCTCTCATGTATCTAACAACTAGCGACTGATATTGTCTTTGTCGTATATCTTTGCTCTCGTTATCAGACGCGACCAACTGAAACCCACCTCTCTGAGGCTAAAAGAATCCTCCGATACATAAAGGGAACCATTAACTTGGGGATCCGGTATCCGAAGGATTCTGGTTTTGAACTAATCGCTTTTGACGCGACCACGCAGGATGCCTAGATTCACGGAAAAGTACTTCAGGAGCTTTACAATTTCTTGGTGATAAACCGGTGTCATGGCAATCGAAGAAGCAGGATTGTACATCGCTGTCCTCAACCGGAGCAGAATATGTAGCCATGTCGGCGTGTTGTGCTCAAGTCATTTGGATGAGAACACAACTCAAAGACTATGGTTACGTATTTGACAGTAATCCCGATGTCTGCGACAATCGGAGTAATATTGCGATCTCGTGCAACTCAGTTCAACACTCGAAATCAAAGCACATCGATCTTCGATATCATTTCATCAAGGATCACGTGGAACAGGGTACTGTTGAATTATATTTTGTGGGTACGAATACCAATTGGCAAACCTTCTCACCAAAGCCTTGCCTCCCGCTAGGTTTAATGAGTTGGTCCACCGGATTGGTATGAGGTGTTTGACTCAAGAGGAATTGGATGACCTCCTAAAACAGTCTTTAAAACCTGTCAAACACCAAAATCTCTGTTGTAAATAATTTTTCAAAAACAAAATACAAAAATATAAAATATGATAAAACAACAAAAATATTCTTCTAATCTATTTTTTTTCTTTCAACATGGCAAGTACATTTCTTCCATCAACACTCTAATCTTTCAAAATTCAATATTTTTCCGATCAAGTGTTGAGGGGGAGAAAATAAATACTTAACCGTTTCAAATCATCCGTGTACTTGCATGTTGTCATATCCCGGTTGTTTCTTTTATCAATGGTGGTAAACTTTTCTGGTTAAAATGACACTCCTCGGACTAAAATTTATAACCTTTCATCATTTATTAAGTCGAGGGGGAGTGTCGTCAAAGTTCCTTTCTTAAAATCTTTGTTTGATAACCAAAACGGAAGTTAAATGGCTTTGTATGAAAATGGAAAAGGTGGAGGGACCAAAACTGCCAAAAGTTTAAAGTTATTTTTAATAAAAACACCTCCCACCTAACTATTTCATCACATTTATTACTTACACCAAAAAGATCCTACGCCTAAGAATCATTTGACAAATCCGTGTTTCTGATCATCAATTTGTAAGTTGTTTCATGATCTTAACATGTTTACAAACATAGGTTTTGATTTTTACACGAATCCAACGGTCAAATTTTTGTCTATGATTGTTTTTGTGTTCTACGCATAAGCGTATGAACTAATAATCAAGAATGGGTGTTTGTGGTTAAAAGGATTGTGTCAAAACATGTATTTAACATCAATGATACTAATTTTATCCTCTAAATCCACCCAGAAACACGAATTGAAGGTTTTTCAAAATTAGGGTTTTAAGTCGAATTGGGTGTTTTCAAATGTGAAGGTTTTGGTCAAAAAGATTGTTGTGTGATGTTCATATCATGTTGAATTAATGATTTCCAGGCCCTATAACAACCCAGAAACACTAATTAAGTTAGAATTAGGAATTAGGGTTTAATGTTCTTGAGTTTGGGTATTTTTGATTCACCACGATTTAGATGTTATAACTTCGTTATTAGACTCTCATAACATCCATGACCTACCGGAATTGAATTGGTGCTAATCCTATGGTTAAAACTCTTATGCGTAATTCATAACCCTTAGGGTTTTGACCTACGCGTAAGTGTTTCTTCGCATAAATGTTTAACAAGCTTTCATGCCATGATTTGATTTTAGAATGAATATATGTGTTAAGATTGATGTTATGATGATTTTATTTCAGGCTTGCTACTCGTAAAACTTAGAATCAAGGTCATTGAATCTCTACGCATAAGGATCACCTTACGCGTAGAAGGTTATGCGTAAGAGTAATCTTACGCGTAACTACTACGCATAAGGTTCTACAATGGGACTACGCGTATCCTGTGAAGGATATGCGTAAACAATGACCTCTACGCATAAGGTCTACTCTTACGAGTAAGCCTTACGCGTAAGGTTTATATACGCCTACGCGTAAGCTCTACGCATAAGGTCCCCTTTTCCTACGCGTAACATTTCTTACGCGTAAGTTAGGATCCTACGCGATAAGCTTTCGCTCACGCGTATGTTATTCTGTTTACGCTTAACTATGCCAAAACTACGCCTAAGCCTTGATTGACCTTCATTATGAATTGTTACGTGTACAAACTTGTAAATAAACTAATCATAACGTTACGAATCCAATAATGTCACTAATAAACTTAATCATTTGATATGTTGTGAACAATAAGTGATAACATAAACTTTAAAACTTAAAGTTAACTAACTCACGAAACATTTCACGACGCCATTGGACTATTGGACAAACAAGTGACTTAGGACTCGTAACAATCATTGACACTTTACATTCAATAACTAGACAATAAGACCTTCTGTTGACTAACATTATGTCTTTCGATATGTTGGTTCTTTTGGCTAATGTTATTTCGATCACGACATGGTCGCTCAAATGAATGTGGATGCACCGAGGTTCTCACTAATTGCCGATATCTTCCCAAATGGCTATCCGAGAAAGATTGGAAAGAACAACCTTAGGGTTGACTTTGAAACCCTCACATGCTCGGAATCTTCTTGTCTCATTGCTGTGGATATTCTAAGGAATCATCCCTACCGGAACATGCTCTCACACTCGCTACACTACCGAAATCTACATTCAACAATTCGGAATTCAATGCAGAGGATCACAGGTCAAAGTGCGTGTGACACTTAATCACAAACAAGTCACTATCACTCCTGCAGACTTACGGGCTGTACTTATCATTCTAGACATCGTGCCAACTGACTTCTTTGCCACACCTATGAAGAGACAGTTCGCAATTTCTACTTGATATTGGCTATGATGAAGCGTGAGGAATTATTAACAAGCACTCTCACGTGGAGCTTAAGAACATTCCTCAACCGTGGAGAACACTCTACATCATCATCACTAAGTCTGTCTCTGGTAGTGACAGTGGCTATAAGCATCCCAAGCTCATGGAACTACAAGTCTTCTGGTCATTGATCAATAAGAAGGACATTGAAATCGAAGCACGGATATGGGATGACATGATGACATTTCACAAGAAGCTTGGCTCAAAGATTCCCTATGTAAGATACACAAAGCTTTTGATCCAGAGAGCACTTGGACTTAATCCTGATATTCCCAAGAGGCTCAATGACCCCGACAATCACGACGTGTTGTCCGAACCTATCCTTTCTATCAGAATCAAGGAATCGACAACAAAGAAACAAGGTGCCGTGCTGCCTGATCACCTTCGACTAATGAAATCAAAAAGCTTGAAACATACAAAAGGTATCAAGTAGCAGACGAGAAGGCAAAGTTGGTCATCTCGATGAAAAGCCTTCTGGAACTCCTACTCGGAGAACCGGAAGAGGAAGTGCTGGAAGTGCAATAAGCACAGAGAGTCAAAGGAAGGTCCCAAAGAGGAAACCTACTCCAAGGAAGAAAGTTCCCTCCAAGGAAGCTGCTCCTATTCCTACACCTGAACCACAAAGAAAGCTATGGACGAAAGCTCAAGATACACAATCGACGAGGAGGTCCACTACTCAAACTGCAAAGGATGACACTCCATCTGTACCAAAACCTCCTAGTCCAATAGCTGAACATGGCAAAGGAAAGACTCTGTACTTGTGCCATATGATGAAAGCTCAGAAAGTGATGAAGAGCAACCGGATAAATCATACAGGAAGAAGTTCAAATTCCTAGACTCAACACGTGGCAAAAGAATTTGCAAAGACCAAATGGGTGGCCCCTGAGGGTCAAGTGGTGCAGCTCAACCTTCACCAGGTCCTGATGCGGTTAATCAACCCGATAAGGGATCCGGTGCCACCACTTTGGTACAACAACAAACACGTGTTGAAGATACTATTGAGTATGATTTTGAAGAACTAGAATCTGAGAAGCTAGAGAAGGTAAAAGCCGATGAAGAAGCCGCAGCCAAAGCCAAAGCCGATGAACAAGCTAAAACTTGCAATGATGAAGATGTTGAGTATGATACGTTTCTTCTAGATAGTCCTGCACGATCAAAGGAAGAAACTTCGGAACCACCAAAGGACCCGGAGTCTCCTCACATCTCATCATCATCAGATTCTTCTTCTCACTCTTCACCACCACCATCAAAAGATCAACCAAATCATCATCCAAATCAGTGAAGAAGCCACCTCGATCTTGGATTTCTCATACTCATGAAAGAATTGTGAAAGCTGTCCAACAAGTCGGAAAGAAGGACATGCTCTACAGAAAACTGAATTGGTTTGTCGACCAAATGCAAGATCTACATGATGAGAATGACAAGATGCGAATGAAAGGGAATACATACGTAAGCTCATGCGGATGATCTACAAGGGAAAATGGACAGAATGATCGAAGGCTACACTCACAAGTACCTTCAGGATATCGTTCCTAAAGTCACAAAGGAGATGTTTACCGACAACTATATCCGAATCTTATGCAGATAGCCAAGCAAACTATAAGATCAACACCCTTAACCGCCACAATCAATCCATCTGATCCTGTAGTTTTCTCGGATAATGAATTGGTGGCCAAGCTTGTCACACAAATGTCTAAACGATCCGGGACATTTACTTCTGATGAAGGAAAGCTGTTTCAAGCATTGCTGGACTACCAACTCCAAGAAGCATGCAGATTCGAAAAGGTCTAAACGCCCTAGAGACGATGAAGATAAGGATCAGGATAAGAATGATGAAGCTAAACGACAAAAGAAGTCTGGTGAATCATCTTCCATGCCACCTCCTCCCCAACAGCCTCCTGCTCAACAAAGGTCTCCTCCTCGTTCTTCTACCGATAAACCTCGTGATTCAGAGACACCACCCAAGACTCAAAAACCGGTGATTACTTTGAGTATACGGGTGGTGACGATGAAGAACACCATGAGCCCCTACAACAACCCACCTCTCCCAAACAAGTAAAGAAACCGGAACCCTCATCTAGGCCTAAGAAAAGAAGAAAAAGGCTTCAAGGCAGACGTCCTATCATGGCTAGATGAAGACACCAAGAGGAATTTGAATGGTTTTCTACACTTGTCAATTCCACTCCCTACCCTGAAGAAGGTCAAGATCCGGTAGACGGTAATACACTGGAGCATGCTAAGATTATGCAAGAAAAGTTCCATGTGAAGAAGATGACGAAATCCGAGTTGAGGCGAATCAAGAATGAAGCTTTTCAACTGTGGAAAGATAGCTCGGAAAGTGCCATCGAGGTCGAATATCACCTTGAAAACATTGCTCGAGCTATGTCTAACAACATGGATTGGCTCAACCCGAAGCAAACATCGACTTCACCAAACGGGACAACCCTCCATACTACACCGACAGGTCAAAACCTCTACCAACAATTGGCCAACCAGATGAACCAAGGATTCCATTCCGATATTTCTTCAACAAAGACTTGGATTTTCTTCTACATGGTGGCGATGGTTCAAGGAAATACGCTACATCGTTGACACTTCCATTCCCAGCAGCTATATACTCAACTTGCATAGCCATCAAGGAACGTGCCAATCACTTGTTCTCCAACAAAGTGGAAGCCTACGACCGAGATGCAATGTACGGGATTCATCATTGGCCGAACGCCAAGAATCTACTACGTAAGCCGCCAGTTCGAAGTCTCAACATGCAGTATTCAGTTCTAAAAGTATCGTTGCCATCAAACACGCCGATCTTTCATCTAAGTGGGACTACACCTTCCTAAAGAATATCGTGGTCAAACGACAAGATGAAAGGGATTATGCATTCTCGAAGCTCGACTTTGAGAATTTGTTTATCAACGACATCGAAGACATGTACCTTGCCAAAGTACGGGGTCGTATGAGACAATTCTCCACTGCAGTACAACGTGAATTCATCAAGTCGGTGCTCATCTTCATCAGACGCATAGTTATCCAAGAACGTGTAGAAGATCTCCACTGGCAGTTGAATCTTATCGACCGTGTCAACTTCACTTCACCGCAGCTTGATCTACCCGATATCAACCAGCTTCCACAATATACGCTCATCGGCAAACCTTTCGGCGTCGTTTACCGCAGTGAACTTCAAAGAAATTGCTTGATGGCGTGCAGAGATCTTCATAAGTTTGGAGATCACACTTTGAAGATGGTTAGGGACGGATTGGCTTACCGGTTGAAGGATATACACCAAAAGATCGGGTCTCCTAAGCGATGGAATTCTCGGGATCGAAGGGACGTGAAGAGGATCATCACCATGATTGATGAACGGTTGTATAGAAGGGATCAGTTAGAATACTGGAAAGCTATGTTGGTGGTCGACCCAGGAGAAACATCATCGGCTTTCAACGCCCGACTCACACTCCTGGTGACATCTCTGGACTACCTGGTACCCCTTGAATTGCTTCTTTCATTATAAATTTGGATGTATGATCTATTTATGTCTATGGCTTGTGCACATATTACAGTGTACAACCCGTACTTGTAAATAAAGGACCCTGTGGTACGCTTCAGTACCACAATTCTTATATAAGGAGCGAAAGCTTCTTACTTTTGAGTAAAACCTATCAAACCTTTCATTTTTCAAGGTTTTGCTCAAAAGAACAAGTACTTTCCCTTATGATTTTCAAAACCTCAACCGTTTATATCACTTGTTGAGGGGGAGTACTTGACTAAAATCTTTGTTCACAAATTGTTCATAGTGGTCATTCTTCCCGCAACACTCGAAATGGTCATATTTATTCTCAACTTTTCAAAAATAACATTCTATATGCCATTTTTGAGGGGGAGAAAATAAGTGATAAGAAATATCTTGTGTCAATGCAAATGAATCTTTATGCTATAGACTTAACCCATGAATTGACGAGATCTTAACTGTTAGTAACTCGAAAAGACTTGTCCGGACGGGTAATAATTTCAAGCTAGTTCGCTAGTGATGTAAACGTGTCTCGCAAAGGACTTGTCTGAGTAGAATGTACCATTCGAGAAACTCTTGGTAGACATGAACTCGACGGGTTTGACAACTTTTCGAGGATTGTCTACACCTTCAAGGTAGTTATTAGAGCTAGTTGTCACCTAAAAGCTGACAATGCAACTCTTTAACTATGCCACGTAACTGTCTCGCGGGGAATGTCTATCTTAAGTTGATCAATTCAAAATGTGCGCGCTCTTTCCTCACTGTGCATTTTAACCGTTAAAACTCTTAAGCACATGTGGAGGGGAGTATTTATGCAAAATCTTATCTCAACAAGTGGTACTAAAATGTTTTTCATTCACAAACACTTTGAGAGATTTTTCACAACAATGGTTTTATGGCAACATAGGTTAGTCATGGAGTTATAAGGTGACTAAGGTTAGGAATAACCGTCCTATGATCCGCCAGAGCGGAGGGATCTACCCAAGGACACCACAAATAGTTAGTATTTAGAAGTCCTTAGGTATGATTGTAAAAAGGAGAAAATGAGAATCGGAGAAAGAAGGAGTTGAAGAATTAAAAAGAAATGCAAAGAAAAGGGTGAAAAGAAATAGCCCTCCAGATTATTTAACTTAGGGAGACACCGGGTTCAATTCATATGCTACTGGTTGTCACTAGATGACACCGGTATTGAAGATTAAAAGTCGTCATGGACCCAGTGACGCATGCACTAAACCTTCTTAACCACTCAAGTTTCTCTCAACAGAAGCTTGTTTCATTCTCACAGGGAACCCTACGTAAACTATCGGCTTTCTCTTAGAGATTGCTGGTATTGAAGAAGGAGACCCTCTCCCTAGTCTCCGCCCAAGAAAACCAAAACGCACTATTGAGTCTAGAGCCACGAGATTCATCAAAAGATCTCTTAGGTACACTTGACATTTCATCACTTGATATTCAACAATAAGAATTTCAGTGGTACATTATCGAGTCCTTCACAGATCTTAGCAATCTGTCGAGAACATTTATGAGAGGTTCACATTTGTGATCCTCGGTGATTGAATGGAAACTCCTGCCAGGTTCAACATCAAACAACCCGACAAGCAGTCGCTTCGCAACTCCCCGTGGATTACGCTTAGTGTGTCTCAAACGGTCTACAGTCGTGAGGTGATGCTTCGTGTACCTCAGCGACTCACCTGAATCGTAGGTGTACTTCGGTACATCGTGTTATCTCACTTGTGGGACTCCGATTCAGAACCGGCCTTTGTAAGAATTAGAGTTGTGTTTTCACACTATGCTGTTAACACTCTCGAAGTTCAAACTTGTAAGTGCCGGAATCCGCTTATTACTAACCGCTTTTATGTTTTCTTCTTATGGAAGCTCTGGAGCGGAATGATCGTGCAGATTCTTCTCATGCTCACGCCAACATCATCACTAATGGAAGTTCTATCCAAAAGCAACACAACGATCGAATGATTCTTCGTCAAATCAAAGAATCTACAAAGTTAAAGACTTAAAGAACTTCATCAAGATCTGAATTCCAACGCCAAAAGAGCATGTGAGCATGTTGAAGAATGACGTGGAGACACAGCGAAGCGCACTGAGGCACTTGATGCGATAACAACATACTATCAATTTCATCACAAAGAACAATGATCAAAGAACAAAGTTAAAGATGACGTCAAAGCATAACCGCTTCAAAGAAAACTATCTCGCTACACCGGGGAGATGGTTCAAATCAAGGCAATTCTTCTCACAAGAAAGAAGAATGTCGAAGACGCGTCAAAGCTACTATTTTATCAACGCCTTCACCGTTTTTCATCACCAACACTTGAGTGTTTGTTACTCATATGTAATAACACTTGAGGGGGAGATTGTTGGAATCACTCCTAAACCTTAATTCAAGTGTTAGTTACTCATATGTAATAGGTAGCTTATTATGGCCTTTATGTTTGTTTAAGCTTATGTAGAAGGCCCATGAGCTTAGGCCCAGGTGCAACATAATCAATATACATCGCAAAAAAGAGATATAGTACAATACCATATTTAAATTTAAAGAAATAATAAAATGTTACAATATTGTTCAAGCCGACTTTGACAATAAAATCTTATAACTTGATTTCCAAAAGACATCTTCTTATACTTAATGACCAAAGACACGTGAAGACCTTTTATGCAAAAGACTTCATAAATCGTGCTTATTGACAATCACCTGAAATGCATGAGAAAAAAGGGTCAACTATGAAAATAGTTGGTGAGTACACAGGTTTTATGTACTACAAAGAGCCGTTTTATAAAGTCCTTTATATAGTTTAATATTCAATTTTTAAGAAAGTCTTTAAATAGTACGAAACATTTATGAGTATGTTCACGCCTTGGTCAATTTCACCATGTTACAAGTCCCGCCCATACAAGACTTGTAACATATAAGTTGACATACATTTCCATATTTCAAGTAGTAAGTCTGGTAGTCGATGCACCTAGGGTCATATTAACGCCTCATATATAATAAAGTTATGCGGCAAAGCCCCACAAATAAATAATATGCGTTCGTAGATGGGAACGAGGTTGGCCGACCCTCTGAGCGCTTATCCATACTACCCTTCACGCAAGGGAGCCGTTTGACATAATTAAGTAACGGCAAACCAATCGGGACTAACATGCGAATGTATCCTCTTTAAACAAACACATCATAACAACTATTATATACTCATCAATTAAGACTCGCCCTAACATGGGAGGCTCCCAGCAAGGCCCTCGTCAACATGGGAGACTTTAGAACAGGGGAGACTTTGGGTCAAAGACGTACGGTCATTAGGTTCAAACAAGTCATAAATTCATAATTAAGTCCAAGAGTCTAAGGGTTCAAATATATTAAATAGTCTAAATCAATTCAAAAAGAGTTCAATATAAGTCAAAAGGTTCAATTATATTAAAAGGTTTAATTTAAGTCAAAGAGGGTTAAATATAAAACAAAGAGTTTAAATATATTAAAGGTTCTAATTCAGATAAAAACAATTTAAGTTTATAATCATGCATTTCACCCCAAATAAGTAAAACAGTAAAAAGGGGGCTGTGAATACTCACCTTGGCTATTAGCATTAGTCAAATCGGGATTATTGGATGGCATCTACTATTTATCTAAATTAGTATGCAAATTTAGTCTTTATTCATGATTATGACTCGACAAGGTTTAATAAAAGTTTTGTTGTTGCTTGTGTGGCAATGATTAATGTTTAATAAAATTTTTGTAGATTTTGGCTCTTGGAAGTGCATAAGTACATAATAAGAAAATATCAATGACGAAGAATCTTCGGTTTGATGGCAACCAGAAAGACGCGTCATGTAAAAATAATTACTCATAATATTAGCCAAAGTTAACTAATTAGAATTTAAAAGTCGCTTAAGTATATACATGTATATATATGATCAATACTAGTTGATAATAAAGGTATATTAAAATCATACTCTAAGTGATGGTTTTATTAAAAGATTTATATTAAAATACTTTTATTAGCTATAAATGTAAGATTTTAGAAAATTTGGGCATGACTCGTGTATAGCTTTATTGGTTCGAGGAGATCATTGTCAAAGTTTTATAAAAACTTTACCATTTAGAAAATTTGGGCATGACTCGTGTATAGCTTTATTGGTTCGAGGAGATCATTGTCAAAGTTTTATAAAAACTTTACCAAGTTTAATACTCGAATTAATAATTGCAAGTAAATGTTTACGAGTTTATATTTTTTTTTAACAATAAGAGTATACGACCATTCCATTCGAGTCATACAAAATATATGTTTATATTTTGATTTAGAATTAAAATGAGTAACACAAAAATATTGATTTATAGTTTTAGGTGTAAAAATCATTTTATTTAGACAATTATACTATCAAATTTGCTTAGTGTTTATGTTTTTCGCTATTAGTTTTGAGACTTGTGTTTTAATGAAATGGACTCTTGGACTCAAAAAGGCTTTGGCTTAACCTGTGAAGGATATCAAGCAGAACAAGAACAGGTTCTATTTCATATTATATTATAGATTGTAATGTTAGTAGAGTATCAATAAAATATAAATGTATTCAAACACAGTTAGAGATGTCCATCTTCAGGTTTTACACAAGTCGACATGGAATGTCGAAAGATACTGGCATCTAAAAAATATATTAATTAGCTTAATAGCAAGTAAGCACTTTTCAAAATTCTTGAGCCAACACTTTTGTTTTCAATAGATTTATGCTTCCTTTTGTTTATTCAAGTCTAAAAATGTCTAATAAGCTTACAAGATTTAAACAAAGGTCGAAAAGTTCAAATAATGAGCAATAGCTTATTGTCGTGGTGCTTATTAGAGTCTTATTAGTTCCAACAGTGCCACAAAAACACAATCCTTACTCATATTTCATATGTGGGTTGATTTGTATATGGTTCAAGAAAACATAAAAGACTTTTAAGTCTTAACTTGTTTGCATAAATATAACAAATATAAATAAGTTTTTGCATAAATTTAAGCTAAGAAAAAATACAAGTTAAGAGTTTGAAGAATCCTTACTATGGTTTAGAGTATGGATCGATTAGGGAGAGACCAAGAACAATAGACTTATAATAAACCCCAAGTAATGAACTCCAAAACCCTTGCTATTACACCAATCTTTGAACAAATTTTAACCAAAGTTGTGATTCTTTATTTCCCTGTGATATTTCTGTCGTGGGGTGGGAGAGACAAAGGAGGAAGCTTTTGTGTTTTGTGGTATCAAGAATGGTTTCTAAGTGGTTCTTTATACAATTGAATTCATGGTATGGTAAAAAAATGCTTCTGAAGTCACATGCTTTTGCAAGGCTAAATATAGCTAAGAGACACATGGATGCATCTTGTGACCTTCCTTGAGCCGTGTAACTGTGCAAGGCTAGCTATGGAGAATAAAGCTTGTTTTCTATTTTCAAGGTTATTATAAAATAAGTAGTATTGGTGTCTAACAAACAAAAGTATGATGTTTTGTTTCCCATTATAGGGTGGTCGGTCATGAAGGTCATGGGGGGAAAAGAATTTTGATATTTTATTGTTAAATATATGTATGTATACTTGTATATAATAGTATAGTAAAAGTGGCAAGGATATTTTATTTTTAGTTTTATTATTATTATTACTTGTGTATTTTGTACCTCGTACTGTATAATCTGTACCGTAAATGATAACGTTTATTTATGTAGAATATTTTTCGGGTATCCGTGTTTTATAAATTTTATATTTTTGGAAACGTTTTTAACAAGTGAAAAATATGATGTTATTATTGTCTTGAAATTAGCAAATAAATTTCGTACTATCAGGGTGTCGGTACGCGTGTGGTACCAGGACTCGGAAAACACGAGACGACTTCTCGTTTTTGAGTTATACTGATCAGAAATTAAATAATCCTAAATTTCTGACATAAATAATAGCCGGGAAATTGACGGATTGTCCAGAAGTCCGGGAAGCTTATGAAGAAGTTCCATAAGTTTACCACATTCCATGTCCAATTAAAAGGGAAGGAGTGGGAGTGTTGCCCTAGCTCCTTGCCTATAAATACTATGTAATAACCCTCACTTGAGGGTTGGTTGTTCAAGTTATTCCTTTCACTCATGCCCTACGCGTAACCGTCCTTACTATATCGTGTGTGTGTGTGTTTGGTTTATTGTTCAATCGCCTTTATCTCTTTCTTGTAAGCTTGTGTTGTAAAACTAGTGACCTAACAACAATAACAAAATCGGTTCTAGATAAAGAAGCTATATTATTGCTACTGTTTACTTCAGCAGACCCACAGATCCCTGGCTTTACACTAGCCGGTTCCCTTTTTATGGGATCCGTGGGATCCTGACTATAGTGGCTTGTTTTTCTATTGCTTTGACGAATTGTGTTTCTTTGTTTTCACTATCTAATATCATATCTAGAGTATTAGTATTTATTCTAGCAATATTAGAATCTAGATGATCAACTAGTGTTTGAAGTTGAACGCAAAGCTCACATTCGCCACTTGCTATCTTCGCCTTTTCTAAACGTTTTAATTTAGCTTTTAACTCAAAGACTTCCTTTTCTAAACGTCCATTTTGGCTTTTCAAGATATTGTTTTTGTTAATTACTTTTAAGCGAATTTTGCAAAGTTTATCATATTCAAGATGTAATGAATCATCATCTAATGATGAGCTACTATAGTATTCGTGACATACCTCGTCATTTGCCATGAGAAAAATTTCTTCGTCCTCCTCCTCGCTCATTCCCCACGAACCACTTACGAACGCTTTTTGTTTGTCACGTTTGGGACACTTACTGATAAAGTGATTGGGGTCCCCACATTTAAAACAAGCGCGATCATCCCTTGCTTTCTCGTCATCTTTGCTTTTCTATAACCCAGTCTTGTTGTCATATGGTTGTTTGACATATCTTCCCTTTCTTCTAAAGAACTTATTGAAGTCCCTTACCGCCATGGCATACTCCTCGTCATCGCTATCCGAAGAGGAGTTTTCTTCATCGCTTGGGACCTTCCTGGCTTTTAGGGCAAGAGATATGTGCTTCTCTTTCTTCTCTTTTGAGACTTCGGAATCTTTAGCGAGGACAAGCTCATAGACCTTTAGATTGCCTATGAGTTCATCAAGGGTGAGGATTGAAAAGTCTTTTGATTCTTCAATTGCCGTCACCTTAGATCTCCACTCGGATGGAAGCGCCGTTAGATATCTCCTAACATGATTACGACTAGAGAAAGACTCATCAAGTGTTTGTAAAGATATAATAATAGTATTAAAGTTAGCAAAAGAATGATCTATAGCATCCTCATCCGATATCGAAAATTGCTCATATTGTTAAACAAATAAGTCTATTTTATTGTTTTTAACTTGTTGATTTCCTTGATGAGTTACAACTAAAGAATTTCAAATTTCTTTAGAGGTTTTAAGCATGGAAATTCTTTCGAATTCCTTTTTGGGTAAAGCATTATATAAAACTATTTTAGCTTCACTATTTTTGGAAAGCTTTTTCTTTTGATCATCGGTGAGTTGATCATGAGGTGTGTTTACTAAATTTCAGGTTTCATCTTTTGTAGTGGCTTCAAAATGCTTTTAACAATGATGTACCAAAGACCAATATCTTTTGACTTCACATAACGCTTTTAACCTATTTTTCTAATATATAAAACCATTAGTTTCAAGTAGTGGAGGTCAAGGCATGGATTGCCCTTTCTTGTAATTTTCAGAACCCATAGTGATCGAAAAGTTTTTAAAATACGGTTTACTTTAAAACTTTTGTAAACTTAGATCTTGATACCAATTGTGGAAAACAAGAAGGGGAGTGTAACACCCCCAACTTCATGATACGCAGCGGAATTCAAACTGGGTGTTACTTCATGGCACAACAGTCATAACAATAGAAAACGATCTCTAATAGAGTCAATTTAAAAGATTTATCATTCGATTTATATAAATATCAGAGTTTACAAAAATGAGGTCCCAGTAGTTTCACGGTTTACAAAATACATTAAATGGGTTTTTGAATGATAATAAAATTTATAGCCTTCTTGAGTATCCGTGCTCCTCCGTTCATTGCATACAATATGGACCTGAAATACATGCTTAGAACTGTCAACACAAAGGTTGAGTGAATCCATAGGTTTATTGTTAAAAGTTGAACACATAATTTTTGTGTGGGTTACGTTGTTATACACCCATAATGTTGAAAACAAAACAGTTATTATTTCACTAAGCTCATGCAACCAAGACGTTAACGTGTTCCAAAATTAATTTGTCAAATTGGTACCAGCCCTAATAGGTAAAATTGTCGTTTTACCTAATGTTACTCAAATATAGTGCGTTTGTTTTCCTACCCAGTCAACACAAACGGGATTCGTCAATCCCAATAGATCTATTCACAATATTCGCGCCCACTCTCTAGTGATTAATGGTTCATGATTAGAGACTTAAGTTTGGCAAATGCGATAACTTAGTGACAATAAAACAATTAGATAAGCATATAGTTCGAATGCAATGTGTTCGGTTTAAAATAAAGCATGTATCTCCCCAAGGGTTTGTAAAACAATTGAATGATAGAAAATGGGGCTATGAACTAACAGTAGTGATCAGCAGCGGAGTGTAACGATATAATGTTTATCAATGGTAGAGTATGACAAGATCATGATCTTTAACGATTACCTAAGAAAGAATAGTATTCGTGTTTTAGTATATTGTACGATATAAGTGTACAAGTATATGTAGTTTGTTGGCTTATGATGTTGTACATGAATCCTTAAGTTAAAATATTCCTTAAATGTTGTTTGGCTATCAAAATCAAGAGGTCGTGAAATAGTTTAGCATAACATTTATTATGTATAAATGTTATTCACTCAATGAGTTTTGTGATGAAAATAATTACGGCGTGTCATATTATAATGTCGTGAAATACAAAGGTTTCAAAAATAGTTTTTAAGTTAATATAAGTCCATAGGTTTAAACAAGAGTTCAGACTTGTGAAAATGGTATTCAGATAGTTTATATGTCATATGGTCATTTATCTTGTTTTGTCAAAGTCTAGTAAAGTTCAATCTAATGAACAAGTTTTTGAAACAAGTTTCGGGTTAACAAACCCAAACTAGCCGTGCGGCTAAGTTACGGTTAAGCAACTTGAAACAAAAATTAAGGTCAAACCTGATGGCTATATTTAAGTTAAAATACCTTGAGACATCAGCCTTGGCTTAACCTTGGCTTTGTTTTGGCCTCAAAGAATCAATATATCACTTAAGGTTTTTTACTAAGGTCGTTTTCTAGTCAACAAGATGTCAGTTTAGTTTTTTTCTGTTTTTAGGCTTTTTCGTTCACTTTCTTCTTATGTGCACTTGGGTTTATGTAGAAAAACTCATTCTGAACAACTTTCGTGTTTTACACTTTTGCTGATTCAGACCAGAAAATGGTCAAAATCGTGATTTAAAATTGTATAAATAAGCTTTTGTTTCAACACTATATTTTCATCTAGTAAAACTTAACTAGGCATAACTTTTTAACCATAAGTCCTTTTTAAGTAATTCAAAAGCTCAAGTTCACATTTTTATTATCTCTATCAGCTTCTCAAGCTTAGTTAAGTCTAAGGTCCAAAGTTTAGTTATATCAATAGTCTAATTACAAGTATTTACTTATATTTCATTGCAGAAAGTTTGGCTGCACATTCAGTCCTGCCAAAACGACCATAAGTTGAGTTTTACAACTTGTTTTGACACGCGGCTTTCACCAAACTTCAAGTTTAGGTCGTAGCTACATTTCAGAAAACTGAGTCTACTTCCAGAATTGTTTAGAACCATGGGTTTTTCCCAAATGAAATCTGGTGTTCAGATTTTGACATGTTTTGCCATTTTGGCTCTCATTTACACATCGGGATGAGTTATGAGGTGCGCCACCCGGAGAAATGAACGTAAGACATAGTTATAAAAGCATATCCTATTGAATTAACCTCAAGGTTTATTGAGAAGATCAGTTTAATCAATCTTTGGGAGTGTTGCAGAATTCATGTGCATAGAACTTACCTAGGACTTGTTTTAGCTTGTTTTTATGGTCACAACCTCATGTATAACATCAATTAAGCCATATTACATATACTACTTATATCAAATTACATCAAATAATTATAGAGATTATTACAATCATATTGAATGACAAGAAAATAAACTCAAATCTTACAAGGATTAGCATGACAAGTTACTAGTACAACAAGAACAATTTAACCCTTAACCCTTCCAGTATTTAATCCTTGTCTTAAATATTCAACCCACTTGATTCTAAACGTTGTTAATCAACCAAGAATACTCTTAACCTCGGCCCTTGAACTCTTGATTATCTCCTAAACTAACCATGGAATCACCAAAACAATACTTGGACTATGTAGAGCTCACTTAGGTCTTCATCTTTCTAGTGTAACTTGTTATGTGGATCAAAGTGGATGATGGTGATGGAGGAGGGGGGTTGAACGACATCCATGAGGGAGAGAGGGAGTTTGAGAGGTTTTTGGATGAACTTTTCATGTAAGAATGATAAGAATGAGGTGATATTGTTTAATTGGGGGACAAAGATAAGGGTGAGTAAGAGTTGGTGTACTAAGAAGAAGCCGCATGGCCTTGTGGAATACAAATGCACTCCACCTCTCTTTTGAGGTGGTAGTGTGTGCACATTCGTGCATACTTTTGATTTATGAGGTGTAGTTTTGTCCCGGTAATTACTAATGTTAAGCCCATAAGTCACGAAACTTAAAACTAGGTAACGTAAAAATGTAATACTTATAAAATGTTAAAACTTATCAATATACTCTAACTAGGTATATTAAATGTGTGATAAGCCTCAGAGGGTGTGTCTATGTTGTTAAAACCTAATAAGGTAGGTTTGAGTACGCGTCTTACGTAAAAAGTAACATATCTACTTAAAAATTATAAAATAGTAATAGTTCATATAAATTATGATTATTGGTGAAAATAAAGTATTTTGAACATATAGACTTATCGTAGTCTTGTGTTGGTCACAAGGAAAATTACCAGTTACTACCGGTTATCGTATTTACTTTTTGGTTACGGTAAAAGTCAAATAGTCAAAATTCAAAGTCAAAGGTCAACTTTAAAAAGTCAAAGGGTAAAATAGTCATTTTACCTTATGAAAAGTTACGGGTTGCTACAGTCTCTACCCCTTAAGGGAATTTCGTCCCGAAATTCAGTGTGTGTTATCCACTGTTGAAGTGTCTAGGAAAATGTGGGTGTATGCGCCGAATTCTAATCTTTGCATTCTAAAGTTTCTGGTTATAGAATGTGTTATGTACCATCCTAAGTTTTTGATGGTGGCTTAAGTTGATAATCTAAAGGGTTTTGTTAAAATCTTACAGAGTCCAATATACCTCAAGTTTGGCTTTTCCTGATTCCCAAAACGAATCATAACTTATATATCGAGGCTTTCAACAAAACCTTAATTTCTAACATGGAGTTTTTGGTAAATTTTAACGCCTTACATCTATGTAACTTTTGTTTCTGTCGATATTGTGTGGTATGCAGCCTAATTTGCATTTGTTTGGTTTCATTAGTTGTTTCGTGGGTGATCTTTGAACACCTTAGTCCAACAAATGGTTGACAGACACTCTTGTCTATATAGTGCCTTAAATGGAGTAGTTTTGTTGTTGTTAGGGTAACTGTTGTTTAATAAAACGTGTAAGATATTGTTGATGTGAATTGATTTATAATGATGTGATAATTATCGTTGTAGGAAAGTCTTGCTAGTGGCAAGTGGTTATCCAAACCATTTCCAACACTGATCATGTCTTAGGTAGTTTCGGGATGAAGGATATATCGTATAGTGTTTATGTCTACTAGTGTTTGAAAGAAACATGATACTGTGAAGTTTTATATGCTGACTTATAATGGGGTTCAGATAATGTTGTGATATGTTGACGTTTAGAAGAGTGTAGTGTACGCTTACCATTATTCTTATGTAGAGATGTCAAGTTTGCTTTAAAATCATAAGTAAATTTTAAAGGATTATTACGGAATGATATCCTTGAAACCTAAACAGGCTAGTACTTCTAAGAAATGACGAGAAGATTTGATGACTATTCCAAGATAGTAGTTAGGATTATCTCATGAATGAAAACTTTTCAAGAAGGAAATTAGGTAGTATAAATAAGTATTAAGATCTCGCTGAGTGGTAAAACACTATCGTATCTAGATCTTTTTAATGAATTCTGGTGGTTTATCGAGTCTAAGTAGGAAATTAACCTGAATATAACTCTTTTATAACGATTCCACTGTCCCTAAGTTAAATATAAGTGACTGGACTATATTTAGCCGAGGTTCGATAAACTTTCCAAATACCTAAATTAGGTATACTCGTGATATGTCCATAGTTTTTGTGAAAATATCCACAAGGCAAAGGCGATATCAAACCATTCAGTTGCAAGTCCCGACCATAAAAGACTTGTAACCTATGCTTTCACATACCATTGCATAGAAGATATATGGGTAGATATGTGTGGAAAGGAAATTTTAAGTAATTCTAATATAGTCCTGATGAGTGTCTAAATACTCATCATTTTTATACTGTTAGAATGCCAAAAACATCTGAAAACACTCAGAAATACTTCAAAATGATAAAAATATCACAAACAAGTGTTTTATATGTTTTAAATGCAAAAACATCAAAATCTGATGAAAAACGTATCAAGTTTGCATAATTGGCGTTTTAGTCCCCAAGTTTGAAAATTTGTCAAAAACAGTCCCTGGTCATTCCAAAACTTGTAAAATATCATTTTAGGTCCTTGGGATTCACAAGTTGTTCAAAATAATCCTTTGAAGTTTAAAATCACAAAATTACAACTTTGGTCCCTCAAGTTTGAAAAGTGTCAAAATTAGTACCTAAGGTTTTAAAAAATAAGAAAATAATCAAAATAAACCTTGTACTATTAATAAATGACAAAATTGGTCCTTATGGTAAACTTTTGGAAAATTACAAGTTTGGTCCCTAGAGTTTCTAAATTGGCAGTTTTAGTCCTTGGACTTATAAAAATGGAATTTTATGCAACAATTGTCCTTGTACTAACCAATAATTGCAGGTTTAACCCTTGTTATAACTTTGGAAATGTTACAAGATCAGTCCTTCATTTTCAGATAATTACACAAATGATCCTTGTCTTTAATATATACCAAATGGACCCTTTCTTGTTATTATTAACCCAAATCCAAAACCAAAACCCATCTGGCCCAATCCCAACCAAAGCCCAAACCACCCCAGTGTTTAAATAAAACCGCCAGTAATGCTCATCCCTCCCAACTCCACTGTTACCACTCCCGCACTCCACACCTCAGTAGCCTCCCTCATTTAATGCTTCCCCACTCTTTTCCTCCTCAACACACTATCTATCACCTTTTGTCCCCCTCCTTTCACTCTGGTCCAAAACAATCAAAGATTGCAGAGCTACTGTTCACCTTTTTTGCGCCAAATTGCAAATCAAAGGATAGGATTGCTTTGACTCATCCAATGGTGGTGGGATTAGCTCAGAAGCATGTGGAGAGTCTCATGGGTCAATAAATATCAAGGAAGAAGGAGAGAAGAAACCAAGTAGTGTAGTTTAGTTTAGTTTAATGTCGTTTTAGTCTAACTTTTAAATTCCAGAGTGTTAAGATTAAGCTTTTAAGCATCGTTTCTAGTGATTTCATTGTAATCTGATAAACTTTTTGCAAGTATCAATTTCAATTTTAATTCAAGTTACCAGTTTATGCATTTTCCTTTCAAAAATCTCATGTTATGAAATGTTGTTATTAGTTGTTGGTTTGGAATCGAGTAAAACCCACATAAGCTCCTAGAAAGCTATTTCAAGCTTTTAGTAACTTTAAAAATCAGTTTAGAAGTAAAGAGAGAAAAATACCAAAAATACTAAAAATTCAGTGGAAATTCAAAAATCACGGATTGATGATCAAGAAGTGATGCAGTTTGATTTTTGAATGGAAATGGGTTAGTGGCTTAGTGGTAAGCCTATAGGATCTGTTCTTTGTGTCTTGTTCTCGCCATTGGAATCGGGTAAGCTCTTTTAAGCTATTTTGGTATTTTACTGTTTGACTTGTTCACTAGCTTAAATCTCTGTATGTTTATGATCTTTACTTATAATTAAGTATAATTAAGCCTTTAAAGGCCCTTTGTTCTTTTGAATTTGTAGTTTATAAAAATCTCATTTTAACAGTTAATATAGCATACTTTGTATTTCTTAGTTTTATACTATTAGTGTTGTTGTTTTATGCTTATATAGTCCCCTTATATGATAATCTAAGGTTTTTAATCAAGTGCATGTTCTAATCTGACAAACTCTTTGAAAAAAAATTCAAATCAGTTCTATAAAGGCTTGTTTGGATTTGCTGCATTAACTGTGTTAGAGCTTGTTTGTATTGTTGTTCTTGGTTGTTTTATATTCCACTAGGTCCTAATATCTCATTACAACAAGAAAAACCAAAGGCTGTTACATTAAAAAGTCAAATTTTCTTTTAATCTTATCTTACTGTGTAACTGTTAGAATCTAGAGTGTCAAATTCATCAAATTAGCTTATAACTCAGTACTATAGCTTAAATCAGTTTTATTACATCTTAATATAACATATTCAGTCAATTAGAGGTAATCAAAACTCACTTAAGTCAAACTTTAGTGTTCTTGATAAAAGTCAAAATTTTCATTAGCCTGTTTTTGAATAAACTTTAGATTTTCATTGTGTGTTCAATATTAGGATTTAGCTTAATTCCTTTTGGGAAAATAATATTTAGCTGCTAAATAAAAATATAAAAATACTAGCTTTAATTAATTTAGCTCATATATAGCTTATTTGGTAGCTTCTTTTGGATCCATTGTCTGAATTGTGCCCGTGTACAATTGATTTGGGACAATTCTCATAAGCTTCTAAAAAGCTCACTAGTTAATCTCAGCCTATGATTTTTAGTTCTATGGCAAGCCAACCAAGTTATATTGAAGTCCCAAGCTTAAGTTTTCACTTTGAAGCTTATTTGACAGGGCTGCATAGAGCTTGTTTGTTGTCCCATTTTCTGTATAACAAAACCATTTAGTGTTTTCAAGTTTTTCAAAAGCTCCTCATAAGCTCATTAGTGAATTATACAGTTAGCTTTTTAGCTTTTTGGAAAGCTTAACTGGTGAGCTTGATGTTTCCAGTGATCATTTTTATTTTTTAGCTTATCTCAGTGCTTATAATTAAGCTTAAAGGTACCTAGTAGAAACCAAAGTGTCCTGTGAATAAAAGCTTAACTGTGGGCTTATTTTTAATTATTCAGTGCTTATTTCTTTATAATTAGCTTATTTAGTTTCTAATTTAGCCTAGATACAGTTCCTAGCTTATTTCCAGTTTTCAATTTGCTTATTTTCTAGCTTCAAAGTCATTTTAGCTTAAAATCCTTTGCTTATTTTCTTTCTTAGCCATACGTTAAGATAAATAAGCTCTCACAGAGCTTATTGGTCATTTTTAGAAAAAGGCACAGTTGAATAAAATGCTTATTTTCATGTTCTTAATAAGTTGTAAAAGAAAATTTCAAAAAAATGTTTTGCAAAAGGGGGTAGGCTGGCTCGAACCCGAGACCTCCCCCTTTTGTGCAAGTAGAAGGGTGGATGTACCAGTTGCCCTTGGGACTTGTCTCGTTAGAATCTTGCACAATCTATGTTTTAAATAACGCTTTTGTCTCTTAAGCTTATACGACTTATTTAGCTTATTTGTAGCTTATTCATAGTAGCTTTTTTTCCAGCTTTTCTAATTTTCATAAATCAGATTAGTATAAAGTATTTTCTATAAAAGTTTCAGATTTTTCTCATTAGTTTTAATATTTTTAATCATTTAATTAGTGTAAAATCTTAATTAATTCATAATAAAAAATATAAAAAGCAAAAAAATATAAATCTTTTTTCTAAAATTTTCTTTTGAAATATATTTCGTAATAAAATTAGTTTTACACTTGTAGGCCTTTTATTTCAATAATTTTACGTTTTTGCTTGCGCCCAAATAAGTAATATTTTACACTAACGCTGCGCTTCCATTTTAAGTAATGTTTTTAGATAATTTAAGGTTACGTTTTAGTTAAGATAGTTTATTTAAGTTATTTTGTTTTATAAAATAAACGTTCATCGATCTGTAGAAATAGTGATAGCGTTTATTTAATAGATTTTAACTTTTTAATTTCTTTTAATTTGCATTTAAGTCACTGTAATTTGTAGATCTTTTCTTTAGGTAATTATCCATCGAAAACCTTCCTGATCACTATCCTTAGTGATCATTCTATCATCTGAAGTTGTTTAAACACCAATTCATTCTCCGTGGGACTTAACGACCCAGGAATACACTATATTCCTCTGATCTTAAATTGCATTCGTGCTTGAGCAGCTTTTAAGTTCGACACGGTTGCCATTCACAAGTGGCCGGTTTGAGTGATTTAGCTTGACTGTCAAATGGATCAAATTTTAAGCGCCACTGCCGGGGAGGTCGTAAGCGTGTTTTAAACATTTCGAGATCCATTCTTGCACATATACCACCCTTTTTGTAAAGTTTTTCAAAATCAAAAAGTTCATTAACACTTTTCCTAAAGTGTTAACAAACCCAAAAATATTTTCATTCTTTGTTTTATAACATGTTTTTCAAAAATACCAAAAATATTCCTCTTTACCCTCTTACCCTTTTGATTCTTCATTTCTTACCCTCTAGAACCATTTTATTCTTTCTATGTCTTATCCTCACCCTCTTGGTTGTCAATGGTGTGGTGGTCCTTATAATGGTGGCAATTGCCCCAGTTGTAGTATGGTGGAATCGAAACGGTCTGTCTATAACCAAGATCCCTATTCCTACCATAACACAACCGATTTATCCCATCGGCCTACCACACTGTGAGACTCAAGCTTTTACTTGTGAGTACTGTGGTGGTACACACTCCAGTTCTGATTGTCAATCAGGAAACACGCTTGTCTATGAGCAGTGTTCCCGATAACAATTATGACTACAACACATACGACTCACAGCCACATCAGTTCTACTGTTGTGAGAATTGTGGAGGTCCTCACTCTAGCTCGGATTGTCAAACAGGGAATCCATTCCCTTGTAACAATTACGACTCTTCGTTTCAAGACCAACCTCCACAATACCAAATGATTCAAGCAACTCCTCATGAAACTACGACAGCACCTTCTAACAAGAGTCTTGAGTTATTAAAAGAACTTAAGGAGGAGTCGGCTACGTCACATGAGAAATCCATGGAAGAATTGTTAGCGGAGGAACGGATCTAAATTAGATTCCCAGATTGCCATTGAAAACACTGTTAAGGAATCAATTAGACTACAAAAAGCATTCAAATCTAGCTCTCAATTCCATTTCATTCCTGATGACGATGATGATGAAGATACCTTTGATATTCTACAATTTTATTCATCAAATTCATCAGTTGAGATTCCATCCGTGGAAATGCAGGGAGAAAAGAATATGGTGAATCACTAGCAGAGAAATAATGGAACTTGTAGAATCCATAACGCTAGTCCTTCTCAACTCCCTCAGTCTGCTGTTATCACACCCGAGGTTCACACTCAATCTCTGAACATGGGGGATGAGCTTCTTGACACTGTTCCTGAAAAGGAATCGGACGAATTCATAAAGTCTAGTGTTGAAGACCTTGTCCCAATCCCAAGAGAGTCACATGGAATTCTCGAGCATTTGTGTGATATCCCTACCCCTCTTGTCTTCCAAAATGATCATATTGAGATGTTCTCTCGATTCATGAGGACTATTCTTTATCTTGTGGAGACATAACTTATGTGGGGAATTACCTTCTGAGCTTGTCGCCTTAGGAGAAGAGAATGATGAAGTTAATACAAATCAAAGATGAAGCACCTCGTGCAACATTACTGAATGTCAGTCTTCTAATTTCTAAAATCGAGGCTTTCAAAGAAAAACCCATTTCATCTCCTATCCCCATAAAAGATAGTGACATTTTTTCCAATGATTCTATTCCGGAAATGGAAACCTTCTGTTTTGATCAGATGGGAGAAAAGATTAGTGGTATTACCACTTCTCATTCTCATAATTCTTCTCCCCATTATGAATCATTTTCTTTTGAGGAGTTCGCCAATGAACTCACTCACATCAAACCAGAATATGATTCATTCACCTTCGAGGAGTTCTCCGATGAACTCACTCATATCATATCTCCGCCGGAGTATGATAATTTCCACTTTGATCTAGACATTCCCATAATATGTCTTGATCAAGCGAGCTTAACTGAGGAGATTCATGAAACTATGAATTCTCCTATTGAGGATGAAGAGTTAATCATGATTTGTATCATGATTTTCTTTCTTTTCTTCATATATTCTGTCACTTCTCCCTGTTCTTCACTCCTTCGGGAATGAAGACATTATCTTTGATCCCGGCATTTTCAATTATCATTTTTGAGCCGGTTCTATCTATATCTCATCGGTGTGGAACTTTCACGTACTTCAATGTTTATACAAACATCTTGAATGAAAGTCCGATGGAGATTGTTTCTTCCACTTACTTCCCCATGAACAAATTAAATTCGGGTCGAGTCAAGCTAGTGACTCGGAATCAAAAACATAGCAAGCACAACATGGGTTTTCACCCGTGTGTCCCTTCCCCGTAGTGTGGGGAGATGCCCCACATGTTGTATATATATTTGAAAAAAAAAAAAAAAAAATTGTAAATATTAAAAAAGAGAATAATTGTTGTGTTTCCACACTTTGAATATTGAGGACAATATTCATTTCTAAGTGTGGGGAAATTCGCGAATTTGATCATAAAATGTACCCTTTTAGTCCCTTTTTCCTCCAAAATGGCCAAATTTTAAATTTTTTTGTAGTGGAAGTACTATGTACTAAACACAACAAATGGTAATCAGTCCACCATGTCTAACCCACATAAGGATTGGCTAATCCAGAGCAAACGGCTCTTGGTAAAGATATATCAAATCCGTTTATATGGCTTACAATTTGCCCAAAATTGTATGGTATTCAGCTCACCATATCCTTAAAAGTGAAGAGTTGGCTAGCCCGCAAGATTATGGCTTGTGGTAAAGGCGGTGGAAAAACCATAATTGGTAATCAGCTCACCAAAGATAATATTGATAATTTATCTAAGAGTTGGCTAGTCCGATGGTACGGCTTCCGGTAAAGACAAAATCAAATCCGTTGAAAGCTGGTGGTTTGCTCAAAATCACATGGTTATCAGGTACCATGGTTCTTACTTGAACTGAAACATTTGGCTACTCCAGAAGTAATGGCTTTTGGTAAAGAGATAAAATCCATTAACTTTTCATAAATCATTGCTAGGGACTAGCAATATCTTAGTGTGGGGATTGATGAGTGTCTAAATACTCATCATTTTTATACTGTTAGAATGCCAAAAACATCCGAAAACACTCAGAAATGCTTCAAAATGATAAAAATATCACAAACAAGTGTTTTATATGTTTTAAATGCAAAACATCAAAATCGATGAAAACGTATCAAGTTTGCATAATTGGCGTTTTAGTCCCCAAGTTTGAAAATTTGTCAAAAAACCGGTCATTCCAAAACTTGTAAAATATCATTTTAGGTCCTTGGGATTCACAAGTTGTTCAAAATAATCCTTTGAAGTTTAAAATCACAAAATTACAACTTTGGTCCCTCAAGTTTGAAAAGTGTCAAAATTAGTACCTAAGGTTTTAAAAATAAGAAAATAATCAAAATAAACCTTGTACTATTAATAAATGACAAAATTGGTCCTTATGGTAAACTTTTGGAAAATTACAAGTTTGGTCCCTAGAGTTTCAAAATTGGCAATTTTAGTCCTTGGACATATAAAATGGAATTTTATGCAACAATTGTCCTTGTACTAACCAATAATTGCAGGTTTAACCTTTGTTATAACTTTGGAAATGTTACAAGATCAGTCCTTTCATTTTCGAGATAATTACACAAATGATCCTTGTCTTTAATATATACCAAATGGACCCTTTCTTGTTATTATTAACCCAAATCCAAAAACCAAACCAAACAGCCACTCTTGGCCCAATCCCAACCAAAGCCCAAACCACCCCAGTGTTTAAATAAAACCGCCAGTAACTGTTCATCCCTCCCAACTCCACCAAGTACCACTCCCACCCACACTGTAGCCTCCCTCATTTAATGCTTCCCCACTCTTTTCCTCCTCAACACACTATCTATCACCTTTTGTCCCCCCTCCTCTTCACCCTGGTCCAAAAACAATCAAAGATTGCAGAGCTACTGTTCACCTTTTTGGCGCCAAATTGCAAATCAAAGGATAGGATTGCTTTGACTCATCCAATGGTGGTGGGATTAGCTCAGAAGCATGTGGAGAGTCTCATGGGTCAATAAATATCAAGGAAGAAGGAGAGAAGAAACCAAGTAGTGTAGTTTAGTTTAGTTTAATGTCGTTTTAGTCTAACTTTTAAATTCCAGTGTAAGATTAAGCTTTAAAGTACTGTTTCTAGTGATTTCAGTGTACTGATAAACTTTTGCAAGTATCAATTTCAGTTTTAATTCAAGTTACCAGTTTATGCATTTTCCTTTCAAAAATCTCATGTTATGAAATGTTGTTATTAGTTGTTGGTTTGGACCAGTAAACCCACATAAGCTCCTAGAAAGCTATTTCAAGCTTTTAGTAACTTTAAAAATCAGTTTAGAAGTAAAGAGAGAAAAATACCAAAAATACTAAAAAATTCAGTGAAATTCAAAAATCACAGGATTGATGATCAAGAAGTCGATGCAGTTTGATTTTTGGATGGAAATGGGTTAGTGGCTTAGTGGTAAGCCTATAGGATCTGTTCTTTGTGTCTTGTTCTCGCCATTGGAATCAGTTGTAAGCTCTTTTAAGCTATTTTGGTATTTTACTGTTTGACTTGTTCACTAGCTTAAATCTCTGTGTGTTTATGATCTTTACTTATAATTAAGTATAATTAAGCCTTTAAAGCAGTCCTTTGTTCTTTTGAATTTGTAGTTTATAAAAATCTCATTTTAACAGTTAATATAGCATACTTTGTATTTCTTAGTTTTATACTATTAGTGTTGTTGTTTTATGCTTATATAGTCCCCTTATATGATAATCTAAGGTTTTTAATCAAGTGCATGTTCTAATCTGACAAACTCTTTGAAAAAATTCAAATCAGTTCTATAAAGGCTTGTTTGGATTTGCTGCATTAACTGTGTTAGAGCTTGTTTGTATTGTTGTTCTTGGTTGTTTTATATTCCACTAGGTCCTAATATCTCATTACAACAAGAAAACCAGTGCCTGCACATTAAAAGTCAAATTTTCTTTAATCTTATCTTACTGGTAACTGTAGAATCTAGAGTGTCAAATTCATCAAATTAGCTTATAACTCAGTACTATAGCTTAAATCAGTTTTATTACATCTTAATATAACATATTCAGTCAATTAGAGGTAATCAAAACTCACTTAAGTCAAACTTTAGTGTTCTTGATAAAAGTCAAATTTTCATTAGCCTGTTTTTGAATAAACTTTAGATTTTCATTGTGTGTTCAATATTAGGATTTAGCTTAATTACTTTTGGGAAAATAATATTTAGCTGCTAAATAAAAATATAAAAATACTAGCTTTAATTAATTTAGCTCATATATAGCTTATTTGGTAGCTTCTTTTGGATCCATTGTCTGAAATTGTGCCCTGTGCACAGATTTGGGACAATTCTCATAAGCTTCTAAAAAGCTCACTAGTTAATCTCAAAATTTATGTTTTAGTTCTGTGGCAAGCCAACCAAGTTATATTGAAGTCCCAAGCTTAAGTTTTCACTTTGAAGCTTATTTGACAGTACTGCATAGAGCTTGTTTGTTGTCCCATTTTCCATAACAAAACCATTTAGTGTTTTCAAGTTTTTCAAAAGCTCCTCATAAGCTCATTAGTGAATTATACAGTTAGCTTTTAGCTTTTGGAAAGCTTAACTGGTGAGCTTGATGTTTCCAGTGATCATTTTTATTTTTTAGCTTATCTCAGTGCTTATAATTAAGCTTAAAGGTACCTAGTAGAAACCAAAGTGTCCTGTGAATAAAAGCTTAACTGTGGGCTTATTTTTAATTATTCAGTGCTTATTTCTTTATAATTAGCTTATTTAGTTTCTAATTTAGCCTAGATACAGTTCCTAGCTTATTTCCGCCAATTTGCTTATTTTCTAGCTTCAAAGTCATTTTAGCTTAAAATCCTTTTGCTTATTTCTTCTTAGCCATGTTAAGATAAATAAGCTCTCACAGAGCTTATTGTCATTTTAGAAAGGCACGTTGAATAAAATGCTTATTTTCATGTTCTTAATAAGTTGTAAAAGAAAATTTCAAAATAAAATGTTTTGCAAAAAGGTAGGCGGCTCTCAACCTGAGACCCCCTTTTGTGCAAGTAGAAGGGTACCGATACCATTGCCCCTTGGGACTTGTCTCGTTAGAATCTTGCACAATCTATGTTTTAAATAATGCTTTGTCTCTTTATATAATGATTTATTTAGCTTATTTGCAGCTTATTCATAGTAGCTTTTTCCAGTTTTCTAATTTTCATAAATCTGTATTAGTATAAAGTATTTCTAAAAAGTTTCAGATTTTTCTCATTAGTTTTAATATTTTTAATCATTTAATTAGTGTAAAATCTTAATTAATTCATAATAAAAATATAAAAGCAAAAAAATATAAATCTTTTTCTAAAAATTTCTTTTGACATATATTTCGTAATAAAATTAGTTTTACACTTGTAGGCCTTTTATTTCAATAATTTTACGCTTTTGCTTCCGCTCAGCGTTATTTTTACACGTAACGCTCGTTTCCATTTTAAGTAACGTTTTTAGATAATTTAAGGTTACGTTTTAGTTAAGATAGTTTATTTAAGTTATTTTGTTTTATAAAAATAAACGCTCATCGACCAAAAAATAGTGATAGCTTATTTAATAGATTTTAACTTTTTAATCTATTTTAATTTGCATTTAAGTCGCTGTAATTTGTAGATCTTTTCTTTAGGTAATTATCCATCGAAAACCTTCCTGATCACTATCCTTAGTGATCATTCTATCATTCAAGTTGTTTAAACACCAATTCATCCTTCGTGGGACTTAACGACCCAGGAATACACTATATTCCTCTGATCTTAAATTGCATTCTTGCTTGAGCAGTTTTAAGCTGATTACGGTCTGCCATTCACAAGTGGCCGGTTTGAGTGATTTAGCTTGACTGTTCAGCGCGGATCAAGTCCATACTTGGCTAGAATCACGAACTTTTAACAATTAAGGTTTCAAAATAGGACTTTGATGAATGTAGAGAAAGTTGTTGAATTTCAGCTTTTGTAGATGATGAATTAGTTTGTCCTTTAGAAATTCCATTTCTTGTATTTCCATTAGGAAAATTGATAGAATGTGACGGGTTTTATGTAAAACAATATCATATAAGGTTTTTATAAGATAATTTCTAGAATCTTTGTATAACATACAATGTCTTGAGAAATGATGGAGAGATCATTGTGTAACTCACAATGTCTTGCAAAATGATAGAGAGATCATTGTGTAACTCACAATGTTTTAAGAAATAATTAAGACCATTGTAGGATTTACAGTGTTTGAGAATGTAATAGACACCACTGTAGGATTTACAGTGTCTTGAAAAATGAATGAGACCATTGTATCTCACAATGTCTTGGGAAGTAGGAAAGACCATTGTAATCAGTTACAATGTCTTGGATAAAGTTTAGTAATCCTAAAATGCATGAGTAGATGCATGATTGGGAGATTGGGAAAATATGATTGTGTCGTAATGCCTTAGAATAGGCATACGCGGATATGTTTAGTACATCGTTTATGATTGAAATTATGTCGAAAGTGTATATATCAGATACTAGTGTGTTTTGTGTAGCTTAAAATTCTTAAAAGTCACATAATCGTCTGGAGGATGGAAGGCACAGAGAACGGAAGGCTATAAAATGTTTTTGTTTGTAAAAGTAGTTATAGTTTAGGTCACAATTAGACCCGTTTTTCTATAATTAAGGCTCTGATACCAATCTGTAACACCCCCAATTGGAATTCAAATTGGGTGTTACTTCATGGCACAACAGTCATAAGAATAGAAAACGATCTCTAATGGAGTCGCTTTTAAAGATTTATCATTCGATTTATATAAATATCGAGTTTACAAAAACGAGGTCCCGTAGTTTACCGGTTTACAAAATACATTAAATGGGTTTTGAATTATAATAAAATTTATAGCCTTTGAGTATCCTCTCCCGTACAACCTCGTACAATATGGACCTGAAATACATGCTTAAAACTGTTAACACAAAGGTTGAGTGAATCCATAGGTTTATTGTTAAAAGTTGAACACATAATGTTTGTGTATGTTACGTTGTTATACACCCATAATGTTGAAAACAAAACAATTATTATTTCACTAAGCTCATGCAACCAAGGCGTTAATGTGTTCCAAAATTAATTGGTGAAACTGTAGGTACCAGCCCTAATAGGTAAAATTGTTGTTTTACCTAATGTTACTCAAATATAGTGCGTTTGTTTGCCTACCTGGTCAACACAAAAGGGATTCGTCAATCCCAATAGATCTATTCACAATATTCGCTCCCACTCTCTCTAGTGATTAATGGTTCATGATTAGGGACTTAAGTTTGGAAAATGCGGTAACTTAGTGACAATAAAACAATTAGATAAGCATATAGTTCGAAAGCAATGTGTTCGGTTTAAAATAAAGCAAGTATCTCCCTAAGGGTTTGTAAAACAATTGAATGATAGAAAATGAGGCTATGAACTCACATTAGTGATCAGCAGCGGAGTGTAACATATAATGTTTATCAATGGTAGAGTATGACAAGATCATGATCTTTAACGATTACCTAGGAAAGCATAGTATTCGTGTTTTAGTATATTGTACGATATAAGTGTACAAGTATATGTAGTTTGTTGGCTTATGATGTTGTACATGAATCCTTAAGTTAATGTATTCCTTAAATGTTGTTTGGCTATCAAAATCAAGCGGTCGTGAAGTAGTTTAGCATAACATTTATTATGTATAAATGTTATTTAGTCAATGAGTGTTGTGATGAAAATAATTACGGCGGGTCATATTATAATGTCGTGAAATACAAAGGTTTCAAAAATAGTTTTCAAGTTAATATAAGTTCATAGGTTTAAACAAGAGTTAAGACTTGTGAAAATGGTATTTAGATAGTTTATATGACATATGGTCCTTTATTTAGTTTTGACAAAGTCTAGTAAAGTTCAATCTAATGAACAAGTTTTTTGAAACAAGTTTCGGTTAACAAAACCCAAACTAGTCGTATGCTAAGTTACGGTTAAGATACTTGAAACAAAAATTAAGGTCAAACCTAATGGCTATATTTAAGTTAAAATACCTTGAGACATTATCCTTGACTTAACCTTGGCTTTGTTTTGGCTTCAAAGAAGCAATATATCACTTAAGGTTTCTTACTAAGGTTGTTTTCTAGTCAACAACAATTCAGTTTAGTGTTTTGCCCTTTTTAGGATTTTTCGTTCACTTTCTTCTTATGTGCTCCCGAGTTCTTGTCGAAAAACTCATTATGAGCAACTTTTGTGCTTTACACTTTTGCTGATTCAGACCAGAAAAGGGTCAAAATCGTGATTTAAAATCGTATCACCAAGTTTTTGTTCGAACACTATATTTTCATCTAGTAAAACTTAACTAGGCATAACTTTTTAACCATTAGTCCTTTTTAAGTGATTCAAAAGCTCAAGTTCATATTTTTATTATCTCTAACAGCTTCTCAAGCTTAATTAAGTCTAAGGTCCAAAGTTTATTTATATCAATAGTCTAATTACAAGTATTTACTTATATTTCATTGCAGAAAGTTTGGTTGCACATTCAGTCCTGTCAAAACGACCATAAGTTGAGTTCTACAACTTTTTTTGACACACAGCTTTTGCCAAACTTCAATTTTAGGTCGTAGCTACATTTCATAAAACTAAGCTGACTTCCAGAAATGTTTAGAACCATGGGCGTTTCCCAAATGAAATCTGGTGTACAGATTTTGTCATGTTTTGCCATTTTGGCTCTCATTTACTCATCGGGATGAGTTATGAGGTGCGCCACCCGGCTAAACGACCGTAAGACATAGTTCTAAAAGCCTATCCTACTGAATTAAGCTCAAGGTTTACTGAGAAGATCAGTTTAATCAATCTTTGGGACTGTTGCAGAATTCATATTCATAGAGCTTACCTAGGACTTGTGTTAGCTTGTTTTTATGGTCACAACCTCATCTACAACATCAATTAAGCCATATTACATATACTACTTATATCAAATTACATAAAATAATTATAGATATTATTACAATCATATTGAATGACAAGAAAATAAACTCAAATCTTACAAGGATTAGGATGACAAGTTACTTGTACAACAAGAACAATTTAACCCTTAACCCTTCTAGTCTTTAATCCTTGTCTTAAATCTTCAACCCACTTAATTCTAAACCTTATTAATCACCCAAGAATACTCTTAACCTCAGCCCTTGAACTCTTGATTATCTCCTAAACTAACCATGGAATCACCAAAACAATACTTGGACTATGTAGAGCTCACCTAGGTGTTCATCTTTCTAGTGTAACTTGTTATGTGAATCAAAGTGGATGATGGTGATGGAGGAGGGGGGTTGAACGACATCCATGAGGGGGGAGAGGTAGTTTGAGAAGTTTTTGGATGAACTTTGCATGTAAGAATGATAAGAATGAGGTGATATTGTTTAAGTGGGGAACAAAGATGAGGGTGAGTAAGAGTTGGTGTACTAAGAAGAAGCCACATGGCCTTGTGGAATACAAATGCACGCCACCTCTCTTTTGAGGTGGTAGTGTGTGCACTTTTGTGCATACTTTTGGTTTATGAGGTGTAGTTTGGTCCCGGTAATTACTAATGTTAAGCCCTTAAGTCACGAAACTTAAAACTAGGTAACGTAAAAATGTAATACTTATAAAATGTTAAAACTTATCAATATACTCTAACTAGGTATATTAAATATGTGATAAGTCTCAGAGGGTGTGTCTATGTTGTTAAAACCTAATAACGTAGGTTTGAGTATGCGACTTACGTAAAAAGTAACATATCTACTTAAAAATGATAAAATAGTAATAGTTCATATAAATTATGATTATTGGTGAAAATAAAGTATTTTGAACATATAGACTTATCGTAGTCTTGTGTGGGTCACAAGGAAAATTACCAGTTACTACCGGTTATCGTATTTACTTTTACGTTACGGTAAAAGTAAAATAGTAAAAAGTCAAAGTCAAAGGTAAACTTTAAAAAGTCAAAGGGTAAAATAGTCATTTTACCTTATGAAAAGTTACGGGTTGCTACAGTCTCTACACCTTAAGGGAATTCTGTCCCGAAATTCAGTGTGTGTTATCCGCTGTTGAAGTGTCTAGGAAAATGTGGGTGTATGCGCCGAATTCTAATCTTTGCATTCTAAAGTTTCTGGTTATAGAATGTGTTATGTACCATCCTAAGTTTTTGATGGTGCCTTAAGTTGATAATCTAAAGGGTTTTGTTAAAATCTTACAGAGTCCAATATACCTCAAGTTTGGCTTTTCCCGATTCTCAAAATGAATCATAACTTATTATATCGAGGCTTTCAACAAAACCTTAATTTATAACATGGAGTTTTTGGTAAATTTTAACGCCTTACATCTATGTAATTTTTATTTCTGGCGATATTGTGCGGCATGCAACCTAATTTGTATTTGTATGGTTTCATTAGTTGTTTCGTGGGTGATCTCTGAACACCTTAGTCCAGCAAATGGTTGACTGAAACTCTCATCTATATAGTGCCTTAAATGGAATAGTTTTGTTGTTGTTAGGGTAACTGTTATTTAATCAAAGTTGTAAGATATTGTTGATGTGAAATGATTTATAATGATGTTATAATTGTCGTTGTAGGAAAGTCTTGCTAGTGGTAAGTGGTTATCCAAACCATTTCCAACATTGATCATGTCTTAGGTAGTTTCGGGATGAAGGATATATCGTATAGTGTTTATGTCTGCTAGTGTTTGAAAGAAACGTGATACTGTGAAGTTTTATATACTGACTTATAATGGGGTTCAGATAATGTTGTGATATGTTGACGTTTAGAAGTGTGCAGTGTACGCTTACCATTATTCTTAGGTAGAGATGTCAAGTTTGCTTTAAAATCATAAGTGAATTTTCAAGGGTTATGGCGGAATGATATCCTTGAAACCTAAACAGGCTAGTACTTCTAAGAAATGACGAGAAGATTCGATGACTATTCCAAGATAGTAGTTAGGATTATCTCATGAATGAAAAGTTTTCAAGAATGAAATTATGTAGTATAAATAAGTGTTAAGATCTCGCTGAATGGTAAAACACTATTGTATCTAGATCTTTTTAATGAATTCTTGTGGTTTATCGAGTCTAAGTAGGAAATTAACCTGAATATAACCCTTTCATAACTATTCTCACTATTTGAAAAATTTAAGTCGAACATAGTTAGTCAGACTATGTTCCACTATCCCTAGGTTAAATATAGCTTACTAGACTATATTTAGCTAAGGTTCGATAAATTTTCCAAATACCAAAAGTAGGTATACTCGTGATATGTCCTTAGGTGTTGTGAAAATATCCACAAGGCAAAGTCGATATCAAACCATTCAGTTGCAAGTCCCGGCCATAAAAGACTTGTAACCTATATTTTCACATTCCATTGCGTAGAAGATAGTATGGGTAGATACATGTGGAAAGGAAATTTTAACTAATTCTAAAATATTTCATACTTGGCTAGAATCACGAACTTTTAACAATTAAGGTTTCAAAATAGGACTTTGATGAATGTAGAGAAAGTTGCTGAACTTTACCTTTTGTTGATGATGAATTAGTTTATCCTTTAGAAATTCCATTTCTTGTATTTCCATTAGGGAAATTGATAGATTGTGACGGGTTTTATGTAAAACAATATCATATAAGGTTTTTATAAGATAATTTCTAGAGTCTTTGTATAACGTACAATGTCTTGAGAAATGATGGAGAGATCATTGTGTAACTCACAATGTCTTGCAAAATGATAGAGATATCATTGTGTACCTCACAATGTCTTGAGAAATAAATTAGACGATTGTTTCATTTACAGTCTTCTAGGATGTAATTAAGACCATTGTAGGATTTACAATATTTGAGAATGTAATAGAGACCACTGTAGGATTTACAGTGTCTTAAAAAATGAATGAGACCATTGTATCTCACAATGTCTTGAGAAGTAGGAAAGACCATTGTAATCAGTTACAATGTCTTGGATAAAGTTTAGTAATCCTAAAATGCACGAGTAGATGCATGATTGGGAGATTAGGAAAATATGATTGTGCAGTAATGCCTTAGAATAGGCATACACAGATATGTTTAGTACATTGTTTATGATTGAAATTATGTCGAGTGTATATATCAATATACTAGTGTGTTTGTCTAGCTTAAAATGCTTAAAAGTCACATAATCGTCTGGAGGATGGAAGGCACAGAGAACGGAAGGCTATAAAATGTTTTTGTTTGTAAAAGTAGTCATAGTTTAGGTCACAATTTGACCCGTTTCTCTATAATTAAGGCTCTGATACCAATCTGTAACACCCCCAATTGGAATTAAAACTGGGTGTTACTTCATGGCACAATAGTCATAACAATAGAAAACCATCTCTAATGGAGTCGTTTTAAAAGTTTATGATATGCGTACAACGCATGTTCGGGGCCAAAGGAACTTCCTTTTCGTCGAGCAAGTTTTTCAACACCCTAGGCAGTGAACCTAATCGTTGTAGTGTAGTATTAGGGTAAGCCTCGGTAATTGATATCGTTCTCTAGGAGAATAGGAATGCTAGTGAGAAATTACTACGCTAAGGTTAGGGTTGAGGAAGATTATTTTTTATCTTTTTTATGTTTTTTAGAAAATTGAAATTACGAATCTCGGGGTATTGGATTTGGGGGGTTGGTATTTCTACTGATTACTCTACTATTCTAATTTAACTAAGCTAAGGTGAGTTTAGTCTATGTCTATTGTTGTGTGCTCTTATGATGATTAAAAATGTGTTTACTTAGATGTTATTACTCCCTAGTTATCTCCTATTGATGGTTGAATTATCACGTCCTTATTCTTAACGCGTTGTGTTTTCTAAGGTCGTAGGGTATGCGTTTATCCCTAACTCTTTGAAGCTACCTAAGGTTAATGACTATGAAATCTCTAGGATTCATAAACTTATCACTAAGGTTATCTTTGGATATTTAGCCACAATTCCACTAGTAACTATAAGCTAAGGTTTAACAAAGATTAATCAAGCATGAATAACACAACGGATGGCCTATCGTAATACTAGGTCACTCACAATTAAGATAAGAGACAACCAATCAATATTCAATACCTAGGTTTCATATATCTAAGCATACAAACAAAGTAATTTAGCCGGACATGGAGAACATGCAAGCATACACACAAACAATTGAAGACAAGATTGAATTAATGAAGTAAAACACTTATCTTGTTGTAAAATAGGGTATGGAACCCTAAGACACTGCCCAAGACAACCTTGGTTCGGTTTAGGTTTTTACTCCCCAAAACTACCTCTCTAAAACTGAAAAATTCGGATTATATATATAGTGTTACAATATGCGACGACGTCACTCTTTAACTGTGACGCCGTCGCCACCATTGTTTCGTCTTGGCTACGCTTCTGAACGGCGCCACCTTATGCTTGTGACGCCGTCTTCAACCTCTCCGCCGTCGGGATCCAAATCTAGGCCGTCTGAGTTGCGACGCCCTACTCTTTTAAACCTGATGTCCTCACTTGTAAAATAGCAATTTGCTCTCTGAGACGTCTCAAGATGTGTCACGACGGCGTCGTAATTAAACCCTGACGCCGTCCCCTTCAATTCCAGCAGCTTGAGTGTCTCGATTCTTGACTTTGGCCATTTTCTTCATATACTCGCGCCTTTTCCTCTGAATAAGTGTCATTCCAGCAATTTGCCTTCAAGAAACCTAAAAAGTGAAAAGGAACGAAATTAAGTAGTAACGGATACAAAAGTGATCAATTAAGGGCTTAAATGACCCCTCAAAAGTGTACCTTTTAAATCCTTATCAAATATCCCTACACTTGGTATTTGCTTGTCCTCAAGCAAATGTGCTTTTGGCCAATTAATTTATAAGTTAGGGGTCATGAAGCATTAGTTTAGAATGATTCACAACACATATAAGCCCCGCAAAAATCATAACAAGCACGGAAATTACATACTAGCACCTCACATGCGGTGTTTGGATACTCACATCTCTCGAGTGTATATGAAATATAAAAAGTTGGAAATGGAAGATAAACACTCATTAACCGGTGCTAGTACATAGATTACCATAGACTTGAGACTAGATCAAACCTCCATCGCTTTGGCGTAAGCACCTAGGAAAAACTATCCAAGAGGTCTTTTAAAGGGTTGTAACGTTAGGCTTACGGTAGGGAATAAAGGGTTTGGTGGGATAGGCGATTTAGTGGTGGCAAGTAAAAAATCTTTACGTTACAAGCATGAGAAGAATGGCGTTGCTAAGCCAAGACTCGACACTGTAAACTCTAGATAAATTGAAACAAATAAACATAAATTTAAAGATAGATGTAGGATGGTAGCCCGTATGTTTTTTCATTTTTTTAACACTTTTTTTTCATACACTTTTACTCTACCATCCTTTACGATAACATCAAAATAATAGGGATTTATAGGCACATCCCTACACTTGAGTTTTTATTAGTCTAACACTAATTTGACCCGAATTGAAAAGATCAAAACACTTGAAGTACATTATTACGCAAATAAAGGGAATTTGAATTAAACGTTCCCTTCCCGTCATTTCATAAAATTTAAATTTTCCCATGAGTCCCTGTGACAACTCGTATTTTCAGGTCATATTTCAAAACATTATTCATGTTTCACCATTTATCGTTTATCGTAAACTAGGTTTACGAGCATCAAATTCACGTAACCGTAATGGTTTAGCTGTGAATTCATGATCATATCATCGAGGTCATTTCATATAGACTAAGTTTAGTCTACATTTCATTAACATCATTGTCATCATATAAATTCATGCATGGTTTTGCATTTTACATTAAACGTATAACTTTTATTAAATAAACGCTATCGCGTAATTAATTATTTTGAACAATTGATCCATTACTTCCAAAAATTATCCCAATATATTTTTATACTCATATTAAGTTATAAAATAATATTATGAGTTTACCCAGTGTTTTAAATTTATTTTGTATATAAATTAAATTTATATAATTAATAACGATTTTCTTAAATTCGACACGATTATTATTATTTCACTCAAATTTTGCAAGAAATGCATTTTTATAATTTTTATGACCTCAACATATTTTATATTGACCCGTGGAAATTTATTTTTATCTAATGCTACCCTAAATACTCAAATGGGTATACAATTTAACACATGTCTACAATTAATTTACATCTAATTACACTTATACATGTAAATGCTACTCAAAAACAAAACTCATTTTTATTCTTTTATCAAGAATGTCGACACACCATGGTGAGTCACATAAGATTTACCTAAATATCTCATCTACACATTACTTTAAACTACTCAACACATTCATCACAATTCAATAAGTGAAAAAGATCATTTCTCCCTTTCTTTCTCTCTTCCAATTCGGCAGCCACAAGGAGACCAAAGGAGGATCATCTCAAATTTTCAAGACAAGTTTATTTAAACACTAGTATCACTTGTTGTATAGGTTTTGCAATAAAAACCTCAAGTGATTAGGAAAACCCTTTGTCCTTAAACCTCATCATATTTCTTGTAAGCATTCATATTCATATTTTTATTTCACATTCATTGTTATTATCATATCATTTTATTTGAGAAACATGCAAGTCTCATGATGTTTATACCATTTTTAAGGTTTTTAAGTGTTAAATATATATAATCCATCCTATAATTACTCCTTGTTATATATTATTTTTGGTGATGTCTAGGAACCCATGACACCCTAAGAAGGTGTATGTTAGGATTAGAATAGCTTCGGAGTTGTTTTGAATGGGTTAGAATAGGTTTGGCGCGAGAAAAACTCATTTCGACAAGTTTTGAAAAGGGTCTGTCCTTATTTTGAAATTCTGGAAAATCCGACAGTAGGTAAAAATATTTGGCCTAGATATTTAGAAAATATACTTTAAAACGAAACCGTGGCCGCTTGAACGGATTAAAACGGAGTTATAACGAAAAAGTTATGAATTTTTCAATTTGGCGACGAAAAATATAAATTTCTGGAAATTTCAGCAACCATTATTTATTTTGTACGAGTCAAAAATGAAGCTTGGGCGTTGTAAATTATGTCGACTTGTTAAAAATATGTTAGTATACTTTGATACGAAGCTAAGGATCTTTAAAACGTAGAAAACGGATTTGTAACGACTAAATTATACACGTTTACAAAAGTTGCCGTAACTTTTATTATATAAGAAAAACTATAACACATTTCTAATAGACAAGTTTTGCGGCAAAAACTAGTACCAAGTTAAAGGTTGTTTTTAACATTGATTTAGAACTTTTCATAAAGAGATGTCTTCTAGTAAAAGTGAAATCGCCAAGTATACTTTCCAAAATGTCCGATCGTTTGTTTAGCGGAGTTGTAATGAATTAATTACGTTTACTTAAACTTTGCCGAAAAACCATCCTTAAACTATATTTTGGACTAAAAGTACCATACTTAACCTCTATTTTTCTTTATGTTCGAGACCTCTAGGATGGAAATTCATGTACTAAAACTTTGAGATTATGATGCAAGCTTCCCAAAACCGTTGAGTTTGTTTCCTAACGCTCGACGTGCACCATTTTACGACTAGCTTTTAGAGGCCGTTTTTGTCACTTTCATGGAAATATCAATGACATTATTTTACGACGAAAAGTTATATTCTCTTAATAAATCACCAAATGATTATCGTCGGATATCATTTCAACGTAAATACATGTGAAGTAATTAAAAAATGGTCAAGACGTTAAAAGATTATATTTTCGACGAAAAGGATTATTTTCAAAAATTCATAAGTGGTATAAATATCATCCGAATTGCATGCATAACATTACATCATGACTTATTACATATCATATCATTCATAATAGGTCATTTTCGAGATTCACGCTACATTTCAGTGTATCCACTTTTGCCATTTTATCATCATAAACATTGCACCAGGTGAGTCATAGCCCCTACTCTTTTAACTGTTTTGAATTACTTTTGGGGGAGATACATGCTCAACTATTTTTATGACATTCATGATTATTTGCAACTACATGTTTAACTGAAATGAATGTTTAATCATACGAGATAGCAATATTGTCATATTTAGAATTTCTATACAATTATCATTGAGCTGAATGTCTTGGGATTATTATTGAGCTAAATGTCTTGGGATTATCATTGAGCTGAATGTCTTGGGATTATTATTGAGCTAAATGTCTTGGGAACATCATTGAGCTGAATGTCTTGGGATTTTCATTGAACTAAATGTCTTGGTATAATTATGTCAAGTAACTATTGATACATAAAGTCATGCACTATTATGTGAATTCATTTGACATCATGTGTTTGAACATAAATTATACATATTTTGGCAGTGGGTTGTGAACACACAGGTTGCAAGTTTTGTATGGGCGGAACTTGAACTGAGTGGATTTACAATGCCTTTGCTGCATAAACGATTTTGAAAGGCTTTACATTTCAACACAAACTCTATGAACTCACTCAACCATTGTGTTGACACTTTTAGCAATGTATTTTCAGGTAACTAAGGCATTCACTTCATGGCATGCATGTGGACATAGCATAGAGTCGCAGTGACGACGCGTCTCACATGGGATTTATACACTTTAAAAACATCGTTTGACTTGTACTAAACTTACTTTCCGCACATAGTAACTTTCATTTGGGACCTATACTTTGTAACTCTGATTGTTTTATTAAATCAAACGATGTATTTTCCAAACGACACTTTAGGTCGTTCAATATAACTGTGATTGTGATGCTATGACAGTCAATCCAGGAATTCCATTCCGCAAAAACAGGTAATTGGGGGTGTGACAGATTCGAGCTTCGCTTATAGAGAACTAGGTTGCATCATTGACCCTAGACTATAACTACATCATCATAGCATCTCATCATTTCATCATAAGTGCATGTTCACTTTACATGCGGTTTATACGCATTTTTTCGAGTTATTTACTTTCATTTCAAAACGATTGTCACATGGATGCCTTCAAATACCCATTCCATTATCCTTTCTTCATACTCTAATGTGGAGAATGCTTTTTCATTCCCTATCGTAATTTTTAATATCAGCTGATTCATCACCGATAACGTCAAATGCCGAGGTAAAACCTTTAAGTACGGCAAAGTCACTCTCACTCCTTTGTTTCACCACTAACATGTCGAGTTATACGTTATTCACACATCAAGTCACTAAACCATCATACATTTGAAGCACTTACAACATCTCATAACCCATCTTTTGGGAACCCGTTAATCATTTTGAAAAATAACCTCAAACTTATCACCTCATATCATATCTCTTTGGAGCGTTTATTATTAACATCAGACTTTGCTACGTCTCACCTTTCCTCTTATTTTGAAGAAGTTATGGCGCCGAAGAAAGCTCCACAAGTGTTGACTCAAGAGGCTATGCAAAAGTTTGTGAGGGATAGTATAGCCAATGCATTAAGGATTGAAAGGGCAACAGTGGCGGCTGCTGCTGAGGCTGCGGCAACTGCTGAAGCTACTAGAATTGCGAGGGAAGCTGAAGCCGCTAGGCTTGCTGCTGCTGCAGGTATTGCAGGAGGGTCCGGGGTTAGAAGTTGTTCGTATAAGGATTTTAAAAGTGGAGATCCCACTAAGTTCACGGGCAATGAAGGGGCCACTGCCATGGTTTGATGGTTCGAGAAAATGGAGTCTGTGTTTCTGTTATGTAATTGCCCGGAGGATAGCAAGGTTAAGTTTGCTACGAGTACACTACTTGATGGGGCAATGTCTTGGTGGAACTCGTATGCTCAGCCAATGGGAATGGAAAATGCTTTCAAGCTTACTTAGGAGCAATTCAAAGGGTTGTTAACGAAGAAGTATTGTCCGCGTACGGAGGTGAAAAAGTTAGAGACCGAATTCTATGAACTGGTAACTATTGGGTATGACATTGATACTTACATTCGAAGGTTTCAAGAATTGGCCGTGGTATGCCCATCTATGGTTTCGGATAATGAGAATCTACTGGAGGCTTTCATTGGAGGACTTCCCGAGATTATTCAAGGTGATGTGATTTCCTCTGATCCGCAAACAATTGAAGAATCTGTTCGAGTATCCCAAAAGCTCATGGCACAAGTAGTAAAGAGAGGAAACATTACCCACATCAACCGTAACAACAATACCAACAACCGCACCAACTACAACAATAACCGAAACAACAACAACAATAACGATAACCAAATCAACAACAATAAAAGAAAATGGGAAAATGACCAGGGAGGTTATGATAACGACGACCAAAACCGTAACACTAACCATCATCAACAGCTGAATAGAGGACAAGGAGCCGCAATGGTTTATTTTGCTGCACCAATAGAAGGCGAGGGTATGCCGAACCTACCCACTATGTAATTGATGTAAGTATCATCACTCAGGTCTTTGCCCTGTTAAGTGCTACAAGTGTCAAAAACTAGGACACCATGCCAGGGATTGTAGAGGTAAATCCATAGTCACATGCTTTGGATGTGGGGAGCAAGGACACTATCGGAACCAATGTCCCCGAAACCAAGGTTAACAAGTAAAGGAGCTCATGGGAAAGCAAATATGTTAGAAGGAGGAGAAGCTCAACAAGGTATCAACAACGCGGAAGACTGAAGAAGTTTGGAAACTAACAGTCTTATTTTCCTTATGTACTATGTCGTACTAAGTTTATGTCTTCCATCGTATTCGGATCTTATGACTTAAGATGTACTACTTTTGATAAACCACTCGTTGTATAATATTCTTATTAAGCGTACTTTATTTTCTTCCGATTCGATATCATTTACAAAGGTTTTACTTCCTTTTACTTTAACTACCATTTTAACGACATGGTTTAAATCTTTGTAAACATTGAGAGTTATAACAACTAAACCGAACGTCACATTATCGTTCCTTAAGTATACATAGCCTAGCTAACTATGTCTAATTCTGGAGGGATCATGTTATGTTGGGAGCAGTTATTTATAAATCTTAGTGCAAGCAAAATTTTCACATATTCCAAGTCAAAGTTATGCTCATCGGAGATATTCATCCGATATTTTCTCTACTATGATGTTTTGTACACTCTCAATCACCGATAACCGTAACGACACCTCTTCATGTCTTATCCCCTCGTTATTCATCACAAACTCAAAAATTCGATAGACTAACACGAACTGAATTCAAGGACTGAATTCCTTTTTGGTTGGGCGAATGTGACAACTCGTATTTTCAGGTCATATTTCAAAACATTATTCATGTTTCACCATTTATCGTTTATCGTAAACTAGGTTTACGAGTATCAAATTCACGTAACCGTAATGGTTTAGCTGTGAATTCATGATCATATCATCGAGGTCATTTCATATAGACTAAGTTTAGTCTACATTTCATTAACATCATTGTCATCATATTAGTTCATGCATGGTTTTGCATTTTACATTAAACGTATAACTTTTATTAAATAAACGTTATCGCGTAATTAATTATTTTGAACAATTGATCCATTACTTCCAAAAATTATCCCGATATATTTTTATACTCATATTAAGTTATAAAAATAATATTATGAGTTTACCCAGTGTTTTAAATTTATTTTGTATATAAATTGTTAAATTTATATAATTACGACGATTTTCTTAAATACGACACGATTATTATTATTTCACTCAAATTTTGCAAGAAATGCATTTTTATAATTTTTATGACCTCAACATATTTTATATTGACCCGTGGAAATTTATTTTTATCTAATGCTACCCTAAATACTCAAATGGGTATACAATTTAACACATGTCTACAATTAATTTACATCTAATTACACTTATACATGTAAATGCTACTCAAAACAAAACTCATTTTTATTCTTTTATCAAGAATGTCGACACACCATGGTGAGTCACATAAGATTTACCTAAATATCTCATCTACACATTACTTTAAACTACTCAACACATTCATCACAATTCAATAAGTGAAAAAGATCATTTCTCCCTTTCTTTCTCTCTTCCAATTCGGTAGCCACAAGGAGACCAAAGGAGGATCATCTCAAATTTTCAAGACAAGTTTATTTAAACACTAGTATCACTTGTTGTATAGGTTTTGCAATAAAAACCTCAAGTGATTAGGAAAACCCTTTGTCCTTAAACCTCATCATATTTCTTGTAAGCATTCATATTCATATTTTTATTTCACATTCATTGTTATTATCATATCATTTTATTTGAGAAACATGCAAGTCTCATGATGTTTATACCATTTTTAAGGTTTTTAAGTGTTAAATATATATAATCCATCCTATAATTACTCCTTGTTATATATTATTTTTGGTGATGTCTAGGAACCCATGACACCCTAAGGTGTATATGTTAGGATTAGAATAGCTTCGAGTTGTTTTGAATGGGTTAGAATAGGTTTCGCAGAAAAACTCATTTCCACACGTTTTGAAAAGGGTCTGTCCTTATTTTGAAATTCTGGAAAATCCGACAGTAAGTAAAAATATTTGGCCTAGATATTTAGAAAATATACTTTAAAACAAAACCGTGGCCGTTTGAACGGATTAAAACGGAGTTATAACGAAGAAGTTATGAATTTTTCAATTTGGCGACGAAAAATATAAATTTCTGGAAATTTCAGCAACCATTATTTATTTTGTACGAGTCAAAATGAAGCTTGGGCGTAAATTATGTCGACTTGTTAAAAATATGTTAGTATACTTTTGATACGGCTAAGGATCTTTAAAACGTAGAAAACGGATTTGTAACGACTAAATTATACACGCTACAAAAGTTGCCGTAACTTTTATTATATAAGAAAAACTATAACACATTTCTAATAGACAAGTTTTCGGCAAAACTAGTACCAAGTTAAAGGTTGTTTTTAACATTGATTTAGAACTTTTCATAAAGTGAAGTCTTCTAGTAAAAGTGAAATCGCCAAGTATACTTTCCAAAATGTCCGATCGTTTGTTTAGCGGAGTTGTAATGAATTAATTACGTTTACTTAAACTTTGCCGAAAAACCATCCTTAAACTATATTTTGGACTAAAAGTACCATACTTAACCTCTATTTTTCTTTATGTTCGAGACCTCTAGGATGGAAATTCATGTACTAAAACTTTGAGATTATGATGCAAGCTTCCCAAAACCGTTGAGTTTGTTTCCTAACGCTCGACGTGCACCATTTTACGACTAGCTTTTAGAGGCCGTTTTTGTCACTTTCATGGAAATATCAATGACATTATTTTACGACGAAAAGTTATATTCTCTTAATAAATCACCAAATGATTATCGTCGGATATCATTTCAACGTAAATACATGTGAAGTAATTAAAAAATGGTCAAGACGTTAAAAGATTATATTTTCGACGAAAAGGATTATTTTCAAAAATTCATAAGTGGTATAAATATCATCCGAATTGCATGCATAACATTACATCATGACTTATTACATATCATATCATTCATAATAGGTCATTTTCGAGATTCACGCTACATTTCAGTGTATCCACTTTTGCCATTTTATCATCATAAACATTGCACCAGGTGAGTCATAGCCCATACTCTTTTAATTGTTTTGAATTACTTTTGGGGGAGATACATGCTCAACTATTTTTATGACATTCATGATTATTTGCAACTACATGTTTAACTGAAATGAATGTTTAGTCATACGAGGTAACAATATTGTCATATTTAGAATTTCTATATGATTATCATTGAGCTGAATGTCTTGGGATTATTATTGAGCTAAATGTCTTGGGATTATCATTGAGCTGAATGTCTTGGGATTATTATTGAGCTAAATGTCTTGGGAACATCATTGAGCTGAATGTCTTGGGATTTTCATTGAACTAAATGTCTTGGTATAATTATGTCAAGTAACTATTGATACATAAAGTCATGCACTATTATGTGAATTCATTTGACATCATGTGTTTGAACATAAATTATACATATTTTGGCAATGGGTTGTGAACACAAAGTTGCAAGTTTTGTATGGCGGAACTTGAACCGAGTGGATTACAATGCCTTGCTACAGAAACGATTTTGAAAGGCTTTACATTTCAACACAAACTCTATGAACTCACTCAACCATTGTGTTGACACTTTTAGCAATGTATTTTCAGGTAACTAAGGCATTCACTTCATGGCATGCATGTGGACATAGCATAGAGTCGCGGTGACGACAGCTCTCACATGGGATTTATACACTTTAAAAACATCGTTTGACTTGTACTAAACTTACTTTCCGCACATAGTAACTTTCATTTGGGACCTATACTTTGTAACTCTGATTGTTTTATTAAATCTAACGATGTATTTTCCAAACGACACTTTAGGTCGTTCAATATAACTGTGATTGTGATGCTATGACAGTCAATCCCCAGGAATTCCATTCCGCTGCAAAATAGGTAATTTGGGGGTGTGACAGTCCCAATCGTCCCAAAACTGTGTAAAAAGGATATGACTCGACTTAGCAACTTATGCAAGCAACTAGATAATTGAACTAAGGGTTTAGTATGATAACAATAATGCACTAAAAGTGAGTGCATACAAGGTAGGCTAAGGCGATTTGGGTGTACATTTGGGGGTGGATTGTAAACAATGCTCTTCATTGATATTCCAAAAAAACCGAAACATCACGAGAACCACGAAAAGGATAGGCTCTGAGGGGGGTTAACTAGGGGTATCGTATACTAAAGATGAGTACAACGCAAGGGTGTGGGGGAATTACTCAACCAATGTGGAAGAAGTAATTATATTACAGGTATCAAACAAGGGTTATCCTAATGCCTCTTATCATTTAGTTATTCTTAAGTACACAAGTGTAGTCTCATTAGCGATCTCGGAATGTATCACAAAACAAGTTCTAGAATGTATTATACTACCGGTACATACTCGAAGCATTAAAGTGGAATGCTTTCACTCCTACAAATCTAAGGGCGATCCTCACATTTTGGGTGAAATTTTAGTGGTAAAGGGTTTTTGTGCTAGTCATATAACTTCCTATCCATGAGACGCTTTATTAAGACTAATGGCCCACTCCTACATGTCATGAAAATTTTTAAATTTGGTGCCAAAATTACCCTATCCGATATTTCTCATGGTTTATTACACAAATGAAATTTGACAAAGCAAATAGTCAAGGATAAGCATAGTTTCAAAGTTCCCGTTTTATTTTCCCTCCCTACACTTAAACTGAACATTGTCCCCAATATTCCCCGAAAGTATTAAAATTATGATAATGGAAGGTAATTAAAAATGAAAGAAACTAGTACTCCCCTGATTAGCTCGGTAGGATCCGTGTGAAGTAGTGGTTAAATTTTCTTCCAAGAAGAGTGTTTGCGTGAAAAGCTCCTTCCAATCTTTTGTATCTTCTTCTTGATAAATTAAACCTGCACACTTGAAGAAAACAAATGAAACCTTCATGTAAAATTAGTGGTAACAATATATATATGACTCTACTAAACTAGGATATAATGCTTGTGGAATGGATGTTTACATATTTTCTAGAAAATTAAGACCTGGAAAATTCCAAAAATTTATAAGTAGCTCAGAAAATGAGAAAAAGTAGTAAGCAGGCTTCGCGCCACAGTTGCGACCGACGCCAGGTTATCCTGACAGAAACTGGTCTGCGATTTTCTGGAAAAAATTCTGGAAAATTTTTATCTTTAGAATCTAGAAAAATTTCCACCAAAACATCCATTATGACTCAATGCAACCATTTGACTCGAACAAACACACATATATATCTTTTAAATAATCATAATTCTCATGTTCACGTTCTTTTGGAAAATGGGTGTAATCCTCCCTACACTTATCCCTTATGTAAAATACCTTTATATGTAATTAAGACGAGGTTAAAGACAAAATAAAGCATTTTTACAAATTTAAACATGAGAATAAACAATCAATAAAAGATATACGACACACAAACAAGCAAACAATTAAGCATGGGTTGCCTCCCACGAAGCGCTTTTCTTTATTTATGAGTCTTGTAGCTAGACTAGAAGTTGTGCCCCTACGTACCGATATAAGTAAGCCTATCCTCTAGAATGTCATAAGGATCAAACTTATCATTTAAGTTGCTAGTGGTATGCTTGGTTCGGTATGCCTTTTCAAAATTCTCTCCATCGGGGTCAAAGCTCGTTATCCTAATGTGCCACTCTCCATTACCATCACTAGGCGGTCTATCCCAATTCCACTTATGCTTAGGCTTATCGCTCTCAACTTTCCACTTATTCATGACAAGGTTGACGAGCAAGCTTCCTAGGAACTCGGTCATCTTCCTAAATACTAAGGCGTCCTCGAACGGGTTCACTTTCATGTCCCTAGCCAATTCTTTTTCGTGGAAGGTTGCTTGACTAGCAAAGGCTTCATCTAGATAGAAAGGTCATTGGGGACCTATGAAGTCTTTATTAATCCAAGGTCCATATCTAGATTGTGTTCTATCCAACATAATCTCATGTGGGATTTCCTCTTCTTTGTAGTAAGTATGCTTTTTGACATCGTAAATTGACCTAGCACTCCCTTCTCCTACCACTATTTTGGACATCTTACGATCAATGATGGCACTAGCGGTAGCAAAGAATCCTCTTCCTAAAAGCAATGGGCATGTCAGGTCCTTATTCATGTCTAGCACATGGAAATCCACCAAAAGAGTCAATTCTCCTACGTGCACTACCATGTCTTTTATTATCCCTACCGGATATGCATAACTAACATCAGCTAGACCTAAGATGGTTTCCGTTGGTTCTATATTACCTAAGTTAAGGCTTCTATGGAGGGACAACGGAAAAAGATTGATGCATGATCATAAGTCGGCTAGAGCATCGAGAGGTTTGGAAGTTCCGAGCCTATACGGAAGAGTGAATAGCCTAGGATCGTCTAACTTCTTAGGTAAATTATTTTGCACAAAAGCGGACCCATGTTTTCCAAGTTTAAGTTCTAGCTCATATTTTTCTTTTAAAGCATTATAATAAGGTGCATGAGCTAAGACTTCAAGAACCGGTTTCTCTTGATGGAGTTCCTTGTACTCCTCCTCTAGATTAGGTTTGGGTTCTTGGTTGACGGGTTTCTCAAGAGTAGGTTTTACCAATTGTGTGGGGCCTTGGTACCTCATTTTGGATCGCTTGGAACCCTTGTTGATAGCGTTTACCGAGTGGACCGTTGAATGTGAGGGGCATTGATGTGCCCGGTTGGTGCAAGTTTTAAATTTATAAAAGGTGAATTACCAATTTTACCAATAACATATACGAGCAAGTATACTCGTCCGTTATAGCAAGATTATGAAGGTAAGTGGATCGTCGCAGGATTTGAGTGAATCTAAGCACAAGTTTGAATTAACGGAGTCTATCCAAAACATATAATAAAGAAAATAGATATAATGAAATTCAGATGATTAAAAACTACACTTGCTTAAACTAGTTTCATATCATAGATTAATGTGACAGTGTTAACCTCTTAACATGTTGGTTGTGATAATTAGTTGAAAACTAATCTATTGTTCTTACAAGTTAAACCTTCGTCAAGATTTTAGTTCATAAAAAAAAGCATTAAGTTTAACCAATCAATTCAAGATCAATTCAAGTTTCATAAGTCTACATACATAAACTTAAACACAAAAACATCCACTTGTTCATCAAATTGCTTAAGAAATGGTCAATACAAAAGGTACCCGATCATAGACAAAATGCTACAATTGATTCTCAACAGCTAATCTTGCGACCATTTAGATGTTTCCAACCAATCCAATTTGATAATCAAAAAGCATTTCTATTACAATCACACCTTAGTTCCTTTGTGTAATCAAGAATAATGGGTAAAAACAATCATCCATAGACAAAATGATTATGACTAGTTGAATAACAATAAGTTCTTTCGACCCCAACGATTATTATCAATTAGCCAAACTTGATTAACAAATGTCACTATGAAACTTTAGCACAATTGGATCTTAGAATTAACTTGAAATTGAATTAAAACATGTTAACACAATCACTAACTAATCATATGATAATCAACATCATTTAAGCAAGTGCATAAAGAAACTAGCCACTCATAGCAAACATGAACATAAACTCAGAACTTTGAACATTAGAAAACATGATTAAAAGTCTTACAATGCTTGGAATAAGATTACAAATGGTGTAGTAATGATTCTCAAAGTATTGGGGTAGACTTCTTGGTGGTTTGGCCTCCAAATGGTGAACTTCTGGATCTCCAAACTTCTCTAGACTTCTAAGGACGAATTTTGAGAGCTTAAGGCTTTGTTTGATGAGTAGAGAGATTGGTATTTTGAGGTGTTGCTCATATGCTCACAATTAGCCTCTATTTATACTAGTTCCAAGGCCTAGGGTATTAATTGCTGAACTTGGCCTCCAAGGAGTAAGGAAGGGACTAGAATACACCAAGAGAAGGTCCTAGAATCGTTTGGATACAAAGGAGAAGCTTAGTGATGAAGATTTGGCAACTGCAGCTTCTCCAACCGGATCGGTCATACGACCAACCGATCCGGTTAGTCTTCTACAAAAATTGGCCAACCGATCCGGTTACGGGTTGCGACCGATCGGTTGGTGATGGTCATAGTGTTGTTTCTAGTCGTTTTCCAGCCGATCCGTACGCATTAGCAACCGATCCGGTTGGATTCTAAGATAACGAAAACTTGATCTATTCTTCACTTTGCTTTGTAGAACTTGGTTCTTCAATCACTATGGTCTTCAAAGGTCCTTGAGATACTGATTCAGACTTATTGAGATGGGAATCTTTGTTTTGCTGAACATTTCTTAATTTTCCATTTGTTTCCCTGCACTTGGTTATAAACACTAGACAAACATCTTTTGATGCGTTTAAGCACTATAATCACGCAAATATAACCAAGTAACATATATAAAAGCACACATAACGCTACTAAAAACATGCACAATCTGAGCGTTATCAGGCATGGATGCGCATTCTCCCATGGTGAACAAGAACATGAAATCGATGAAATCGAACTCATTGGCTATTATTTTCTTTTAACTTAACATAAACTCATGGCACAATCAATCTCATAGGATATGGTACTCATAATCATTTGAACAATCTTCACTTTCCAGGCAACTAGCAACCAACCGTTTAGACATTGATACGGGGTAGGCTAAGGTTTAAAGTGTAAAATCTT
>OU343223.1:202666158-202845696 GCA_910596185.1 Chrysanthemum makinoi | reverse complement strand
TGGTTTTATTCCTAAGGGTGCCTCTTTATCACGCATATACACTTATATCACACGAATGTGATCTTACTGCGGTCTGGTAATGATTTACAAGTACGAGTTCTAGAATAAATAAAATCACCGGCACACTCATAGCAAAAGATCCAAGCATAAAAGATGTATGCTATATGAAACAGGCTCAAATCCTCACAATTTAGTGGAAAGGGCTATAATATGCGCAAGCAAATGTTATCGATTCGAGAATGGATTGCAATATTAATCGGGACACATCTCGAATTTTTCAAAATTACCGATTTCACCAGTGGGTTGATCAAGTTATTCTAATATATTAACCTATGCACGTGAAAACAACTAGATCACAAGGGCAAACAAGTTCACAAAATTTTAAAAATTGGCCCAAAATTTTTGGAATTTAAAAATTTGTTTCGTTTTTCACAATAATATTTCCCCCCACACATAAGCGAAGCAAAGTCCTCAATGTGAAAAATAAAACTTCAAAGCATGTAAAATAGGGAAAATAAAATTAACAAGCTGTGAGAAACAAAACCTTCCCGGGCCAAAGAAATCGCGGTCGAACTCCATATGATAAAATTCTACGCATAAGCTAGCATAAGCTTGTGAGAACAATCGATTTCAAATCCAAGCATCCTCCTCCATCACCTGCTGAAATTATTCAAACAAAACAAAACAAACATACAAAATGCAAGTAATAATAAACATTATTAGCATGTAACACCCCCACACTTAATATTTTTCAAGTTTTGAAAAGAATTTTTCAAAAAAGGTGTACATGTTTATTTAAAACAAACAAACAAACAATTAAAAGAATGGGTTGCCTCCCGAGAAGCGCTTAATTTATTTATGAGTCATTAGCTAGACTCTTCCCCAGGTTAGGATACTTTGACAATACGGTTCAAATGGGGAATTTCAGTTTTTAAATGTTGAGGGTATGGGATCTTTGGTTTGTACTCCACAATTGATGGGAATAAATTTGATTCTTTTGGTTTGACCAAGTGAAAGTCCCTCTTCGTTATCTTGAACGTTTGGTCGATTTCATTAGAAATAATGGCAGTTGGCGGATCTTTTTGATTTTTCAGAGGGTCATTGGACTTTCCACTTTCAGTGAATATGCATCCACCTTCTCAAGGTAAGTTGTAGGAGGTGGCTTAGTCCTACCGTTTTGATTTAAAGAAACTGGATTTTGTGGCTCAGACCATTCGTCCAGTTCTCCATTCCAGTTGCCTCCAATTTCGTTGAAAATCTTATCACCAACATGGTGTTCAGAACTTTGTTATTGAGTGGTTGGGATATGTATGGTGCAATCCTTAAGAAAAGGTGACACGATTGGTGAGTTAGACATGATTTGGTTCAGATTTTGTGTGGTTGGAATATTCTCGGTCTTGTCCTCTTTGATAAATTCAACCTCACCCTTATCATTGTCGTTTTGAATTGAAGGTGGTTTGTAGAAAAATTCATGTCTCGAGTTGGTATATGTGGTGTAAGGAAGAGATTCAGCATGATGGACTTCCTGCTCCTCACTTAATCTTTCTACCCTCCTCTCCAAGTCTTGGATTATCGCTTGTTGGTTCCTTCTTCCTTGATCGACTTTACGTTCCAATTCAACCAACAAGTTCGTCATATTCTCATTGGATTTCGTTTGACTGGCCGTCCACTCTCTCATTATCTCCTCCGATGAGGTTTTAGGTAATTTGTAATGTTGTGATGGATGTGGTATTGTATTCCATGGTTGATATCGAGGATATGTACGGGTTGGATTGTGGTATGGAAAGGAGTACGAATTTTTGAAATTTTGATCATGATATCTTATGTGATATCCTTCATGTTGAACTTGGTTCGCTTCCATGGGATCACACATCGGTGTGTCATCCTCAGCATCGTGGTTTGAAGCGTGGTGATTATTTCGCAGTTCCATCATCTCCCTCTGTATGCTTATGAATTGGGTATCAATTTTTGTGGAGAGAGCTTCCAATTTCTCGATCAATGAGGCATGATCGGTATTGATGTTGCTTCCACCGGTGGAAACAACGGCTTTTGGATTGGATTCGATCATAGAATTTTCTGAGAGATTGAGCTTGAGTTGGACCTTGTCCTCGATGATTTTGAAAGATTCGTTTCGAGTTTTGTAGAGGAAGATTCCTCCAGAGTCTAGATTTCCTTGAGTTGGATCGTCTAAACTGTGATAGAATATTTGAATTATCGCTCCTTTGGTTAGACCGTGTCCATGAAAAGTGCGAATCGTATTTTTCATGTGGAGCCAAGCATCAACGAGAGTTTCATGATCGATTTTGGTGAAAGTTGTGAATGTCATTTAGGAGACGTTTAAACTTAGCGGGAGAAAAGTATCGGCTAATAAAAGCTTCTCTCATTTCTTCCCACATAGTAATCGTTCCTTCATTTAATTCGTTCAACCAAATCTTGGCTTCTCCGGTTAATGAGACAGGAAAAGTCCTCAATTTAACGAGTTCCTCTTGATTTTCACCATATTGGAATAGGCTACTAATCTCAAGAAAATCGGCTATGTGACGGTGAGGATCGGACTGGATTCTCCCGAATCATTTGGATGTGGGTACCCTTGATATGTAAATTATTGCGAAGAGGGCATTGAATAACAGCGGAACTAGGTGTTGGTGCAACGGTCCTAGTGCTTGCCCACATGGGTTGGTCATCGGGATCAATGACGATTATGGTAGGGGAATCGGGTGGAGTTTTGACTTTCTCTTCCAATATGTCGATAACGACAAAGAGTTCCTCGATGAACGGTGGTTTCGGGTAAGGTTCGGGTTTAGTCCTCTCTTTGATTTGACGTTTAAGCTCGTAAAGTGGACTAACGAGTTGATCACTCCAAGAGTGTGAGTTTATAAAAACCCGAAGCGATTGACAAAATATTTTAAAAAGCAAAAATAAAAAGATAAAAATAATGAAAACGAACATGAAGAAAAACCTTTTTGTATTTTTTTTCAGAAAAATGACTTGAAAGAAATAAACTAAATAACTCTAAAACCTTTTTTTTTAATTTTTATTTAAAAAGAAAACTAGTTATGACTTTTTTTTTCTTTTCCCAAGGGTTCTCGGTAGCTCCATTGAAACGCACAAAGAAGCGGAGAAGCAGGTCAACGCGAAGCATATTAAAAACCCAACTTCTTTAGGGAATCAGGGAGACCCGCCTTATACCTCTCACACAGTTTGTTTCCAATGGGTGAGCCTTACTTTCGAAGGAAATTTCTTTTTTATTAAATAATCTACCAAACAAACAAGGAAAAGCACAAATAGGAACAAGACTAAGCTTTGAACTAAAAGTTAAACAAAAATTGAAAAGAAAAAAAAAATGTGTTTTTTTTTTGGACAGAATGGTTCAGCCGATCGGCTAGGCTTCCAGCCGGTCTGGTTGGATTTGGTTTCGAGGTCTAGCCGAATCGGTTATGGGACCGTACCGATCGGTTGGACGAACTGATAAGAAAATGATTTTTTTTCGCAAGCAAAGACGGCACAACTAGGGAATGATTTGAACACAGATTCTAAGCACACAAAAACACATACAAATCCCCGGTAGCGGCACCAAAAACTTGATGGGTTCCATCGGGGTTTTAAATTTATAAACAAGAATTACCGGTTAACTAGGAACACATTCGGGCAAGTATACCCTAGTCGAGTTGTAGTGTAGGTTTTGGTAAATCAAGGTCGTTCCAAGAGACTTGGTTGCACTACAAGTGTCGTTTGTTTTTTTAAGCAAGTAACAAGGTCGTGGTTATGATTGTCACAGATCAAACCACAAATAAAAGCAATCAGAAAAACCACACAAAGAACATACATGTTTAGACAAGTGATCACAAGTTATCATAAGAGCGAAACAAGTATCAAGACATTCATATTCATGGTTATTTCAATCAAACACAATATCTCAACAATCATATCAATAACAAACATATGTAAATATAAAAGTAACAAGGTTTACCCAAAGTATGAATTACAATAGGAAAAGACGAAGGATTATAGCAACCTTCAAGTCTCCAATCAACTAAAATAGTTCTACCAAGCCAGAAAATGATGTCCAAACACCTTCAACAACCCTTGAGCACACTACACAAATTTGGCAGAGGTTTGTGGTCTTTTAGGGAAGATAAGTTGGTGGAAATTCATCCTTAAGGGTGGAGGCTTGAATTTCACACAAGTTGGGATAGGATAGTTGGTGGAAATTCGTCCTTAAGGGTGGAGGCTCGAATTTCACACCTTTGGGGAAGGTAAGTTGAGAGAGGGATGTTGTAAGAGGTGAAAATTCGTCCTTAAGGGTGGAGGCTCGAATTTCACACCTAGAGATGGAGTGGTGGGTGAAAGGGATGAGAAGGATGGAGAAAGGATGATGAAAACATACACAAATGAGGTCTATTTATACTACTCTCAAGCCCTTGGGGTTATAAATGCATTTCTTGGTCACCAAGGAGCTTGGAAGGGACTAGAATACATGTAGGAAGGACCTAGAATCATTTGGAACAAGTTTGGAGTATTAGTGATTAAGAAATGGCTGTCCAGGGCTTCCCAACCGAATCAGTTGGGCTCCAACCGTTTCAGTTGGTCTTCTTGACTACTCTCCAACCATTTCGGTTGCGGGGCCCGACCGAACGGTTTGAGCTTTTTGACAGAAATTGACAAGCTCCAAAGTTGTAAATCATTCTCTTAGCTTTCCGTGTCCGTGAACGAGGGGTCAAACGGAGTCCATACGCAAAATTTATGGCTAAAATGGTGAAGGTGTTTTGGGAACAACGAGTCTTCCAATATGTCTTCGTTTTAGCTTCATTTCTTCATTTCTTTCTCGTTTCCCTTCTTGAACTTCATTCTTGAGTCTTTGGACCACTAACTTGATGACTTTACCTTCTCGAATATACTCCACAAGTCTTGCTTTGTCGGGAATTCTTCGCATGGAGAAATCTTAGTGTTTACTTCTTTTTTACGTCTTTTTCTCCACTTTTACGTACTTGGCTACAAATGAACCTTAAGCAGCGCTTTTATACGATTAAGCATCAAAAGTATATGATTATTGCCAAATAACATATATAAAAGCACGGATAACGCTTCTAAAAACATGTACAATTTGAGCGTTATCAGAGATTCACCTTGACGTTGTTGAAACATCAAGATTTCATTCCTAAGCTTAGTAGTTCTCCCCGGTGGGAAAAATTGAGCAAGGAAACGAGAGGTGAGATCATCCCAACTTGAGATGGAGCCGGCGGGAGTCGCTCAAGCCAATTACTAGCTTGGTCTCGTAGAGAGAATTGGAAGAGACGCAAACGCGTGGTCACCCGAGTAGTAGCATCGAGGTCAATGGAATCGACGATTTTAAGGAAATCCTTAAGATGCTGATTAGGATCTTCGGAACGAAGTCCATGGAATGCACATCCGTTTTGCACCAACCGGATGGTGTCGGATCGAAGGACCGTAGTTTAGGCTTGGTCGGGAAGCTCAATGGTGTTTCTATAGCCTAAGTGGCTTGGTCTTGAGTATTCACCATGAGTACGGCCTCTTGGTGGGTCATTTGGTGGTGGGTTGATGAGTGGAAGTTGATTATCACCTTCCACGATGAAAAGTGATGGGATTACTAACAAAGGTTAAGAAGAAGGGGGATAGACTACGAGGAAGCTAAAAATGGGAAAAAAGCTTACTTGATAGGAATCAAGCAAGGGAACCTAAACGAGGTGGAAATCTAACTAGCTATTACATTCCCCGGCAGTGGCATGCAAATACTTATCGCATACAACACGTTCGGGTCAAAGGAACTTCCTTTTCGTCGAGCAAGTTTCTCAACACCCTAGGAAGTGAACCTAATCATTGTAGTGTAGTATTAGGGTAAGCCTCGGGAATTGATATCGTTCTCTAGGGGAATAGGAATGCTAGTGAGAAATTACTAAGCTAAGGTTGGGGTTGAGGAAGATTATTTTTTTATCTTTTTTATGTTTTTTAGAAAATTGAAATTACGAATCTCTGGGTATTGGATTTGGGGGGTTGGTATTTCTACCGATTACTCTACTATTCTAATTTAACTAAGCTAAGGTGAGTGTAGTCCATGTCTATTGTTGTGTGCTCTTATGATGATTAAAAAGGTGTTTACTTAGATGTTATTACTCCCTAGTTATCTCCTATTGATGGTTGAATTGTCACGTCCTTATTCTTAACGCGTTGTGTTTTCTAAGGTCGTAGGGTATGCATTTATCCCTAACTCTTTGAAGCTACCTAAGGTTAATGACTACGAAATCTCTAGGATTCATAAACTTAACACTAAGGTTATCTTTGGATATTTAGCCTACAATTCCACTAGTAACTATAAGCTAAGGTTCAACAAAGATTAATCAAGCATTAATAACACAACGGATGACCTATCGCAATACTAGGTCAATCACAATTAAGATAAGAGACAACCAATCAATATTCAATACCTAGGTTTCATATATCTAAGCAAACACACAAGTAATTTAGCCGGACATGGAGAACATGCAAGCATACACACAAACAATTGAAGACATGATTGAATTAATGAAGTAAAACACTTATCTTATTGTAAAATAGGGTATGGAACCCTAAGATACTGCCCAAGAAAACCTTGGTTCGGTTTAGGTTTTTACTCCCCAAAACTACCTCTCTAAAACTGAAAAATTCGGATTCTATATATAGTGTTACAATATGCGACGGCGTCACTCTTTAATTGTGACGCTGTCGGGTCTCTGCCATTAGGGTTTCATCTTGGCTACGTCAACTCTGTGACGGCGTCACCTTATGCTTGTGACGCCGTCAGATTCAACCTCTAACGCCGTCAGGATCCAATTCTAGGCCGTCTGAGTTGCGACGCCATACTCTTTTAAACCTGATGCCGTCACTTGTAAACTAGCAAATTTTCTCTCTGATTCGTCTCAAGATGTGTCATGACGGCGTCGCAATTAAGCCGTGACGCCGTCCCCTTCAATTCCAGCAGCTTGAGTGTCTCGATTCTTGACTTTGGCCATTTTCTTCATATACTCGCGCCTTTTCGTCCGAATAAGTGTCATTCCAGTAATTTGCCTTCAAGAGACCTAAAAAGTGAAAAGGAACAAAATTAAGTAGGAATGGATACAAAAGTGATCAATTAAGGGCTAAAATGACCCTTCAAAAGTGTACCTTTTAAATCCTTATCAGATTTATCATTCGATTTATATAAATATCGGAATTTACAAAAATGAGGTCCCAATAGTTTCACGGTTTACAAATTACATTAAATGGGTTTTTGAATTATAATAAAATTTATAGCCTTCTTGAGTATCCGTGCTCCTCCGTGCCAGCCTCGTACAATATGGACCTGAAATACATGCTTAAAACTGTCAACACAAAGGTTGAGTGAATCCATAGGTTTATTGTTAAAAGTTGAACACATAATGTTTGTGTGGGTTACGTTGTTATACACCCATAATGTTGAAAACAAAACAATTATTATTTCACTAAGCTCATGCAACTAAGGCGTTAACGTGTACCAAAATTAATTGGTGAAACTGTTGGTACCAGCCCTAATAGGTAAAATTTCCGTTTTACCTAATTTTGCTCAAATATAGTTCGTTTGTTTGCCTACCCGGTCAACACAAACGGGATTCATCAATCCCAATAGATCTATTCACAATATTCGCGCCCACTCTCTCTAGTGATTAATGGTTCATGATTAAGGACTTAAATTTGGCAAATGCGGTAACTTAATGACAATAAAACAATTAGATAAGCATATAGTTCGAAAGCAATGTGTTCGGTTTAAAATAAAGCATGTATCTCCCCCAAGGGTTTGTAAAATAATTGAATGATAGAAAATGGGGCTATGAACTCACAGTAGTGATCCGCAGCGAAGTGTAACGATATAATGTTTATCAACGGTAGAGTATGACAAGATCATGATCTTTAACGATTACCTAAGAAAGCATAGTATTCCTGTTTTAGTATATTGTACGATATAAGTGTACAAGTATATGTAGTTTGTTGGCTTATGATGTTGTACATGAATCCTTAAGTTAAATTATTCCTTAAATATTGTTTGGCTATCAAAATCAAGAGGTCGTGAAGTAGTTTAGTATAACATTTATTAAGTATAAATGTTATTCACTGAATCCTTAAGTTACAAGATCTTCGCTACAAAATCTTGTGGATGAACAAATCAATCAAGGACCCCTTGCTTCGATGACTTGTAGAATGCTCGTGATCTCGCCTTAGGGAAGGACCTATATGTGAATCACAACAAAATAAAGAAGAACTACTCTCTAGATCAAGTGATCTTAGGTTAGAAGAATGTAAGAATATATGAGAGAATTGTTGCATATTGGATTTCATAAACACATTAAATCATATTACAATGAGGCGTATGAATTGAGTTTTAGAGTGATAAAGTAAAGAGAGTTGGGAACTTGGTGAGATAAAGAAAAATTATATTATTAAGCTCCAACCCTCTACCTTGGGAGGTAGAGGGTATTTATAGTTTCTTACAAGACACGCCTCCTACGGGCTGTGGTTCAAGCATACAGTGGGCAAAGACCCGTCCGTCCTCCACGGTGTTACTTAACAAACTACTTATTAACATTACATGACTACGACTAAGAGCTTTCTAATGAATACATATACTTGAGGTGACTGACATTTCAACTACCAGATTTTCTAAATCCTAACAATCTCCCCCTAAGGGAGGTCACCTCCATTTACATTGAATACAAACAAATATTACATATTGATTGTTCTTCGATTCTTGATTAATATCTTTGCTCTATAGTCCGTAGCCATTGATTCTTCATGTTCAGCATGTTTTGTTTACTCAAGTGGAAGTCTTTAACTGATCCACGTGATGATGAGTGTTGAGCCACCTTTGAGATCATCTGACACCATAAATCTCTGACTCATCCTTTGTAGCATTGCCATCATGTAACTTTGTAATTTTGGACCGACATGCTCACATTCTGGATCATGATTATTTCTCATCAGAGTTGCGGAAGCTTTTGTTGATTCATGATATTTGCAGCAGCGTAGCAGAAGCATGGAGTGAAAATATCAGATTCGTTGATGAAGTTATGCACTTATCATGAATTTTTTAGATATGAATGTCATGTGTGAGCATGCGGCTATGGATTGACTCCTCAATTCTGATCAGCTGCAAACGTTGGGTGTACCTGCATACAACAGTTAGCAATAACGTGCACAAAAGTGTCTTTGATCACTTTCGTTGAATTGAGGTACACGGCCCACGGTTCCCCATTGATCAGTACAAGTACTGTCTGTGCTTAGGTATAATTCCTAAGAATCTCCTTGACAGGGTTTCGCAGTTGCTCTAGCTGTTCTCAAACCGGAACGTCTTAAAGAAGACAACACGGCGTGAGTGAACAAGCAAATTAAGGTTTGTTGATTAAAGAAAATGATTTGAAAACAATCGTGTATTGCTTATCTAAAAGCATTTTTGCAATACAACAAAGGTTTTATATTGGAAATCAATTTTCAATCATAAACACCTTTTGAATTTGAAAACATACTACACAATCAACGTGCTAAAGAAAAGAATTTTTTTGTGCACATCGACCGGTTTTTCAAAGGTATCCGTTAATCCAATTCCTGGACCAAGGTTGATTCAAGATGTGAATCGCCCCATTGTTTCTGTCTAGTTGTCACATGTTTGATCTATTGGATAGATCTCACATGCCACCTACCAAGAGCTTGTTTGATGTTGGCTCTAGAAGGTTTTCCGTCTTCATTGTGAATATGTGAACATATCACTTAGATGTTCTAGCAATACCACAAGGATAATGCGTAGGACTCTAAAGATATATTCTCACTTTCCACATTGTGTGAAATAGTGAGTCTTTATTGATTGTGTCCTAGTGAGATTAATTGATGATCTCTTGGCTCTAGACTCAATAGTGCACATTTGGTTCCTATGCCGGAGACTAGGGAGAGGGTCTCTTTTTTTTTCAATATCAACAATCTCTAAGAGATAGTTGATAGTTTATGTAGGTTCCCCGTGAGAATAAAATAAGTCATTTTAAAAGGAACTTGAGTAGCTTAGGAAGTTGTAATGCAGTGCGTCACTGGGTCCATGACGTCTTTTCTTCAATACCGGTGTTACCTTGTTAACCACCAGTAGCATATGAATTGAACCCGGTTTCTGCCCTAAGGTTGAAATAATGGAGGGCTATTTCTTTTCACCCTTTTCTCATTCATTTCTTTTTCATTCTTCAACCCCTTCAGTGCTTACCGAAATTTCATAACTAGAACCTTGTTGGGTTTGTTCCAGTTCTAGCTCTATCTCACTCCGCACTCATCCCATTTCTCACTTTTCACCTTTTTTCCATCATAACTAAGGATTTCTACACTATCTAGTGGATTGCCCCTGGGTAGATCCCTCCGGCTCTGGCGGGATCGTGGGAACGAATACCTAGCCTAACTATCCTTATATCTCCATGCATAAAGTAAATTTGGTCGGTCTTTTGGTATCGTTCTTCTGCCATTGAAACCACTTGAAAACCATTTGAAAATCAATCAAGGTATTTGTGATACATGATCAAAGTATTTTGTACCTGAATAGTTTTTGATATTTCAGAAAAGCTCCCCCTCAACATGTGCATCATAGATTTGAAATTGTTTTAGTACATAGAAAGCAAGAGGAATTGAGAATCTCATATTAGGAATAAAGATTTCATTTCTTTGATCAACATTTTCTAAAGATATCGGCATCACTTTCTCGATCAAAATTAGTATTTTAAATACTTAGTTAAAGATATTTTGGGAAAGGATGTGGTTTTCTAACAGTTGCTCCCCCTCAATATGTGCTTCGAGATTCGAATGATTTTTGCACATATTAGTGGGAACATGCACTTTGAGACAAATCAATCATGTTTTAATCCCTGGTGGTTTAAGATAAATGCTCCCCCTTAACATATGCTTGGAAAGTTCTTGAAATCGTTTGGCATATGTAGGGAGGAGATCTTGGTAATCAATTTCAAAACCATTTATCGAATTGTCAGTTTAAGTCCAATTTAAATCACAAATTCTCCCCCGATCACAATTTTCAAATCCATTGAGATTTGTGATCTCTATTGATCTAAATTGGTTTTGAAAGATTTTGAGGAGAATTGAGACTTGCTTTTAACACTATTAACTGATAAGGATCAAAATCTGCGACTTTAAACTCTAATGATTAAACATGCTTAAGTATCTTCTGAAAACACAATCTTAGCAAGGTCTGGATCCAATTGATCAAAAACATTGTTCATTTTGATTATCCAAAGTTAGACCTTGCTCGATTACGTGCCAATTGTTTGAAAAATAACTTTTTGATTTGATAGAAATCATTCTCCCCCTCAATCAATGACATATGTTGTTGATTGAGCGTAAGAGATTTTGTCAAAATGATAAGTCCAAATGATTTACAGATATTCCGTGTTATTTTCAAAGCAATTTTATTTTCATAAGATGACAAATATTTTTCAGAAAAATATTTAGAAGGAAAAATATTTGTGATGGAAACATTTGTCTTTTAGGCGACAAACATTTGTTTTTAGAATCAGAGCATGAAGATTCAAAAATTAATTTAAGCATGGCTTTGTTCTTTCTTTTAAAATTGGTTACTGCCTGATATGACATTAAACTACCATTTTTCTCCATCCCATTTTTTTAAAGGTTTATATACAATCGAACTTCATCTAAGGACCCGTGTCATTCTTAGAGTGACAAATCAAAGACCGTAGATGTTATCGAAGAATAGAAAAAGATGGGAAAAATAATATTTTTGATCTTTTTCAAAGATTTTATGATTTTTATGGATTTTTGAAATTTTATATATATTTTTTTATTTTCTTCTTGTGGGTGTTATAATTGTGTATTTTGCTTTTGGAATAAATATGTACAAGAGATGGATGAAGACAAGCTTTTACTCCTCGTCTTCCTGTTGAAGACGTTTGAGTGTTTCCGGTTGTAGACTCTTTAGACCAAGTCGTGGAAGGATAAACTCAAAACGTTCTCTAGGAAGAGCTTTGGTGAAGATGTATGCTAACTTATATTCAGTATTCACAAAATATAGTTCCACCACACCGTTCTCTACTTGCTCCGTGATGAAACGATGTCGAATGTCGATATGCTTTGCTCTTGAATGTTGAACGTTGTTGCATGAGAGAGCAATGGCACTCTTGTTATCACAGTATAGAGGGATTTTGTTGAATTCAAAGCCATAGTCAGATAATTGGGATCTCATCCATAGGATTTGAGCACAACAAGATGACATGGCTATGTATTCTGCCTCTGTAGCGGATATAGGGGTACTTATTTGTTTCTTTGAAGACCAACTCACAAGCTTATCACCCAAAAATTGAGCACCTCCTGACGTGCTTCGACGTGTATCTTGACACCCTGCATGGTCAGCATCTTCATAGACTATTAGTGACATACCGGTGTCCTTCGGGTACCAAAGTCCCATGTTGATGGTTCCTTGGAGATACCGAAAGACCCGTTTAACCGCTTCAAGGTGCTTTTTGGAAGGCTTAGCCTGGTATCTAGCACACATACATACAGCGAACAGAATGTCTAGTCTACTGGCGGTGAGGTACATCAGGGATCCAATCATATTACAATATTTAGTTTGGTCAACCATGATCCCTAAGTGGTCCTCATCCAGTTTAGTACGCTCCACCATAGGAGTGTCAACAGGGTCACAAGAATCAAATCCAAATTTCTTTAAGATCTCATTAGCATATTTAGATTGATTGATAAAAATGCCTCCGGGACTTTGTGAAATTTGTAATACCAAGAAAAATGATATTTGTCCCATCATTGACATTTGAAATTTGGAGCCTATCTCCTTAGAAAAACGGTCACATTCATTGGGGTTAGTCGAGGCAAAAACAATATCATCAACATAGATTTAAACATGAATTAAGTGTTTGCCTGACTTTCTGGTGAACAATGTCGGATCAACTGCTCCTTTGTTGAATCCATTAGATACAAAAAACTTTGATAGCGTGTCGTACCATGCCCTTGGAGCTTGCTTCAAACTGTAAAGGGCCTTCTTCAAGCGATAGACATGAGTAGGATGCTCTGGATTCACAAAACCTTCAGGTGGTGACGTATACTACCTCTTTCAGATCTCCGTTAAGAAAAGCAGTCTTTACATTCATCTGATAGACTACCATATTCTTACTAGCAGCGTTAGCCAAGAAGATTCTGATTGCCTCGATACGTTCAACTGGAGCAAATGATTCTTTAAAGTCAATACCCTCCTCTTGATGGTATTCTTTTCGCAACTAGTCGAGCCTTGTTCTTTAGCACATCACCATGTTCATCAATTTTTACTTTGAAGATCCATTTAAGAGAAATGATCATAGCACACTCAGGAGCAGGTACTAATTCCCATACATCTAGTCGATCGAACTCATGAATTTCTTATTGCATGGCATTGAACCAGCTGTCTTTAGTCATAGCTGTTTTGACGTCTTTTGGTTTGACCTTAGATAGTACAGAGTTGAAGAAGCACCACAAGGCATCAGTTGCAAGTTGTTTACGAGTGGATACTGGACGAGAAGGGTTCCCCATGATGTTGTCCAATGGATGGTCATGTGTCCATTTTCTAAGGTGCTAGTGCGGTTGTTGTTGAGGGACTAAAGTAGAAGAGTTTGGATCTCCTGATGAAGATGGTTCTGAAGTTGGTTCAGGAGCAAATATGTTCTCAAATAGAGCATCTTCGGGAGTAGAAAAGGGGTTATCTCCATCATAGTTGCTAGAAACATTTCCATGATGTATACTCGATGATTGAGGATTTGATGATGATGATGAGTGATCTGAAGTAGGCGCTTCTTGACTCAGTGACACATAAACTAAAGGGTTATCTACGTTGACTGGGTTAGGACTGCCACTGTTGATGGATTAGACTGATCATTAGTAATAGGTTCATAGTATTCATCAAACATCGGATCAAACAATTTCTTCAAATCTTCTTCAGAAGGAGGTACATATGGAACTGCAGGTGATGGATTATGTACAAGAGAGGAACTGATAGGAGTACAAGATAAATGTTGAGATGCGGGTCCAGAACTTAATTGTCCTGGAGCCATTTGCTCAGACAGCTCATCGAACGTGACGTGAATTGTTTCCATGATATCTCGGGTTCTTTTATTGTAGATTTTGTAACCCTTCCGGTTTGGAGCATAACCAACAAAAACTCCAATGTCCGCCTTAGCTCTTAACTTTCCTAAGTCTTGACCATCATTCGTTGGATAACATAAGGCACCAAACACATGAAGGAAAGACAGATCAGGTTTTCGGTTGTGGACAAGTTCGTAAGGAATCTTTCTATGAAAGGTGTGAATAAGGGAACGGTTTTGGCTGTAGAAAGCAGTAGCAATGGCTTCAGCCCAGAGAAACATTGGAACCTTTGAGAAGATCATCATAGTTCTTGCAGCTTCGACAAGAGTCCGATTTCGTCTTTCAACAACACCGTTATGTTGAGGAGTACGTGAAACACTTCTTTGATGACTGATTCCAATGCTTTCATAGAACTGACTCAGTTCTTTATTAACAAACTCAGTTCCATTGTCAGTTCAGATAATTCTGACAGTTTTATTAAGTCGAACCTGTAGTTGTTTAATAAGTTTGATGATGACATCTGGAGTTTCATCCTTTGACCTTAAAAACTTAACCCAAGTAAACCGAGAATAATCATCGACCACGACTAACACATATTTCTTCCCGTTTATAGTTTGCACTCTCATGGGTCCACACAAATCCATGTGAAGGGTATGAAGAACTTCCATAACTGAGTTTGCAGGTTTGAGTTTATAGGCATATTTCTTGCTTTTTCCCAATATGCATGCTGTACAAAGATGATCTTTTTCATACTTCAATCTGGGTAAACCTCTTACGAGATCCTTTCTAGACAAATCATTTATGGTTCTGAAGTTCAAGTGGTTGAGACGGCGATGCCATAACTATGACTTTGTTTTAGAGGCTTTAGATAAAAAGCAGATTGGAGAAGACCTCATCATATCTTCGATAGAGATGGTGTACAGGTTTGTTCCACGTTTTCTTCTTAAAAGTTCCACACCATCAAGTTCTCTAACGAAACAAGTATGTTTTCTAAAGGCCACTTCTAGATCAAAATCACAGAATTGACCGACAGTAAACAAATTATAACCAAGACCTTCAACATAGTATACCCGGGAAATTACACTATCACCAACCACATAATCTCCATAACCCATAATTTCCCCAAACTGGACATTCCCGAATCTAACAGTCCCGATAAATTTACTCACGAAGTTCATGAGCCGCGAGCGATCTCCATTCATATGCTTAGAACAGCCTGAGTCTAGGTACCACAAAACGATTTGAACGACCTGCAGTTGAACACAGACAAGTATGGAGGACTGGACAGTTTGGATCCCCATGAGAGAATGGGTTCCACTTGGTTAGAAAACTAGATTGGAACATCCACATAAGAAACAGAGTCAATGAAAACATTAGAGGTAGATGTCGGGCTAGTAGTAACAGTAGATCTATTCAAAGTATGTTCACTTCTTATAGGTATAGTTCTACCAGTAGGCATCCATTTCCTAATGGGCATTGATCTAGATAATTTAGGGCACAACTCATTAAGATTGAATTTACGGCCAGTAGGTATCCAATGATAACCTACATTACTAAATTTTCTTCCTGTTGGTTTCCAATGTTTTCTAGCCCTCTTCCACCTTGGTCTTCTGACCTTCTTAACTTGTTTTCTAGTGTTAACATTTTTTACCAGAGATCTGACAGAATTGTTCACAACATTCACAATACATTCATGATTAATACCAGAAATCAAACATTCATTACATGTTTTGCAAGAAGTAGCAGAATTCGAATTAATTACAGTATTCTTATAGCTAATACTAGAATCAACACGATTCATCTTATTGTTCCTAGGGTAGTCTTCTACTTTCTTCCATTGATCACTCTTAGCTTGCGAGGTCCTATCTTGCTTTGTATTTCCTGGAGGCTTTAACCCGCTTGCCTTAGTGTCACTGATTACTCCTGTAGAGGGAATGATGGGAAAATTAGTTGGTTTTACTACTTTATGCATTCCTGATCTAGAAGTGATGGGATCTAATGTACTTGCAGGCACATCAAAGTTCACATGCTTGACTTTCAGCATAGAACATGGCATATCAAGTGTTGCATGCTTAATACTAGGCATTGAGCAAGGTATAATGACTTTATCTTTCTTACAAAAGGATTTAGGGCATGTTGCTCTTAAAGATTCTAAAAGTTCCTGAAATCGTTTGGCATATAAGCATGCATACCTAACTTCACTATCAAGTGGTTTATTTAGGCTATCCTCTTCGACAATCTCACAGAGACATTCTAGACTATCCTTAAGGTACGAAAAATATTATTGAAACACAAGTTCATTATTTCTAAGGTGAGGAGGAATATATTTTACAGTCACAGCATACTTTTGATGCAACATTCTCATTACAGGCAAGTGGCATTTTCCCTTTTACCTGACTCTTGAGATTCTCAATTTCCTTTTACAAAGAAGTTATTTTTTCATTGTTCTTGTCACAAGTGACTTTCATTGAATCATATAACTCTTTAAAGTGTTGTTTAACCTTTTCATTTTCTTCTAGAACATTCTCATTTTCTTGTTGTAATACATTAATGATGTTTTGAGAATACTGAGAATCTAAACGAGGAGGCATTTGGGAGCCATTCACATTGTTCTTTTTACCCTTTAATTGTGAAATTTGGGTTTTCATCCTTCTGATCATGTTACAGTGAGCTCGAATCTGTTCGTCACGTTTGTTTATTTCAAAAATTGCATCAAACTCAGGAACATCCGAGGATGTCTTAATATTTGAGGTTTTAACATTTTCTTTGTGATGTTGATATTTTAGTTGCAAATTAAAATGTTCAACTTCTAGTTTAGATTAATGTTTTACCAAATTATCATGATCATCCTGTTCTACTTTATCATGCAATTTTGAATTTGTGGTTTCAAGCTCGATGACACGATCATGGGAAACTTTTAATGCAACAGTTAATTCACGAAATTGAGACGCAGTAATAGAATAATTTGTAACAGTGTAGAACACATCTTGAGCAACACATTGAGAGATCAAATTATCATTAATGATGTGCAGATTCTTTATCTCTATTTCATTACTCTTAGGCTCACGTTCATACATACTGACCTCAAATTCCATATCATTAAACATCTTTTTCATTTCTTTAATCTCTGTGTCCATTCCCTTTTGAAGACTCTCAAATTGTCCTTTAAGTTGTTTAAAGAAAGGCATGACCTCAGTTAAATAACATTATTTAGTTTGTTCAAAACCCCTTTCCCCTTCAGTTATCCCAGTGGGTGTGATTCTCTTCTTACACGTTTTCTCAAAATCAACAAATAGTTGGTAAACTACATAAAGGCTGATTAAGGTCTTGCTATTTGTAGGAATATTTCTGGGCACTAAATGCTTTGGTGTATTTGGGGGATACACAGTGGCTGGAGGCAATTTCCTACAAGGGGAATTCTTTTCGATAAAATCTTCAATTTTTTGCTTGTTCAGCTCCTTTTTCCAGAATATTTGTTCAGGGGTCAGTTGGGTCTGAGGTCTAAACTTATTAAAGGCAATCCAGTTTTCCTTAGAATAATTTGGTGTTTTAAAGGTGATATTTTCTCTTATGCACAAGGGATTCTTAAGTTTATCATCCAATTTTTTTCTAAAGACTTCTTCTAATTTTCTATCTTCCTCAGTGCACTCAGCATAAGTGGGTTTCTGTCCCGGCTTAAGAATCTCATTTCCATCATAGATTACCTTTTGAGCTGCTTTAGCTTTACTACACGCCTTAGTATTTGGTTCAGCTACAAGTGCAACGCTATGCTTATCACTTAGAACTCTATGCTTAGTGATCATGTGAGCAGTCTGAATGGTGTTCCCTTGTACGTACAATTTATTTTCAAGTTTGTTCTTCAAAAAATTTAGGTTGAAAAATTCATTTAAAAGTTTTGATTCCTTAACATTGAATTCTTGTTTAAGTACTTTCACATTTTCTTGAAGTTCTTGTTTCTGTTTAACAGTTTTGTTAAGCTTTTCTTGTAAGGAATCCAACTCTTGTTTTAACATTTCTTCCCTAAAATTGCTTTTTCTGATAATTGTATGCATTTGGTTATCCATAATTGTACGCATTTGGTTATCCTAAAATTGCTTTTTCTGATAATTGTACGCACGTTGTTCATATATAGCAACTTGTTCCTTATAGGCATTTAGTTCAGAAGTAATAGAATCATCAGGGGCACATGCAGTGAATTCATCAAAAGCATAGTCATCATTGACTGCAGAAGATGCATTACTTAGTACAATTTCACTTTCATTTTGTTTCACATATTGATCATATGGGACAACATTGCTATTACCTATATTTTCAATATCTGATTCAATAATTTCAGTTGATTGTACTTTGTCGTGCGTCTTTTGCACATCAACCTCATTGTATAGTTTTAATACCTCTAAAATAATAGATTCCCTGGAAGGAGTGGCCTGTTTTGGTGAAGAAGCCCTTGGAGTTACCATTGGTGAGCTATTAGCCATGAAGATGGTCTGGGCAGTTGGTTCATCATCAACATCTGAATCAAATGCATCACAGTCTGCAACTTGAAATCCATTAGGATTGTTCTGACCCATACCCTGCTCTGGCTATTCATCCACATCAGCATCATAAGTTCTGGTATTTCCATCAGCAAAGAATTGCAATTCTTCCTCATTCAACATAGCTCCACTGTCTTGACCTTGCACCAATAGCATCTTGTCCCTGAAGTACTCTGCATTTTGTGGACGTTTTGGAAGAGTGCAATTCCTTGCGATGTGTCCTTCTCCACCACAGTTGTAACATTTAATGGGCTTTACTTATGTTCCTTCCACGATTCTAATTACCCATATATCGACCACCACCGCCAGTATTCCCATATCCAGCACCAGCATTCCCATATCCAGCACCAACATTCCCATATCCAGCACCAACATTCCCTTGCTCATTATGTGGAAGGTATGCATTCTGTCTTCCTTGCACATTTGGCACCACTACCTTTTCGTCTTTAATCGTAGCATGATTGTGAAGATTGGATGCAGTTCTGAGATGATTGTTGGTGTGTGGGGTGAAGTTCAAGTTCTGCTTGACCATTAAAGCCAATTGATTAACAAGATGTTCCATAAATGTGTCTGAGTCTGGAGGCTTATACCCTGGATCTGGAATGAGTTTTTGATTTCCATTTCCAGTTGGTATGACTTGTGATGCTTTGGTGGTAATTCCTACATTTGTGTAGAATGCAGTTGAATCATTTGATGAGCTTGCATCTCCTGAATTGGTCTTGAACTTTTCCAAAATCATTCGTTCAAACACAGCATGTTTTTCATTTTGGAGCAAATATGCATACAATTGTTCATAGTTGGTGTTCCTCAAACCTTTCTTAAGATTGACTGTAGTGACAAATTTGTACCATTCGGGATTCATGTTATTCACAAATGTTGAATTGAGCTAAATATTTGGCATTGTCATTTTGATATTCCTCATATCATTCACAAGTTTGTGGAATCTTACATGATATTCAGTGACACTTTCCCCTGGATTCATCTTAAAGTTCTCAAAGTCATCATATAGCTGAGACTCCCTGTCTTCTTTAGTCAATTCAGAACCAGAGAGAAGCATCTTAACAATGTCCCATACTGCCTTGGCTTTAGTGTTGTGATTGATCAGCTTGTAAATGTCCTTAGGTAAACCCTGAAGTATGATGTTTGAAGCTCGATGTCGCATCATATCTCTTTTTATCCTTATCAGTAAGTTCATCATATGTCTTTGGTCTATCCAATCCTAATATCACTGAACCATCGAAGCGGTTTCAAGAATGTCTATGGTAGTCTCAACTTGATAAGGTCCTTCATCAATTGACTTAAGTATGTTAACCCTATTTTCTTTTCTTAAGCAATACATCGATTCTTTGAGCCCAAGAGTCATAGTCGGTTATGTCCAGCATGGGAGGACGAGTATCAGATCCTGCAGCTTGAACGTCGTCCGCAACAGAAGAAGTGATTGTAGACATGATTTCAGATTCTACGGGATTTTACTATTCTTTGATTAAACCGAGAAGTAGATTCTCTCACGGGATTTTACTAAATCAAAAGAAAAACCGTAAAATGTAACACGAAGAAATGACAAGTCTCAATAGTCAAGTTGTATACTTGACAAGTCGCACCTAAGACAACTTGCACCCAAGTCAACTCGAACACAGGACAACTTGCACCCTAGTCAACTCGCTTTGATGACAACTCTCTTAATAGACAAGTCGCATGAAACACAACTCGCATAAACAGACAACTCGCTTAGTAGACACGTCGCATAAAACACAACTCGCATAAATTGACAACCAAAACAACTCGCACCCTACACAACTCGCTTAAGACACAACTAGCATAAGATGACAACTCACATATAAGACAACTTGCTTCAATAAGCAAGCTCAGAGTACACAACTCGCTTCACAAATCAGGACAACTCGCATAGAAGAAATGCATACCGAGACTCAACTCGCATCCAACCAATATTAAAAAAAAACACCACTTTTCAATCCAAAAACAACTCAACCACGATGATTCAAGCCTTCCAAATCAAAACCTAAACACTTATAATGACTCTAAACACAAAAGTACAATCAAAATCCAAACTTTAATACTAGAAATGATCCAAATGTGTTAGGAATTCGAAATTCCATAGTGAAGTGTCGGTCACCCCATATATAATCTAGCATAAGTTAGCTCGTAGACATATCGTTATTTACGTTATTTAGTAGTCAATTAGTTAGTTGTTAGCTTAGTTATTAGTTTAGTGTAACACCGTGGAGGAAAGACGGGTCTTTACCTACTGTATTCCTGATCCACAGCCCGACAGAAGGGTGGTGCTTCTTTGATAATCTAACCTTTCTCTTTTTGTTTATCTCTCTAGAATCACGCTCTCCTCTCTTCATCTCTCTAAACATGGCTATCTTGTTTAATCATAATCCTAGACCACCCGAATCATCTAAACAACATAGAATATACGATCCTACAAATGGTATCAGAGCCAAGGTTATGTTGTTCTTGATGATTTGTATGGTTTTTGGGTGGCTTTTGATGCGGTTTGTACTCATTTTTTATACGATCCTTGTGAAGTCTTATGCGTTTTGGTACACTTTTTGATGATGTTTGTTGCTACCTATGAATCTGGCTTGAGTGTGTTAAATGTTTTTTTAAACTGTTTACTGGTTCTATGATTGCTGTGGTCTAAACATTCGTTAACAGATTATTACAGTTTTAACAGTGCATGTTAATCAGTTTTGTGGTCAATATTAGTGTCTTAAATCATTTCTGGGTCTTGATGATGTTGTTTAACAGTTTCTGGTATCATCAGTTATGCAGTTTCTGGGTCTATTCTGGTTCGTTCTTGAATTCGAGTTGGGTTAACAAGGATGCGAGTTAGGATAACCTGGATGCGAGTTGGGATGTATTTTGACTTTTGAGTCAACTGCGACTTGATTAAGTCATAAGTGAGTTGTGATGATGTGAGTTGTGAAGATGCGAGTTGTCAAATGCGAGTTGTGCCAGATGCGAGTTGTGATTTACAAAATCATATGCCATTTGTATCTACATACTAATTGAGATGTGGTTTGACTCATTCAAAATTAGTATCAATATTCAAGATCTGTATCTAAACCCATAAGAATTATAAAACATAATCACAACATCAGACTCAATGAATCAAGAAGTACAACAACACTCAAACATCATTCATCACACATTATTCTACACGAATCTAATTAATCCCATCTAATGTTCATGACTCAGTGCAACAATAAAGTGCAAAATCTCAGATTCACTCGTTCTTTACTTATCTGGCATCAAGACTTTTGATTGTCTCATTCGAGCTAGTCATCATCAATCTGTGATAATCTCCGAATCTAAAGAATCAAAGATTATAACATGAAAGTTATATCTTTTGACTCAATTCGTTCAATATGGGAAAATCATTCATCACCACTCAAAGTCATTTAAACGATATCAAATGATGAAATAGATCTCAGAATCATTCTTCGTGAGTTTCAAAAAGATATCATGCCTCGAAGGGCGTTCCATAAGAGAGAATAAACTCATCACAGATCTGAAACTAAACCTAATTAAACCTATGTCAAGCTACCATTTCTTGATCTCATTTTTTATAATTCATGGTTCACAAAAGAAACATCAAGACTATCAAGAGTCTTAAACATGAAATAATCATAACATCACAGATCAAACGTTTTTTTTTATCTGAATATAAAGAAATGATTTTAACAATTTTGTTAATTCATTTCTTTGATTCGTTTGAATAATCAAACAATCAATACATTAAACAAATAAAACCATTTAATTGAACTTACCATTCGTCATGTCATTTGGTCTCAACCTCAAGCCATCCCTGTGGCAAGGTAATTATGAGAAAGTGCTTAGATCCTCTTAAGGATTGAATTCGTTTTTGATAGTTGTTAATCTGAGATGTAGGTGATTGATATATAAGTAGGATTTATCTGTGAAGGTGATTTTGTGTTCTGCATATGATGGGGTTGACTGAAATGCGTTTTAGGTGTTGAGGAAAATTAGGGGGCGGATGTTATTAACACTAGGATTAGATCATATGTTAGAAGTGTGTCATTTATACCCAAATATTAGGGTTACATCTTATTGGATCAGGTATTAAGTCTGGATGGGCTGGGAGGTGGTAACATGGGCCATTGATCCGTTTACTGGTTGGACTAAATCAAATGTAGTCTTTACAGGCAGGCCTCGTGTGACTGTTCATGGATTCGAGTGATTGCTGTTATGAAATATCAAAAGTTGCATTGTAACTATTAAGTGTAAGTGTTATATTATGTAGTATTTTGGTTACTATATTTTCACAAGGTTATGCTTCACGGCTTGAATTTGCAACGCTTATCTAATGTGACTACGGAGAGGACTCGTTCCCTTTTATTCGGGTTTGACGGATTTAGTGATGATTTGCAAAGTGATTTGGGCATTGTATTGATAGTATTTTGTGGACTGGTCGAGCATGATAATTGGATTGGGCCCAATAAATATACAAACCATGGATATGAATTTAGGATGCTAATTTGTTTTGAACCTGGTAATATGTCACTCACTTTTTGAACCGGATCAAAATGAAATTGTCTATTCAGGCCGGTAAATGATTATTCTTGGATTTGAGACGTGCGAGTTAAAAGTGTGATGATGAGATTTGTTAAAGAGACTTGACGATATGATTTATGATATGAAACCTGTCGATGTTTTGAGATAATGAGTTTTGATGATGAGATTTAGGTTGATGATAAGATTTGTTGCGCTGTGAAATTTGATACTTTGGGGTATACATTTTCACAAAGAATATTATGTCACTGCTAGAAGTGTTTATTGGAAAATGTTGACTACGGGGTTGTTTGGACGGTATCTCTTATTTGGATTTGAAGTGAGGTTTTCCGGGCACGTTTTACTTATTTCGTCTTCTTTCTTTCTACCCTTCCGCGAAGATGACTTGTTTGGGCATTTATAGAGTGTGATAAAGACTTGGCTATTTAGTTACTTTTGTGATCAGTTGAGGATACGTCAAGAGGTTTTGTACATTGGGTACACCGTTTCTTTTTCACAAGGACTAGTACAAGTTTAAGTAACAAATCTGGGGAATTCTACTTCATGTTCAAATCTGGCATATCGAGTTTACTTCTCCAAGTGGTCACAGCAGTAGCAGACAGAATATGTGGAAAATGTGCTTACCAAAGTATTTAATTCTTGAGATGTGATCAGCAATTCCCATAGAATATTCGATGCCACTGAATGTCAATGATACTTCACAGTCTAAGCAAAATCTTTCAAGAAACTTCTGCGTCAGTCATGACTTTTCAAGATGTTTGCTTATGACAAGAACTTTTTGTGCAAATGATCATACACGTTAATGATGCTTCCGAAAGTTTGAAACCATCAAGGGGAGAAACGTGTACTTTGATGATTACGGTCAACCTCAGGGGGAAGTAGTGTATACTACTCGACTTAGTATCGTTTGTGATGTATTCTACATATGGGTAAAGAATTGTTGATGATATTGTTGATGATGGAGAATGAATCGTTGAAGAAGCGCTGCATGTTCCCCTAAAAACAGATATTCACCGAAACCAAAGTTGTCATAACACGTTCAAACTAACATTGTTTACGGTATAGTCTTGATTTTGTAAAATCCCGCGAAAGAATCTATTTCTCGGTTTAAATCATAGACTTGTAAAATCCCGTGACGATGAAATCATCCGGATGAAAGAGGTGTACATTTTTGGATCTATCTCTCGGTTTATTCTTGGTTTTGTAAAATCCCGCGAAAGAAACTATTTCTCGGTTTAAATCATATAATTGTTAAATCCCGTGATGATGGAACCATCCTAGAGAAAGGGAAAGTGTAATTCTGGATCTTTTCTGATGCTGGTGCTACAGTTTCTACTTCGAAGAAGGGATAAATGGGTGTACTTCATTAATTGGATGTGTGTTTGGATATTCGTCATGGCAGTTTGGTTATTACATGGTTTTAAGGGGTTATGTGCTTCTAACCATGGTCGGGATGAAAACCATTATTATAGCTCACTTAAAATGTCAAAGGAGGCTAGATTTGAGCTTTTAACCAGAAGATGTGACAACGGGGTTAATTCACTATTATTTATTTGAGGTTGAAGTGAAATATCACGGGCGAGTGTACTTAGTATCTGAAAGTATCGGGGATGGTTGGATGAAGATTCTTCAAGATCCTTGTTCGAGCTTATTATAATAAATGAAGACTCGGAAATCTAGTTATTGTTGGGTGACTTTTCCTTTTCTTTTACCACTTGGGGGGAATTGGGCTCTACCACCAGAAAATAACTATCACTTTAAGGAGTTACGTTGTAGTGCTCAGTGTCACATTCAATTGTGGATTTTCAAAAGGTGATGTACGTCTTATACTTGATGGTTGGTTGGATGAAGAGTATAGAGTACTTAGAGATTCAATGGAGGATGAACTCTCAGCACCGCTCTTTGTTATATATGTGCAAGTTTAAGTCACGAGTTCGGGTTAGTTTACTTCAGGGTCAAATTCATCATATTGGATTTTCTCCATCAGCTGTCACGACAAAGAGCCTACTGAATGATAACGGAGTTGATTATAAGTTTTCCAAGAGTAGATGAAAAGAGAGAGATAATGACGTTTGAACACAACAGTTCAAGCCTCGTTCTCAAAGAAAAGAAAAGTGTACGTTTCAGTGCGCTTTATCATTAGAAGAAGAGAAATATTCATTTTTATGAACATTCTCATCGACATTCTTCATCAACAAGCTTCATGTTTTTCCATGCTCATTCCATCCTAAAGTGGATCTTCGTTCATTGGTATATATTCTTATTCACTTGTTCAATCAAAAATGGCAAAATTCATTTGCAATTTTTGAGGGGGAGAAGAGTGAATATAATACATGTTGATGGATGCTTGAGTTATGGCCATACGACTCTCCAATGCCTACTGTCTTCACTCACTAGGGATAACTGGGATTTACTATTTGGGATTCGTTGTTTTTCAAGATATGTTTGATGAGTACTTCCAACCTCCAACGAATGTTGATCATCTAGTTTCTGAAGCTCATGCTCCGGTTCCTACTGACTCAACTGGTTCACTATCTAAGAAGTACTTCTCGGAATTCTCAAGAAACCTTATCTCCAGTTATTTCACAAGGCATTGATAATGACTATCATGATATTGTAATTGTACTATTGAATAATGATCCGTTCTTTGGTATTCCTTTGCCAAATCTTCACGGATTATTGTTCATAAATAATGATCCGCTCTTTGGTATTCCTTTTCCAAATCTTCACGGATTATTGTTCCTCTCAATGTGCACGCTATAAATCAACCACATGAACAATAAGGAAAATGACTACTTCATTTGCTCGAAAAAAATTATTGGTGAATCTTCCAGATCAGTCTCTACATGTATACCTCAGGAAGAATGCATTGATGTTGAGGAATCATTTGTTCCGGTTCATTCAGTAGGTCAATGTACATCCAGTTTTATATTTATTCACGTGTTGGACAGTTGACACAAGTTGATTACTTCGGAGTTAATCATTTATCACTTATTTGAGATTGAAGTTGACTTTCACAAAGGCGTGTTCTTATTTAATAAGTTTCTCGGGCTTAAGAATTTGAGTTGAGGACTTGATTTATCTAGTTACCAGCAGTCGGGGTGGATGGATAAAGACCGACGATGTGGATAATCTCAATAGGTGTTAATGTCTCATACTTTGTTTGAGTAGTGAGTACTTAGAGATTTGCTTGAAGCATAGATTCTTGACACCGTTCATCCATCATTAAGTGCAAGCTTAAGATACGAATGTAGGGAATTCGCCTTCAGTTTCAAGTTTGGTATATCGAGTTTTCTTCATTAGTGATCACTTGTTGATAAAGATAGTCAGAGAGAGTTTCTGTAGCAGTTGATTCTTACAGGATTCTGTTGAGCTAATTGTTTGTTCTTCTCTATTTCAAGAGTATTTGGCATATATAATGGTTTGCTGATTCTGAGGTATCAAAACCAGCAAGGGGGAAGGAGATATACATCTAAACATACAACGAGTACACGTGATGAACTTAATACTTCTTTTCTATTGAAGTAATCCTGGGAAAGATAAATGTCATAACCGCAGAGAAACTCAGTGTTTAACTCGTAGCCTTTGGTGTGTTATTCCAGCTATTTGGGGGAAGGATGCATTATTCCAACCATTTGGGGGGAAGTGGTCTCTGGATACTTTTGGTATGTGCTAACTCAGCTTTCAGTAGGAAGAAATATGAGAAGAATATGTGGAGCGTGAGATGATATTGCTTATCAACATCTTTTATATGATTTATGGTAGTGCTTCCGGTTATTGCTTCATGTACACAATGTAATGATGATTTCGATGAGATCGCAACCATCAGGGGAGAGATATGTTTTCATCAGGGACGCACAACATGTTCACTTGATCAGGCTTAATCAGTTATTCCAGAGTTGACATCTGTAGAGATAATCAGTGACTCAACATGTTACTTGGATGTCATCGTCTCTACTCTTGCTGGGTACATGTGTACATTATGGGTTGATTGGTTATATGAAAGATAACTGGAATGCATTTGGTGAAATGAAGATGTTGAAATATCGTTCTCCCGAATAGACAACTGCTCAAACTCGAAGAGTAATGTGTACATCGAGGACGCACAATAGGTTCAAGTGATAGAGCTTAGTCATGTATTATGGGTTTGATAACCGCAAAGATGATCAGTGTTTAAACTTGTTACTTCGGTGTTCTCGTATTCTTCGGGGTGTTGAGCTTCATTCAATGAGACTGTTTCTCTTCACATTCTACTTCTTGGGAAAATGGTCTTTATTCGAAGATTGTCGGTTTGGGGGGAAGCTACCAAAGTCTCACTTTCTGTTGGGTCAATCTCTGACGTCGATTCAAGAGTCTTGAAAGCTTTGGTGGTGAAAGTTTAAGAAATGATGACTTCTATCTTTTGCTAAGTGCTGAACGATATCCTTATCTCGGTACTCGTATCATCATCTTCTTAAAGTATATCGTCTTATTTGTATATATTTATCAAAAAGCAAAATACAAAAAATATAAAACCAACAAAAAGAAAATAGAAAATTTGAAAAATTCCAAAAAATATTGTTTTTCTCAAGACATTTCTTCTGGTATCGATAACATCTACGGTCTTAGAAATGTCATTCAATAATGGCACAGGACTTTAGATGAAGTTCAAGCAGGAGGTGTAAATATTTTTTTTCAAAACATGTCTCAAACAATGGCTTACAGTTACTTCAGACTGTAACCCGTGCTTAAACCATGGTTTGCTATTATTTCAGATAGCAACCCGCTTTTCAAGAAAAGAAAGTGCTGCATTAAACCAATTTTCAAATATTTCGTGCACTTATCCTAAATCAAAAATGAGGAAAGTATATCGAAGGACTGCTATTCCTACACAAATGTTTTTCCGTCTAAAATTCTTCAGAAAAATATTTGTTGATCAAAATGGTGGAAAATGAGTTGCTTGAAAAATCAATCAGAATCAGAGTTTTTATAAAATTTGCAAACTCAATCAATGACTTCAGCGCTTTTAAACTTTTCAGAAAATGAGTCATTAACTGAGGGGGAGAATGTTTTCAAATTTATATCATCTAACAGGCCTTATATAATCATCCTACATGCTTAACTGAAAAAGATGTTTGCTTATGTCGAAGGACTAGGATTCTAGGATATAATTGTTAGGTTTAGATGATTAGAGATTGATGAACACATAATCCTCATGGATTTGTATGATTTGATTGATATGTTGGATTGACATGTATTAGTTGATTGATGTTTGGGTGTTGTCGACCACCATATATGTCTATCTGTGTTTACTAACGTATGCAGATAACATGGTTTATAAGAATGTTCCCGATTCGGATCCCACATATGAATATGATTGGATGCCGAAAGGAAAGGGTAACAATATCTTGGGTCGACAAAAGAAGAAACGGAGCTTAATCAGATCTCTCCATGGATAATTGGCACGATAGATGCAACTTCAGGGGTCACACTGCTTCAGCATACGATTTTCTTTCATCCTTTCAGCAACAACAAAAGCAGCTTATGATTCTCTCCACCTAATGTATCTTTGTGCAGTGATAATAGTGATGATACCATTTTTAAACAATTTTTGAAAAATATTGTCTTGAAAATGGAAAAATATTGTTTTGAAAATAAACTAAACTCAAAAAATTTGGAAATCAACAAGACTTCATTTTAAACATAAGTCACTAAATCAACGACTACGGTCATTGATTGAGGGGGAGAGTGATTTCAATCTAAATATTTTCAAACGATATTTCATCTATCAAGTTCGTTTGTACAAAATAAGTGGTGATCTAAAGATTTAATGTTATGACATGGCATGATTTTCTTTAAAACTCAAGGATCTTTCAAAATGAAATTTTTTATGTTCTTGTTTGATTGTGAAAATGTTTTATTTTACTTAAAGATCTTTTAAAAACTATCATACCTGACACTAACAATCTTTAATGTCTATAATTGGTCTATATCTATCATTTTTCAAAAGTAAATCATGCCACGTCTTTCCCCAAAATCATTTAAAAGATTTAAATCAATTGGGATCACAAATCTCAAAAGGTTTGAAAATTTTTATCGGGGGAGAGATCGTGATTTAAATCTCAAATCTGTTTAAAGGGTAATTGTTTCAAAATCCCTCCTTCCTTCATGTGCCAAACGATTTCTATTACATGATGCACATGATTGAGGATGAGCATTTAACCAAAACTAGAAGAGTATTTAAACAAGGCCACATTTTCTACCATGTTTTCTAAACCTTATTAAATCACTTGGTGTAATACCATAAAAAAAAACATTTACCGAAATTTCGATATAATTTGAATTTTTCCCTAAGTACTATGGTCTATGGGCATTATTAAATAGTTAAGACCCTATGCTATGTGATGACTAAATTAATTTATTTAACAATACAAGTTTATGTATTACGTATATAACTAATTTAAGGTGCGATACAAGTATAAAATTATAACTTGGCCGTTCATGTAAATCAAACCTATCCCATATATTAATGAATCGACTCGTGCACAAATAAATAATCATCATACCTCTTTTGCACTAGAACCAATTCACATATTAACTAGATGTCATCTTCTTTAAAAGGGTGAACATGAGCTAGAGGTAAAAGTTTCAAATTTGCAAACGTTTAGGTGAGAAAGTCTTATTTTCAAACATTTAAAGGCGTGTACACATTTAAAATAGAGATTTAACATTTTTAACTTTGGAAAGGATTATGATGGACCAAATCAACTCCAAAAAAAACACGACATCCTCATTTGAAACTGATCATGACACGTTTTCTATGAAGGGATTTGGTCCTATCACATTCACATAAGTACCCTATCTTCTAAAAGAAAACAACACAGAAAATAAACTTCACCCTTGCCATTCAGAAAACCTATTAATTCAACACTCCTTCAAAGACCAACATACATCTTGCATATATATTGCCCTCAATATCACACGTTGTTCCATCTTTTATACCCTCGTCTCCCCACTTTTTGTTTGCCAAAAAGCCAAGTTTCTGCTCGTTCCTCCCATGTGCTCGAAAAGCTTTGGTGATTCATTAGCGAGTTGCTCTTCGGTTACTCTTCTCCTGTGTCTCGTTGTTGTAGCCTCAAGGTATCCTCACCTCGCCCCTTGATCTCTTATTCTCTTGTTCTATTCGACACAACTAGATCATGTATAATCTGAATATAAAAACAAAATACATGACTAATCTGTTATTATGTGCAATACTACCTACTATGACAACCTTAGAATATCCACTTAATGATCTTTTAAAAACCTAGTTTGGGTGGGCTGTTTTGTGTACCTTGGTGTGAGTATATATAACTGTATTAGCATAATCTTGTGTGAATGATAGTTTGTGGTCGTGTGGGTTATGGTATTGATCACATTCGAGGGTTATATATATATACGCTGCATGAAGCATGGAGATATCAAAACATATACGTCGACTCATTCTGTTCTTGAAGCATTCAAATATGTTGTGTTACACATCTGTAATCTTGTCATTGGACACTCTTTTTATCTTTAATATATGACTAAAACCTGGAAATACAACTTAAGAAATAAAAGAGTAGGCATACATATATAATTACGTGAATGAAGGGCTAAGGTGTTGACGAAATCGGTTTGAAACAGCCCTATTTCGAACATGTGTAAACAAGAATATGTGATCTAGTATGCATGGCATGGAAATGAGTAGTCTTGTGGGGGGTAAATTCGAGGGTCATCGCAGGATTTATGGGTAAGTTTTACTGGGTGTTTAAGGTGTGTCGGGGAAGTAGAGTCGGGGGTTAGTCATTAGGTGTGTTCACCGAGCCGTGTTAGTTAGCCGTTTGAACCGCGAACAAGGGTATAGTTTGGCATGTCGAAGTAAGAAATAAAATATGAAACGAAAATTGTAACTGTACATTCGACCATAATGGTTGCATGAATATTATTTTTGATATCTTTCACTTTTAACCCTCACCTTTAGAATGTTGTCTCATGCAAACCTTCGACCTTTATAAATTGGTATTTTACACCTTAAACTATAAGGTTTCTCTTAGTAAGCCTTGAAGTTAATTACTTGTCGCAACTTTAACCCTATACTTTGTCAAATGACATATTAGACCCTAATTTTGGGAAAATTGTTACACTCAACTCTAAATATGATATTGGTAATATTAAGCCTTAAATTTAATAAATTGCCATTGTAATTCGGAAAGTTACTAATTCGGGAAGCTTACTAAAATTGGGAAGTTACTAAAAATGAAAAGTCTCTAAAATAGAAAGAAAACCCAAATGTCTAATCTGATTAAAATGAGCTCGGAAGTAATACGTGATTATTAATTCACGTAGATCGTGTGAAGAAGGAGTAGCTTCAGTTTTTTGTGTGCTTCCGATTATTTTGGCTTGCTTTGCATAAGGTACAGATATTCTACCCTTTCTCATTAAGGGTTTACTCTCACGACTTCTCTATCATTGACTTTGATTCCGTACCTTTGATATGATTCCCTTTGTTATGATTCCTTTGATATGATTCCTTTGATACGATTTCATCCGCCATGATATTCGATCTGCTATCCATTTTGTTATGACATTTGTTGTGATATCCGTTGATATTCGTTTGCTATGATATGATTCAGTTCTGTTGATATGATTGGTTGAATATGATATGATTATGGATATGCTTTGGTATGATTTGTTGTGTTTGGTTGCCGGGCTAACTAGCCATGGAGGTACCATGGCCATGTCATTGATGCACCAGTGGCATGACACTATCTAGGGCGGTGTGATTAGTCCCCGGCGTTCCCTTTATGATATGATATGATATATGTGATCACTTGGCAATTATGAATACGTATGTACAGTCTCGAGCTGGCATATGTATATATGATTTGTTTTGCAGGGAGCGTATGGATGCATCCTAGATACTCAGTTTAGTTTTGGTGATGTGGTGCGTGTGTGCAATACACCCCCTCACATTTGGGAGCTAGCTACTCCATTTGGTACTTGAGAGGTCTCCCCTCCTTGTGCACTTATGATTTGACGGATTTGATATGATTACTGGTTATGATATATGATTTGTAGATTTAGCTATTGGAGTATCTCCTTTAGTATTAGGTGCTCGGGGCAACATTCTGATTTTGGTTATTATATGACTATCTGATATTCTGATTCATTCGTTTGCTATGCCTATTCAGTCATTCAGTTGACTACTTATTCACTCAGTATTCTTATGTGATTCGTTTGACTATCAGACTCATGCTTCAGTTCATTTGGTTGTTATACTCAGTCTTCAGTTCATTTGATTTACTATGCTTTCACTCTATTATGGTTGGTTGCCAAGCTTATACTTCAGATTACCACTTCACCGTTACCGAGCTATTATATGATTATTGGATTCAAGTATTTTATATGCTATTATATGATTAATTGGTCCATCTGTCTACCATGCTGATTATGATTTCATGAATTCTCTCTCTCTGTGTTAGTATGTGGTTACCTGATTCACTGTTATCATGCTAATATCGATTATCGCTTACCATCTGTTATGTGACTATTTGATTCGTCTGGTTGCCATGCTTATTTGTAATCATTTGATTTATCCATTGATCATGTTATACTTCGTTTAGTTATGTCGAGGGCTATGTTTAGCATTTATTAATCTACCTGCAAATTGTGATTTCCATGTTTGTACTTCTGCTTGATGTTTCTAATGCTTATGTTATCGGTTCAACATCGTAATGGATGTTTACCTGACTTGTTGATCCAAAATGTTTACACTTATGTTCATGTTACTGGTTGATGAAGGAATATGGTTCAACTTATGTTACCTTTCTAGTTGACTTGTTTAGTTTGCCATGTTATGTTTTTGTTTAGTTAATTCATTCAATTATGATGTTCGTTTGGCATTCCTACCTGATACATGTGACTACCAAGTTTCTACTGCTGTTAGTATTTCCGTTGGTTATGATACTTGTTCTGTTTAATAACTATGATTGATCTGACTTGTATGATTGCCATGCTTACATTTTATTCAGTTGCTTCCGCCTGCTTAGAACTCAGCTTAGCTTATATGTATTCTGAATTATCTAATTTATTGTTTTGCCATATTTATGTTTAGTTGATCCGTTGACTGATATGCTTGTTCACTGTTTGGTTACTTATTTTGATTATGATACTTTTCATCAACTCCTCTATTATTATGTTTCGATCTTTGGTAAGTTTGGTTATTTATATGAGCTTATATTTGTTAAATGATTCGTTTGCTTTACTTTACTTTGGTCTTTTGATTTCGTTCCTTCGGATATCTGTTAATATTATTTTCTGCAGGTTCCTCATTGACTCATAGACTCATTGTGCTCATTCGTTACGATTTTGATATCAGTCTCCTTTGTTTCGTTTTGTATTTTGATTCTGTTTAGCTTTTGTTTTGTTATATCTGTTCATTGGGCTTTTTAAGCTCAACCGCACTTCTTTTCCATGTGGCAGGTACCAAGTAGGATGCTAGGCTTTGTTGGGCTGAGAGTAGGAGCATTTGAGTGATCCGACTCTAGTTTCCCTTATCATTTTGGACTTATTTGAAGAGCAATTGTTTTGATATTTCATTTCATTTTTGACATATTAGATTTTGTATTGTTCCCTTGTAAGTCATTCATTTATATGACTTGGTATTTTATTTAATAAGACTTCCGCTTTCAAATTTTTATTAGTATGTTCTGATATGACTCCATAATGTGACCTTTTTCGGGTTGGGGTGTTACAATTATGGTATCAGATCTAAGGTTTCATCTTGTTGACCTTAGGATTGACCTGTGAGGACTGGGTAGACAGTAGGCTTCCGTCTGTTCTGATCTCTTTTGATTCCTTTTGATTGTCGTTCAGATTTGACTTATATATTCTTTTGTCTTCGCTGATTTGACCTCCTTCTTTTCGCATTTGATTATGTTTGTTTTATCTTCGCGCATTCATTGTCGACCGTTTAAATGGAGACTACTCGTGGAGTCGAAGATGATGGTGCCGACCCTGCGTTGCTGCAACAGTTTCTGAACTAGAGAGGTTCGTGAAGCAGAAGCCGCACCTGACTGTAATGCTGCTGGATACATCAGGATGTTGCTGGAGGGTGCTGGACGGATCAACCAGAGGCGCAAAGACGGAGACAAGATTCAACTGGTGGACACTTGGAAGATGCATGGGCAGAGGAACTATGACCGACGTACTTTAGACGTGCGGAGAAACTACTACCAGGAGTTTAGGCATATTGTGGTCAACAGTCCCATCGTGGAGATGCTGAGAAGATTCATCTACGTCATATGATTGAGCGCGACTTGTGTTACTCTGAATTGTTTGCCACGCTTTTTGAGGCGGTTTGATAATTTGCTATGTGATTTTGATCGGTATTACTTTTCTTTGATTTGTTCAGAACTCGGTTTGAATTGTGAAGTTTTATGATTTAGCATTTTGGTAATATTTCAGCTTTGTGTCATATCTCATATCTCTTGAGAGATTTCGATTATCATCTATTTTTTTTATGTGATTCGTACCAGCAAGATCAGATTTGTGATATTTGGCACTGTTTGTGCGCCTGAAATCGTTTTGGATCATCAGAAATGAGTCATGAGGAACCTTCTCAAGTAAGACGGCCACCTTCCTTTTTTCGTGGATTGGTAAGTTTTCGTTTAGCCTGCTGAATTTTATATTTTGGAGTTTGGGTTGATGATATGCTTAACCAACTGCATGTGAATCTGATTTGATTTTGCATTAGTAGATTATTTGTCATGACTCAGAATAGAATATGATGGCAATAAGGACATGTTCATATGATGGAAGTATTATGACGCCTGATCAACGTGATAATACCGAGATCATATGACTTGAACTAATTGGAATCATACGATGTCTTGACAAGTTCCAGAGTTTAGTATATTTGATGAATTAGAATTATAGCCGTGATTCGTCAGCCTTGAAGATATTCTCGACCGTGCGGATATCCTACCCATCCAATTTCACATCCTGATACGTTTTGATATTCCGTATGTGCTCATTGATCGTCAGTACTAATCTTGATATGTTTGATAATTCGTTGTGTGATTCTCTGATGATTAGCAAGTTCCTTGATCCGTTCGGAATCTGGTTTGAATTGATGAAGTTTTCCTACCGTTAACACTACCTCAGTATTTGTCTCGTGTGTATACGTGCTTCATGTACCTCTTTGAGGAATTTCAACTATCATCTGTCACCTATTTGTTTCATATTCGTTGGATCAGATTTATTATGATTTGTATTCTGTGAAAAGCCTGCGGCTATCCTAGTTGTCGGAATCGAGTCATGAGAGATAAAACTATTTCCGTTTGTGAAGATTCTTTTGGAAGAACCTCTCCGAGCGTGAGACAGTTCGTTGGCATTTCTTTGCTTGATTCAGTACATCCTCTTTCATTACGTCTTTCCAATTTCGAGGACGAAATTTTCTTTTTAGAGGGGAAGAATTGTAATACCATAAAAATAAATGTTTACCGAAATTTCGATATAATTTGAATTTTTCCCTAAGTACTATGGTCTATGGGCATTATTAAATAGTTAAGACCCTATGCTATGTGATGACTAAATTAATTTGTTTAACAATACAAGTTTATGTATTACGTATATAACTAATTTAAGGTGCGATACAAGTATAAAATTATAACTTGGCCATTCATGTAAATCGAACCTATCCCATATATTAATGAATCGACTCGTGCACAAATAAATAATCATCATACCTCTTTTGCACTAGAACCAATTCACATATTAACTAGATGTCATCTTCTTTAAAAGGGTGAACATGACCTAGAGGTAAAAGTTTAAAATTTGCAAACGTTTAGGTGAGAAAGTCTTATTTTCAAACATTTAAAGGCGTGTACACATTTAAAATAGAGATTTAACATTTTTAACTTTGGAAAGGATTATGATGGACCAAATCAACTCCAAAAAAAAACACGGCATCCTCATTTGAAACTGATCATGACACGTTTTCTATGAAGGGATTTGGTCCTATCACATTCACATAAGTACCCTATCTTCTAAAAGAAAACAACACAGAAAATAAACTTCATCCTTGCCATTCAGAAAACCTATTAATTCAACACTCCTTCAAAGACCAACATACATCTTGCATATATATTGCCCTCAATATCACACGTTGTACCATCTTTTATACCCTCATCTCCCCACTTTCTGTTTGCCAAAAAGCCAAGTTTCTGCTCGTTCCTCCCATGTGCTCGAAAAGCTTTGGTGATTCATTCACGAGTTTCTCTTCGGTTACTCTTCTCCTGTGTCTCGTTGTTGTAGCCTCAAGGTATCCTCACCTCGCCCCTTGATCTCTTATTCTCTTGTTCTATTCGACACAACTAGATCATGTATAATTTGAATATAAAAACAAAATACATGACTAATCTGTTATTATGTGCAATACTACCTACTAAGAAAACCTTAGAATATCCACTTAATGATCTTTTAAAAAGCTAGTTTGGGTGGGCTGTTTTGGGTACCTTGGTGTGAGTATATATAACTGTATTAGCATAATCTTGTGTGAATGATAGTTTGTGGTCGTGTGGGTTATGGTATTGATCACATTCGAAGGTTATATATATATGCGCTGCATGAAGCATGGAGATATCAAAACATATATGTCGACTCATTCTGTTCTTGAAGCATTCAAATATGTTGTGTTACACATCTGTAATCTTGTCATTGGACACTCTTTTGATCTTTAATATATGACTAATACCTGGAAATACAACTTAAGAAATAAAATAGTAGGCGTACATATATACTTACGTGAATGAAGGGCTAAAGGTGTTGACGAAATTGGTTTGAAACAGCCCTATTTCGAACATGTGTAAACAAGAATATGTGATCTAGTATGCTTGGCATGGAAATGAGTAGTCTTGTTGATCCCAGTTGAGCAAACGATCTAATATAGAAACTGACTTTAGAATAACAACTTATTAAGTATTATGCGGAATTCAACACTTAACCTTAAGAAGAAGAACAGTTAACATTCAACACCTCAATATTATTTATTAATACTTATACTCTTACAGTATTAGGGTTTTGCAACCTTGAAGTGTATCGACTTTAGATATAAGACTTACATCCATCTAATCTAACCTAGGACCTCCTTTTATAAGCCAAGGAGTCCTATACATTATACAATACGTAACCTACAAGATAAATATCTTTTCCATATTTATCTAAAACAATAAACTAACCGACTATACAAAACACTAGCAGTAGTTACAATATATCATCCGTGGTTACACATTACTACTAGCCGCGGTTATCTTCATCCGTGGTTACACTCTTCTGTCCGTGATTCTATCAAGCCTGTCCGTGGTTCCAGTACTTAAAGTAATTCTTGATGCAAGGAACCTAAAACCCAACAATCCTCCCCTAAACTTGATACATTCCAATAGAATTCTCAAGTTTCCTTTAAGTATATTCTCATATTTCAGTAACAAATCGTAAGCTTGACCATCATAAGGTACTAACATCTTGATACAACCAGGCTTCAACATCTGAGCAATTATTCCTGGATGCTTATTCAGGTGAGGATAATCACCTTCTACAAGCATATGAATAACCTTTCCAGAAACAGTCAAAACATGAACTCCACAAGTTTGATATAAAACCATCTAGTAACTTGACCATTGTAGAGTCCTTGCCATTCAGATTCATCATGAGTAGGTTCAAATAGAATCTTCAAATGATGATAAACCAACCTCTCATGATAATCATTTGGATGTACTTCACCAAACTTGTTCTTGTAAAGTATCCAAAGATTTATCAAATCATCTCTATCAAAATACTGAAGCATTTGTGAAAATTTACTATACTCAGAAACTTCATTGTTGAGTCTTTTAATTTTCCAAACACCTTCACTTCCATCATTAAGCTTAAACTCATAAGAAATGATTTGATTTTCATTATCAACAACTTTCAATCTTTTTAAATCAGATGACTCCTGAACCTCTGATTTTCTCTTCCTTTTACTTAGCATCCACTCATCATGCTTCTTTATCCACTCTTCTTCCTTCTCAGAATTCATTGGACATAAATCATCTACATTAATCCTCATACATCTCTCATAAATTTCCAAAATTCTTTCATATGAACATTTACTAAGATTATCAGAAACATAAATGCCTGAATTCTTAATAATTTTCATCAATATATTCCTCATCTGAGCCATAGTAGGAGGTTTCTTTCTTATAACCTGTTTCTTTGTTTTGCTAACCTTCTTTGCCCATTCATTCATCAATCTAGCTTTCTCCTCATCATCCGAATTCCCATTCTTGTGCAGTAAACTCATCAAGAATTTATAAAGAAGCTTGAAGATAGTTTTCTGAGTTATACCATATAACTAACCATTTCTCATTAGCTTCCTCCTCTTCTTTCTTTCTTTTATCCAAAGTGCTTGTTCTTCAACCATATTCTTTACAAACTCATCATCAAAAGCTTCTTGTTATGCTCTAGTTTTAAACTTCAACTCTTGTACTGCAATACCTTTACCCTTTCCAACATCAGATTGAATCACCTTCTTCTTCATGGTTCACCAATAACTAAAGTTCTTTCTCGGGTTTGGGTTTAGGTGCAGTAGTTTGAACAGATAAAGCAGGTGCAATGATTGGTATAGAAATAGATGATGTTTTGCTCAGATTAATCAATGTACTTGCAGCTTCTTTCTCTACTTCTTTAGGCTTAGATGGTAATATAGAGAGAGTTGTTACAATAGTGGAAGTGGTTATAATAGCAGTGGGTATGATTGTTGAAGGTATAGTTGTAGTGTTTATAGTTGCTATGTCATTTACGACATCGGTGGTTAGAAGTGTATTATCCGTGGTTTCAGACATACCATCCGTGTTTGTGTTCAGTACTACATCTTCTACAACCTTCTTCACATTTTCAAGAACTGCCTCATTTCCATCTTTATCAAATACCACAAATGTTTGATCTCCACTATCAACATCTTCTTCCATAGATATATTAACATCCTCCCCTGAATTCTTGCCTTCACTCCTCCCCTGTTTGGATACATCCTTCATATTCAGAGCTGGAAAGGAGTTCAACTTCTTTTTCCTTAGCTTCCTCAAAGCAAAGAAGCCCGGGCCTTTTATCTTCTCCAAATTCAAAACCCTATGCTTCAAGTGCCGAATATCCTTTTCATGAAACCCAACCAATTCCTTGAGATTAGAGATCGTCTCCTCCATCTTGGTACATTTGGCCATCAATTCATTTAAGCGTTCAAGAATATCCTCCCCACTTCGACCTGTGTGAACTGGTCCGAGAGGTGGTTCATTGGAAAAGTCGGTATGTACAAACTCAGAATCCGTCAATTCATGTTCAGGTTCCAACCTATCCTCATCACTTCGAGTTGTGTTAAGCTGCTCAGAGGTGAATCTTTGGATATAGAAAACATAGCATCGACCGAGCCTGAACATCTATGCACCTGTTATAGCCAAGTGGTTAGGGATTCCTCCACCTGTGTTAAGTTCCAAGGAACTCTCCACATTAGGAGTTGCCAATGGTTGGGTCTTATTAATGTTTCCACTATCCGATCGACATCTAAGCATGAATCAGTAGTGGAAGCCCTTCAATCATGTCACCTTCACCACCTGATGCCTCATGAGCAACACCACTAGCACTAGCCTGAGGAAGCTTAGTGCCCTTCTTTCTCTAGTCCATACAATAGGTGTAGTAGCAGGGGTTGGAGGTGTACTTTGATGATTTGAGTTGGAGTATCGGTGATTGGAGGGTCTTGTCAGTGACAATCAGTTGAGTGTCAAGACCTTCATCAAAATCGGGAAGCGAGGCACAATAAGCATGTGAGGAAATAAAGGAACATCTCTAATTTGTACATTCTGTAGCTGATTCCTCATATGTGCAAAAACCTTAGGAAGCATATGATGTACTTCATACTCTCTAGTATGTTCAATAGGATTAACAATTTGATGTGCTACAATTAGTTGAACAAACCGAGGATACAAATAGTATTTACCCTTCTTCCTAATGTTTTGTACTAACCCCTCATAAATCATCCTAGACCAATTAAACTTCCTTCCCTCAGATAAACAAATAATAGCAGTAGCAATTTTTGAAGGAAAGTCATTAAAACCTGTGGTCTTATTACTCATACACATCAACAAGGTGTGAATCAAAAACTTCCATTGTTGTGAAAAGAAACTCTTAAAGAATTGGACCTTGTTACCTCTATGTGTATACCCTAATCTTTCTAAACCAGCAACAATCTCAACATCTAAAAGATTGTCAACCCCATCAGCATCATCAAACTGCAAAACTTCTTGAATGATATCCTCGATAATGAAATAACATGCTCATCTACTTGAGCGAAACATCTCCACATCATCAACCGTTACAAGTGTAGCATTTTTGAAATTGATGTATGTAGGATTTAAGAATGGTGGGTGTAACAGTTAAAGCATAATGAATGGGACTGTGAACTAAGAAATCAATCATTTGATGAAACCCCTCAGATCGAGCATTCTTGGTGAGAATGGCAACTAAGTTATGAGAAGTGGAATACTTTTCAGCCATTTTGATTTAGAAAAATAATGATGTGAGTTGATGAATTATGCAAAGAAAGTGATTAGGTTAAGGTTGAGCGCCAATTGGAAGTGGTTTGAGAATAAAAAAAAATGATCCATCCGTGATTTGGGGAGAGTGATATAGATTCACTAATGTTACCAAACAGCCCCTGTACTATCCAAAACTAGACTCCATGCTATCCGCGGTTCCATAACGACTATCCGTGGTTACAACAGACCATCAGCAGATACATGAGATCAATTCTTCCAAATGACCAAGAGATATAGCAAGTAAATCAGCTCCTTATGCACCCAAAACCTTCATACCAGTAAAACAAAAACAACACAGAGTAGAAAGTTGTTGTCAGTGGTTAGGAAGAGCTAAAAGTGGTTCCAAAAGACCTATCCGTGGTTTGAACAGGTAAGTCAATATGGTCAACTTCTAGAACTAATATTAGTCCAACTCCCAAAAATCTCATTAACTCCTCAACCACATTAAACCTGCCTCATATTTACTTCCATAACCCTAAACCTCACTTATAAAAAGAACCCAATTCTTTCATAACGTACACACCAATCAATATCAAAACCCTAATTTCTTCAAAATCTCCAATCAACTGCAATCACAATGTGGAACCCTAGTTGGAATAAACCAGAAGTAGTCAATCTAACATCCTCCTCATCCTCATCATCATCTTCATCATCAAGTGAAGAAGATAACCCATGGCAATTCTACCTCCCTCCACAAGAAACAAGACCAGTAAAATCTCCATTTCTTCCATCATCAGAAGATGATAGTGTGGTGAATCCAAGTAATGCATCTGAGGACTCTGATGATTCCTCAAAGAAGAGATCTTCATACTCCCAACCTTCAGCATCTCAACCCCAAACAAGACCACGAGCAAAAAACCCACCACTTCCAAAAGACAGAGAGGTGGTTCTTGGTCTTCAAGTACCAAGTTATGGTGCTTCTTCACACATCGTAAAGGGGAAGGGAAAAAGGAAAATGGAATGATGCGTTTTGGTGATATGACTATGTCCTTCGTGCTTCATCTAATGTGGTCATCGTCATCATCAACGTTTTCATCAATCCATCCTTTCCATTTTGATCCTTAGCATCCTCGTCATAGTAGTCATGCATCTCCGCCATTGAGATAGAAGGAATGGGTGGTTATGCAAGACTTCACAACACGAATCCGACATCTAGTGTGAAAGATGTGAGCGATCATGCATATCCAAAGCTGTTAGATGTTGGAATATATGAGATGAACTAGATTAGTAGATCATGTATAGCTCTGTTCTTGTAGTTGCATTTGATGTTGATTGTACTCTGTAAGTCGTAAGTTTTCTCTAATGAATGAATGAACAATTTTCATCAGTACTTCTTTTACTTCTATAATGATCATTCTTGTATCTGCAAAATGGTTAGTGAAAAAGCAGGACAACTAGCGTGGTTTGAACCAAACTATCAGTAGTTAGAAACAAACTATCAGTGGATAGAAACAAAAATAGCAAAACTAAGATTACATAATAATAGTGCAGTACATATACAAACTGGTACAAAACATTTTGAGAATTTAGAGATTAATCATTCCAATACTAACAACAAGATACTGAAACCTCCCCACATCAAAAGCTTTGGTGAGAAGATCGACAACATTGAAATCGTATGGATTTTTACCATTTGAATCAACCTTTTCTCATTACAATCTCTAATAAAATGATGTCGTATCTCAATATGTTTAGTTCTAGAATGTAAAACAGGATTTTTAATGATGCATATTGTAATGTTATTATCAATGTAAATCTTAGTATGCATAAAATTGTACCCAAAGTCCGCAATTGATTACGAATCCATAACACTTGACCACGCAACTAGCGGCAGCCACATACTCAGCCGTTGTAGAATTTGCCACAAGAGTTTGCTTTTACACTGCCATGAAGTAAGTCTGCTTCCTAAAAACTGACATCCTCCAATTGTAGACTTCCTATCCAAACTAGCACCAGCATAGTCACTATCTGTGTAGGCCACCAAGTCAAAAGGAGAATCCTTTGAGTACCAAAAGCCCAATTTAGGATGACCCTTAAGATACCTAAAAATTCTCTTAACAGCATTCATGTGTGATGAATTAGGTGTGACTTGAAATCTTGCACACACACATACTGAGAACATTATATCTGGCCTAGATGCAGCGAGATACATCATGTTAGGAATTAGAAATTCCAGGTATTAAAGAGTCGGTCACCTCAAGTATATGTAATCGTTAGAAAGCTCGTAGTCGTAGTTATTTTAAGTTAAGTAGTATTTAGTTAAGTAACACCGTGGATGAAGGACGGGTCTTTACCCACTGTATGCCTGATCCACAGCCCGATGTGTGGCGTTTTATGTAAGACTATAAATACTCTCTACCTCCCAAGGTAGAGAGTTGGAGCTCATAATAATATCTTTCACTTTCTCTCACTAAGTTCCCTAAACCTCTAACTTTCTCTCTCTAGAATTCCATCTATATGCTACCTTGTGTTAATGTTATGATGTGTATGTGAAAAGTTATATCTTACAATTGGTATCAAGAGCCATGGTTAGATCATATCTTGCACATCTTTGGATTTCTAGTGGTTTTTTGGTGGTTTTTGAGTTTGAAAAAGTTTAGTGGTTTGTGCATCATTTGGTTGATTTCTTGTGTTAAAGCTTGGATTTTGTTGGTACTTTTATGTTTAGAATCATCAAAAGTGTTTAGGTTTTCATTTGGTAAGCTTGAATCATCTTGGTTGGGTTGTTTTGGATTGAAAAGTGATGTTTATATGGTTTTTCATGCTAGCGACTTAGTTCACGGATAATATTCTTGGTAGCGACTTGCTTCACATTTTTGTAGCGACTTACAGTGTTGGGGCTAGCGAGTTAGATCTAGCGAGTTAAAGTACAAGTAGTGGACTCTCCACTACGGGTAGCGACTTGGTCTGTAGCGAGTTGCTCTTTAGCGACTTGCATTGTTAGCGACTTGAGTAGCGAATTGCTTTGCCAAATTTTGCTAGCGACTTGAGTGTTAGCGAGTTACCAATTAGCGACTTACATTTGGCTAGCTTACTTGGAACTCTAGCGACTTAAAGCGTGTAGCGAATTAGTTGTTAGCGACTTGGTTCAAGAATTCGTAGCGACTTGGTTGATTTTTCCCGTCAAAACTTCAAACGGCCATAACTTTTGAACCGTAACTCCGTTTTCGGCGTTCTACCCATCAAAACGACCGTGAGAACGAGGAGAATGGCACGCCGAATTAACTAAAGTTCATTCGGGTCAATCTTAGAGGTCTAAATCCGCTCCGAACAAAAGTTATTGAGGTTTTTAAGTTTTTAGACCTAAATTTCTTAGGAAAAGCGGGCATCAACCAATCCGAATCACAACCAAACAACATCTCTGCTTATCCCACGAACAATCTAAAGTCCTATCACACAATCGTTTTCATTGTATCATTCCATCGGTCATCTTAACACCCTCTCCTGGTCATTGCTTAACGGTTTCGTCTTGATTTTAGTAAAATCCTTGAAAGATTCTATTTCTCGGTTTAAATCATAGACGTGTAAAATACCGTGCATCCTTCCACATCATGTCTTACTCTCTACGACCCGAAATTGATTTCGATGCTTAAAGCGTATGATGTTGTGGACAACAATGATAATGTAGGCTACATTGAACGATTAAAGATGATTGAATTAAGCAATGAGGATGTGAGATATTAGTGTTGAGAATCTAATGAGAGAATCGCACGGTCAAAGCTACAAAATGCCATGCAAATGAAATCAAATTGAGCCCTATCGACTACTTCATCGCACCTCATTCACATTTGTTATCCATAGCCTGGGGATCGTACATGTAGTGCTCTTTTCCGGACTTACCTACATTGACAAGAAGTTTCTTTGTTGAACTTAGAACATTTAAAGCTGCAACTTACCTATGAAGAGGTTCAAAAGGATGGTTCCAGTGCAGCTCTTCAAGTAATCTACAAACAATTTTAGCCATTCATCGTGGGAATATTCAGATTACGATCAACACTTGACGAATTTCCTTCAAAAAATATACTGGAATGGAAATTCAAGAATTCATTGAGACATTTATCCAACTCATGGATAATGTGAAAAAGTACATTGAAGAATTTGCTCAAAAGAATGAAGACGCGTGAATGAGTGTCAGTGCGATTGAAAGATTGTTGTGATAAGTTGGGTAATGTATATGTTGAAAGATCGGGTGTTGCTTGAATCTGCAGAATGTCGATGACAACAAAAAATGATGAGTAGGATAATGGAAAAATGGAATCTTCGTGCTCAAATTCACAAGAGAGAGAGTGCACCGACACAACCCGTGCAAGCTAATGCAAAGGAACGCTCCATGGAAGCTTCGGATGTACCCAAGATAGAGATGCACCCGTCCACAATGCATGTCAATGCTCAATAAGTTGCATGGATGTTTCTGTACCTAGTTGTGCATCTTCTACTCAAAATGATGATTATTTGATGTCGCTGCATTTGTGCACTGATGATTCCCTTACCACCGAAGCTTAACATATATAAGGATCAGTTGCTATTTATGAACAGTGCTAAGTTTGAGTTGACCACCCGTGAGCAGGAAATGGATGTCCAAATACGTACAACTATTAGAAAAGTAGGTTTAGAGAAGAAGTATTAAAACAAGAGTTAAACTCCTTACAAGAAAAGCTTTCTAAAACTGCTAAGCAAAAACAAGAACTTCAAGAAAATGTTAAAATGCTTAAGCAAGAATTCAATGCTAAGGAATCAAAACTTTTGAATGATTTTTCCAATCTAAAACTTTGAAAAACAAGCTTGAAAATAAGTTGTACGTACAAGGGAACACCATTCAGATCGCTCACATGATCACTATGCATAGAGTCTTAAGCGATAAGCATAGCATTCCCCTTGTTGAGGAACCTAATCCGGAGGTAATTAAAAAGGCTAGAAATGCTCATAAGGTACTTTATGATGGTAATGAGATCCTTAAGCCTAGACAGAAACCTAGTTGCTGAGTGCGAGGAAGATAAGAAATCAGATGAAGTCACTAGGGAGAAAATGAATAAGAAGCTAGAAGATCCGTAGTGTAAAAAGAACAAGATAACGATAAAACCCCATGATTACACTAAGGAAAATTGGATTTCCTTAAACATGTTTAAGCCTCAGACTCTATTGACCCCCGAACAAGTGTTCTGGAAAAAGGATATGGACTTGCAAAAAGCTGAAAATCTTGTTGAAAAGAATCCCCTTGTAGGAAATTCCTAAAGCTTGTGTATCCTCCAAATTCACCAATGCATTTAGTTCCTAGAACTATTGCCACTAAGAGCAAGACCTTAATCATCCAATATGTTATTCTTCAACTATTTACCGATTTTGAGAAAACTTGTAAGAAAAGGATCACACCTTGGGATAACGAAGGGGAAAGGGGTTATGAGCAAATGAAAGAATGTTATTTAACTGAGGTCATGCCTTTCTTTAAACAACTAAAAGATCATTTTGAGAGTCTTAAAAAGGGGACAAAATCAGATATTAAAGAAATGGAAAAGGAATTTGATGCAATGGTAGTTGAAGTTAGTGATTATGAGCGTGCACTAAAATATAATGAGATTGAGAGGAAGAACTTGCATACCTTAAATGAGACTCTTATTCCTGAATGTGTTGCTCAAGATATTTTTCACGCTTCAAATTGCTTCTATTAATGCTTCCAAATTTCATGAACTATCTGTGGCCTGAAAGTCTCCCATGATCGTGTCATTGAGCTTGAAAAACTAATTCTGAACTAAACGAGAAAATTGAACTAGATGATCACAACAATTTGGTTAAACATTTTTCTAAACTGAAAGTTGAGCATTTTAATTTACAACTAAAATATCAACATCTTAAAGAAAATGTTAAAACTTCAAATATCAAGACATCGTCGATGCTCCGAGTTTGATGCAGTTATTCAAATTAACAAACGTGATGAACAGATTCAAGCTCATTGCAACACGATCGGAAAGTTGAAAGCCCAAATCTCTCAATTAAAGGGTCAAACGAACAATATGACAGCTCCCAAATGCCTCCTCCTTTTTAGATTCTCGAATTCTCAAACTTTTTATCATCAAAACTTAGTTGATGCCTTACAAAAGGAAAACGAGAGTTTTCTAGAAGAAAATGAAAAGTTAAACGACATTTTAAAGAGTTATATGATTCAATGAAAGTCACCCGTGACCAAAACAACGAAAAAATAACGTCTTTACAAAGGAAATTGAGAATCTAAAAGTCGAAATGGGAAACTGCCCCTTGTTTTCAATAAGAATGTTGTCTCAAAGTCACCCTTAGATTGCAAATACACCGTGACAAGATTAAATATATTCCTCCTCATCTTAGGAATAATGAACATGCTTTTCATGAATACCGTGCTCACCTTAAGGATAGTCTAGAATGTCTCCGTGAGATTGTCGAAGAGGATTTCATTAACAAACCTCTTGATAGTGAAATTAGGTTTGCTTGCCCCAGGCCAAACGATCTCAAGAGTTGCTAGAATGTGTAATTGCCACAACACAACACATGTCCAAATCCTTAACCTTAAGTGCAAAAGGTAAAGCTGTGATGCCTTGTTCTATGCCTAGTGCCAAGCAGGAAATCCGTTCTATGCCCGGGCTTAAAAGGAAACACTAATGTGCCTTCAAGTAGTTCGATTCGGATATGTTAGTGCTAAGAAAGTGAACTTTAGTGTGCCCGCAAAAAGCTCAAATCACAGTCTTAAAGTATACACTAATGTGCCTTCTAGTACTTCAAGATCCTTGCACATCAAGTTCAGAATGCAAAATTAGATCAACCAACTAATGTTCCCATTCCCTCTACAGAGTAATCATGGTGACTTTAAAGCGAAAGTGTCAAAGTCTCAAGACAATACAAGGAATGATAGGACCTTGCAAGCTAAGAATGTGCACTTGAAGAGAGTAGAAGACCAATCTAGGAACTTTAAGCTTGAGTTGAATAAAACGAATCGTGTTGATTCTAGTATTAGCCTTAGGCGTCTTGTAATTAATTCAATTCGATACTATCTTGCAAACCTTGTAATGATGCTTGAATTCGCTGTTAATCATGAATGTGGTGTGAATGCTTTGTCTAATCTTTGTCAAATGCCCGATTAAAATTGCTAATGCTAATAATCGTGCAAATAAGGCAAAAGGCAAAATGAAGACTGTTAGAAAACAGAGGAAACCCACAGGAAGAACTTTTATAAAGATAGGTTATTATTGGATACCTTTTGGTCATAAGAATAATCAGCTTTGTTCTCACACTGCTAAGATTATGCCCACTAGAAAATGGATGCCTACTTGTAGAACTATTCCCTTAAGAAGTAAACATACTTTGAATAGGTCAAATACGCATGACACCAAAGATTGCATCTATTCCCAATGATTCCATTGCTTCTACTTCGATATGGATGTTTCGATTACGATGTGGGTGTTCCAATCATTATTACTAACCAAATGGAACCCATTATTGCATGGGGATCCCAATTATCCGCTTATCCATTTTTGTCGTGTTCAACTGCAGGTCGTTCAAATCGCTCAGGGTACCCGGACTCAGCCATTTCCAAGCATATGACCGAGACCGTCGCGGCTCATGAACTTCGTGAGCAAATTCATCGGGACAGTTAGATTCGGTAATGATCATTTCGGTGCTATTATGGGTTATGGAGATTATGTTGTTGGTGATAGTGTCATCTCGAGAGTCTACTATGTTGAAGGGTTGGGTCATAATCGTTCTCCGTTGGTCAATTCGTGACTCGATCTAGAAGTTGCCTTCTCGAAAACATACCGCTTTGTTAGAGATCTTAATGGTAAGGAACTTTTAAAAGGAACTCGTGGGTCAAACCTTTACACCATCTCTATCGATGACATGATGAGGGCTTCTCCAATCTGCTTGTTATCAAAGGCTTCAAAACCAAAGTCATGGTTATGGCACCGTCGTCTCAATCACTTGAACTTCGGCACCATCAATGATCTTTCCAGAAAGGACCTAGTTGTAGGTTTACCTAGACTAAAGTATGAAAAGGATCATCTTTGTTCAGCATGTCAATTGGGAAAAAGCAAGAAATATGCCCATAAACCCAAACCTACTAACTCGTCACGAAGTTCTTCATATGATTCATATGGACTTATGTGGACCAATGAGGGTACAAAATATCTTTGGGAAGAAATATGTGTTAGTTGTGGTTGATGATTACTCTAGATTCACTTGGGTCAAGTTCTTAAGGACAAAGGATGAAACTCCAGATATCATCATCAAACTCATCAAACTGCTGCAGGTTCGACTTAACAAAACCGTCCAATTATCGAGCATACAATGGAACGTTTGTCAACAAACAACTTAGTGAATTCTATGAAAGCATTGGAATCAGCCATCAAAGAAGTGTTCCACGAACTCCTCAACGAGCGGTGTAGTTGAAAGACTTAAATCGAACTCTGTTGAAGCCGCTAGAACAATGTTGATTTACTCAAAGGTTCCAATGTTTCTCTGGTCGAGGCAACTTTCGCCCTTTGCATGCTATACACAAAAATCGCTCCCTAATCCACACGCTACATGGAAAAACTCCATATGAACTTGTCCACAATAAAAACCTAATCTCTCATTCCTTCGTGTGTTTGGTGCATTGTGCTATCCAACTAATGAGGGTCAAGACTTAGAGAAACTTAGGGCTAAAGCTGACATTGGAGTATTTGTAGGATACGCACCAAACAAAAAGGGATACCGAATCTATAACAAAAGAACCCGAAATATCATGGAAACCATTCACGCCACGCTTTGATGAGCCGACGGTCAAATGGCTCTGGACAATCCACCAGTACCCGCACTTCAAGACTGTCCCATTGGTTCATCTCTTGTTCCAAACTCTACTCAAGAAACTCCATATGTACCTCCATCGGAAGATGATGTAAAGAAATTGTTTGATCCTATGTTTGATGAACTGTATGATTCAAACACTAATGAGGTAATGATTCCTACCGCAGAGGATGCTCATATTCCTGTGAATAAAGTCAATCCTTCAGTCTCAATATCTTTAAGTCAAGAAGCACCGCTGCGATCCTTCGCTCATCAACAAATCATCATTCTTCAAATGTACATCATGGAAATGTTTCAGGCATCAATGATGAAGTTAATCCCTTTGCTACTCCTGAGGATGCTCCATTTGAAAACATATTTGCTACTCCCGAATCATCATCAGAACCATCTTCTCAGAGACATCGACTCGCTACCCGGTCAGTTCCTCAACAACTGCCACATGAACACCTTAGAAAAATGGACTCACGATCATCCATTAGACAACATCATTGGAAATCCTCTCGTCCCCAGATCAACCCGGAAACAAATTGCAACCGATGCCTTATGGTGTTTCTTCAACTCCGTACTTTCTAAGATCGAACAAAAAGATGTTAAAACCGCCATGAATGAAGACAGCCGGTTCAATGCCATGCAAGATGAAATTCATGAGTTTGATCGACTTGATGTATGGGAGTTAGTACCGCTCCGGTGTGCTATGATTATAACTCTCAAATGGATCTTCAAAGTAAAACTTGATGAGCATGGTGATGTGTTGAAAAACAAGGCTCGATTAGTTGCTAAAGGATATCGTCAAGAGGAGGGTATAGACTTTGAAGAATCTTTTGCTCCCAGCTTTGCTCGAATCGAGGCAATCGAATCTTCGGCTAATGCTAGTAAGAACATGGTAGTGTATCGATGGATGTAAAGACGGCATTTGAGCGGAGATCTTAAAGAAGTCGTCTCACGTCACCAACCCGAAGGATTTGTGAATCAAGAGCATCCTACTCACGCTTATCGTCTCGAAGAAGGCTCTCACGGTTTAAAGCAAGCTCCAAGGGCATGGTATGATACATCGTCAAAGTTTCTTCTATCATCGGATTCAAAAGGAAAGCAGTTGATCCTACATTGTTCACCGAAGTCGCAAACATTTAACTCATGTTCAAATTTATGTTGATGATATTATTTTTGCCGGTGACCCAATGGAATGTTATCATTTTTCTAATGAAATGAGTTCTAAGTTTCAAATGTCAATGATGGGACAAATGTCATTTTTCTTGGGATTACAAATTTCACAAAGTCCTCGGAGGCATTTTCATAAATCAATCTAAATATGCAACAGAGATTTTAAAGAAATTTGAATTTGATTCAAGTGACCCTGTTGACACCCCCATGATTGATCGAACCAAACTAGATGAGGACCACTCGGGGATCATGATTGACCAAACGAAATATCGTAGTATGATTGGATCCCCGATGTACCTCACGCTAGTAGACCGTACATATCTTGTTATTTGTTTGCATGTGTGCTAGATACCGGCTAAGCCTACTAAAAAGCACCTTGAAGCGGTTAAGCGGGTCTTTCGGTATCTCCAAGGAACCATCAATATGGGACTATGGTACCCGAAGGACACCGGTATGTCACTAACGGCCTATGCGAGATCCGATCATGCGGGTTGTCAAGATACCGTCGAAGTACATCCGGAGGTGCTCGGTTTGGGTGATAAGCTTGTGAGATGGTCTTCAAAGAAGCAAATGAGTACTTCTATTTCATCTACAGAGGCTGAATACATAGCCATGTCATCTTGTTGTGCTCAAATCTTATGGATGAGATCTCAATTATCGGACTATGGCTTTGAATTCAACAAAATCCCTCTGTACTTGATAATAAAAGTGCTATTGCTCTCTCATGCAACAACGTTCAACACTCAAGAGCAAAGCATATCGACATTCTACATCATTTCATCAGGGAACAAGTGGAAAAAGGTGTGGTGGAACTATATTTTGTGAGGTCTGAATATCGGTTAGCGGACATCTTCACCAAAGCTCTTCCAAGAGAACGCTTTGAGTTTATTCTTCCACGTCTTGGCTTGAAAAGCCTTCAACCAGATACTCAAACGCGTCTTGAGAGGAAGACGAGGAGTAAAGGTCTATCTTCATCTATCTCTTGTAAATACTTATTCGAAAAACAAAATACAAAATTATAAAACCTTCAAAATCCATAAAAATCTAAAAAATTCGAAAAATCTTCAAAAATATTGTCTTTTTGTCATGCGTTTTTCTCGGTTCGATAATATCTACGGTCTTTGTGCTGTCATTCAAAGAATGACACGGGACTTTAGATGTTGTTCTAATTTAAAAAAAAAAAAAAAAAAAAAATCAAAAAAATCAAAAAATATTTTGGGAGAAAGAGAAACAATGGTTTATTGTCATTTTAGTGCAATAACCCGGTTTTTTAAAAGAAAGAACAGAGCCATGTTTTACCATGTTTTCAAATTCCATGCTCGGATTCTATAACATTTATCTCTCACGAAAACTAAATGCTTTGAAAAATAACTCGGTCTCTATTTTTGATAATCATCGGGACTTATTTGTCAAAATCTCTATATCTCAATCAACAACCTATGTCATTGATTGAGGGGGAGAATGATTTCAATTAAATTAAAAGTTATTTGGCATTAAATTGTTTTCAAAAGATGTACATGCATGTTTAACCAATGGAGTTTAAAATCTCAACATCGATCCTTATCGGTTAAAACGCTTTCATAATCAAGTCACAATTCTCCTTAAAAGCTTTCAAAATCAATTTAAATCTAAGAAGATCACAAATCTCAAATGTTTTAATAATTGTGATCGGGGAGAATTGTGATTTAAATAGGATTTAAACCGATAATCGATAAATGGTTTCTTAAGTGATTAGCATGTTTGCCTCCCCGTAAGTGACAAACGATTTCAAATTTTCCATGCACATGTTGAGGGGAGCATCTATCTTAAACCTATGATTTGAAACGTGATCACTTATCTCAATGTGCAGGTTCCTTCTAGTATGTGTAAAACTCTTTTCAAACCTCGAGGCACATATTGAGGGGAGCAAAATCATGAAAACCTCATCCTTCCCCAAAATGCTTTATCTACTTGATTTGATTAGGGAAGTGATGTTGATATTTTTAGAAAATGGTAATCAAAGAAGTTAATTCTTTCTCTTGCCTCCGTGTGCAAAACAATTTCAAATACTTGATGCATGTTGAGGGGAGCTCTTTTTCTAAAAATATCAAAACAATTCAGGTACAAAATGCTTTGATAATATATCACAAGTATCTTGATTGATTTTCAAATGGTTTTCAATTGGTTCCTATGGCGGATGAACAATACCAAAAAGACCGACCAACTTTACATTATGTATGGTGATATAAGGATGATAAGGTTAGGTATGTGTTCCCATGATCCGCCGAACGGGAGGATCTACCGGGGACTATCCACTAGATAGTGTAGAGTTCTTAGGTATGATGATAAAAGGAGAAAAATGAGATATGGGAAGAGTGCGGACTAAGGCTGAGCTAGTAATCTTGGAATAAACCCAACAAGGTTCTAGCTATGAAGTCTCGGTAAGCAATCGGGGTTGAAGAATTAATAAGAATTGAATGAGAAAAGGGTGAAAACAAATAGCCCTCCATTTATTCAACCTTAGGCGTAAACGGGTTCAATTCATATGCTCTTGATGGTAACATCGGTATTGAAGACAAGGCGTCATGGACCCGGTGACGACCGCACTTCAACTTTCCAAACCACTCAAGTTCCTCTTAAAAGGACTTGTTTCATTCTCACGGGAACCGACATTATCTATCGACTTTCTCTTAGAGATTGTTGATATTGAAGAAGGAGACCCTCTCCCTAGTCTCCGATATAGGATCCAAATATGCACAAATTGAGTCTAGAGCCACGAGATCATCAATAAATCTCATTAGGACACTTTCAATGAAGACTCTGTTTCACACAATGTGGAAAGAGAGATTATATCTTGAGTCCTACGCATTATCCTTGTGGTATTGCGAACATCCGAGTGATGTGTTTACATATTCACACCGTGAAGATGGAAAGCCTTACGGAGCCAACATCTAACAAGCTCCCCGGTAGGTGGCATGTGAGATCTATTATCTGATCAACCATGTGACAACCGAACGAAACAATGGGGTGATTCAATCTTTTGAATCAATCACGGTTCAGGTTATGGATTGACGGATACCTTTGAAAAACCGGTCTTTGTGCTTTAAAACTCTTTTCATTAGCATGTCGACCGTGTACTAATTTTTCAAATCAAAAGGTGTTTTATGATTGATAATTGATTTTCATTAAAACCTTCACGGTATTGCAAAAACAATTTCTATTGAGCAATACTCGATTGTTTTTCAAATATCTTTTCATCAATCGGTGGACTCAAATTATTTGGTTCACTCACTCCGTGTTGTCTTCTTTGAGATGTTCGGTTTGAGAAATTTAGAGCGCCGCGAAACCCCGTCAAGGAAATTCTTGAATTATACGATCGCAGGCGTGCTTTGTATGATCAACGAGGAACTGTGGGACGTGTACCTCAATTCAACGAAAGTGATCAAAGACACTTTCGTGCGATTTATTGCTAAGCCGTTGTATGCAGTACACGACGCGGCGTTTGCTTTTGTAATGAAGCGGTCAATTCATAGCCGCATGCTCACTTAACACATTCATCTCAAAAGAAATCATGATTAGTGCATCAATGACTCTGATATTTTCACTCCATGCTCGCTTACGGCTGCCGCCAATATCATGATTCAACAAATGCTTCCGCTACTCGATGAGAAGATATCATGATCCAGAATGTGAGCATGTCGGTCCTAAAGTCACAACATCACATAATACCAACACCACAAAGGATGTCACGAGAGATTTTTAATGGTGATAATCTCAAATAATGGCTCAAAATTATTATCACGTGGATCGATAAAGACCTCCACTTGATGTAACCAAACATGCAATGTGAAGAATCAATGACTACGAGCTTAGGAACAAAGGACTACATCAAGAATGCAAGAACAATTGTTAATGTCATATCTGCTTGTATTCAATGTAATTTTAGTGCATGATTGAGGTGACCTCCCTTAGGGGAGATTGTTAGGAATTAGAAATTCCGGTTATTAAAGAGTCGGTCACCTCAAGTATATGTAATCGTTAGAGCTTCGTAGTCGTAGTTATTTAAAGTTAAGTAGTATTTAGTTAAGTAACACCTTGGAGGACGGACGGGTCTTTACCCACTGTATGCCTGACGATCCACGCCGATGTGTGGCGTTTGATTGTAAGACTATAAATACTCTCTACCTCCCAAGGTAGAGAGTTGGAGCTCATAATAATATCTTTCACTTTCTCTCACTAAGTTCCCTAAACCTCTAACTTTCTCTCTCTAGAATTCCATCTATACGCTACCTTGTGTTAATGTTATGATGTGTATGTGAAAAGTTATATCTTACACATCAAAGATCCAATCATGGACCTGTACAACTTCTGATTAACTCTTGTACTTCCATCATCAGGTAGTAAGGGTTTCTGAGTTTCCATTGGTGTACTAGCACTTTTCATCCGAAACCCAAACTTCTTCAAGACATCTCACATACTTGTTGATAATGAAGATGTACCATCAGATTTTTGTCAACCTCAGAGCCCAAAAGAAAGTGAGTTCTCCCATAGAACTCATTCAAACTTATCATGCATAAGCTTCTCAAAATATTTGCATAGTTTTATTGGTTGAGCCAAAGATGATGGCATCTACATAACCTCAAACTTAAAAATATCATCTTTGTTTTCTTATGAACAAAGTTTTATCAATAACCTCTTTAAACCCATTGTCCATCAAATAAGTGGGCACTCATACCATGCCCTAGGAGCTTGATGCAAACCATACATAGCTTTCTCACCCCGTAGACCTGTCAAGATGATCAGATCTTTCAAACCGTGAGGTTGACAGACATAAACCTCCTCATCAATTGTGCCATACATAAATGCACTTTTAACATCCATTTGATACACCACAAAGTTTTTAAATGAAGCATAAGCTAAAAAAACAATCTAGCCTCACTGCAACTGAGCAAATACTTCATCATAATCCAAGCCTTCAGCTTGTGTGTATCCTTGAGCAACCAACCTTGACTTGTTCCTCACAACAATACCTCTTTCATCCCTTTTGTTTCTAAACACCCATTTTGTCCCAATGGCCTCTTACCATTTGAAGTTCTACCAATGTACAAACCTCTTGAAGTTTGAACTGAAGAAGCTCCTCTTGCATTGATTCTACCCAACCTTCTTCAGATAATGCTTCTTCAACTCCTCTTTGGTTCCTTTTTGAGACGAAAAACAAGCAAAACAGCAATTTTGCGATCTTTATGATCTGCTTTTTTGTGAAGAGATCTTGCAAAGAACCCATGTTCGTGAAAGGGTTCTGTGTTTTAACCTTGCTCTTGGTTGAACTGGAGTATTCAAATTCCCAAGTATTTGTTCCTTGGGATGAATCTTGTGTATCCTTGTGGAGGTAATAGGACTTTCATGAATGACATGTTCCAAATTAGTTAAATCAGCATTAAAGAAATCATCCATATCATCAGTAGGAGTATCAATTTCAATCAAAGCAGCATATCAGATTATGTGGATACTCCTCCTCACCATGTAATGGCTTTGCATGTGGTCCATAGAAAGTACTACTATCAGTACTTACATCCGGGATTTCACTTGTAATGATAGTGGTAGAAGATGTTGGCTTAGCAGTGGTTGTATTAACTCTATCCGTGCTTATGTTTGGCTTATCCTGCTTGCAGTGCTTTTTCTTCTTTTTAATTTCTTCTACCAACACTGAATTATCTTTCAATAACTCATCCTTATCTTGATGATGAGCACTATTGCCTCCATTATTCAAGACATCATCATCAGTGGGACCTTGCTTATCAATGATGGGTGAGACAGAACTAGCTTTCCACTTTTCAAACAAATAGAACTCTTGAGGAGAATCACTAGAAATTGCTTCTTCACCGAACTTTTGAGTACCGCGATCAACATTAGTGGAAGTTCCCGCAATGATAGGCTCATAATTCATAGATTTGGTTAGCATATCAATGTTAAACAAAATGGCCAGTCCTTTGGTCTCAACACTAGAGTCTTTTCTTTCACTGAATGAACATGTAGATTCTTTTCAACAATTCTAGTCCTCCTATTGTATACTCTAAAGGCTTTACTATTTGATGAATAGCCTAAAAGTATCCATCATCACTTTTCTTTGAAACTGCCCAGGTAGTCTATGGTATTCAAGATAGTAACAGGACACCCAAAAGGTTTTAGAAATGCAATCATTGGCTTTCCTATCATGTAAAGTACCATAGGGGTCTTGTTATGAGGCTTCACTCCTTATCTTCTATTCTGCACATAACATGGCTTAATGTACTCTTCAAAATTTCAAAAGGTTGTAACTTAGACTGCACAACATAGTCCTAGCGCCTTAATTAGTGTTCTATTTTTCCTTTCAGCTACCCCATTTTGTTGTGGTGTTCTAGCAACACTAAACTGCTTTTCTATACCTTTATCTACACATGATTCATCACAGCATTCTTAAACTCAGTTCCATTATCACATCTGATTATCTTGACTTTATGATTCACTAGATTTTCTATCTTAATAATGAAACTCTTGAGAACTTCACTAGTTTCACTCTTAGCAGCCAAAAAGTAAACCAAAAAAAATCTACTATAATCATCAGTGATAACTAAGCAATACTGCTTATGGTTCAAACTCTTGACAAAAGTAGGTCCAAATAAGTCCATATGAAGCATAAACATTGGTTGTGAAATGGTGTTGGATGTTTGGACTTACAAGAAGCTCTATGTTGTTTCCTTTCTGACAAGCCACACACAGTTCCTTACACTCAAAAACCTTAGAAGGTAACCCTCTCATGTGACAATCAGTACTTTCAGGTCATTTCTCGACACGATTCATGTCTCATTATTTCAACATTTTTAGTAAACTTGGTTTACTTGTTTCAAATTCGCGTAACCTGGGAGGTTTAGCGGCGAATTCATGATCATGACATCACGTACATTTCATATGGACTATGATTAGTCTACACTTCATTGACATCATGTGCATATCATTCATTCATTCACGACATTTCATTTCCTATTTTACGCGTGATTTTTATGTTTAATAAATTTTTATCGCGTGAGTTTTTATTTTAAATATTTAATCCGTTACTTTCAAAAATGATCCCGAGGTATTTTTAAACTTACATTTAGCCTATAAAAACTATATTTTTAGTTTTCCTAGTGTTTCAAATTTATTTGGTATATTAGTCGTTAAAATTTAATTATTACGTGCTTTTTCAAAACTACTCGATAATTTATATATCGTCAAATTTCACAAGGAAATATTTTTACAATTTTTATCACCTCAATACAATCTATTTTGACTTTAAAAACTTACTTGTACATCTCTACACAAATTCTTACACTTTCCTTTACAAATAATACAAGTTATACAAATATATATACAAGTAAAGTTTATAAAAAAAAAATATATATATTTTTGAGACAACCTCCCAAAACCGCCATAGGAGGGGTGTTAATAAATGTTGTATGGTTTGTGATTATCCATGTCTCTACACAATCTTAAAGTCTTACTACCTTTTCTTTTATTTATCTCATCCTCTCATAGTTAACAAGTGTAAAATAAAACTTTTTCTCTCTTCTTTGGGGCTCTCCAAAACCGGTCACAACATCAAGTTCACAAGGGATCAAGTTTTTGCAAGATCAAGTGTTATTACAACCTAGTATATCCTTTATTGTGTTTGAAATAAAACCAAGGATATTTAAGTTAATCCTTGTTACCTACACCTCATCATTTCTCTTGTAAGCATGTTTTTATCATTTTTATGTTTCCTCTTTCATTTCATATGTTTCTTATCATTTTTGGAGTTATGCATGTTATGTGATTTATACCATTTTCTTATGATTTTAGAGTATATATATACATATTGGTCATCCTATAATTATCCCATGGTTTTGGTTGGTCTTGATGTTGATTAGGAACCCATGACACCCTAAGAAGGTGTATGGTAGGATTAGATTAGTTTCGGAGTTGATTTGAAGGGATTAGAATAGGTTTTGTCCGGGAAAAACTATTTTCGATAACTATATATTATGTTCTGTCCTTGTTTCATTTTTCTGGAAAATCCGACAGTAGGCACGACTTTTTGGCCTTGATTTTTAGAAAATATACTTTAAAACGAATCCGTGGCCGCTTGAACGGATAAAAACGGACTTATAAAGAAGAAGTTATGGATTTTTGAAGTTTGACGACGAAATATATTATTTTCTGGATTTTCAGCAAACTGTTTTTAGTTTGTTCGGGTCAAAACGAGCCTTAAGCTTCAACAAATTATTTAACTTCTCAAAAATATATTAGTATACTTTGATACGAAGCTAAGGACATAATAAACGTAGAAAACGGATTTGAAACGACAAAGATATGCACTTTTCTTAAACTTGCCGTAACTAATTTTCTGCACACTATTGGCCAAAAACCACCATCTTTAACCCTTATTATCTTTGTGTCCGAGACCTTTTGAACGAAAACTCCTGAACTGAAACTTTTAGATATGGATACAAACTTTCCAAAACAGTTTAAGTTCGTCTCTAACGATCGACGCACCATTTTTTACGATTGTTTTTCCGAGCCATTTTGGTAATTTCTGATTTTTTCCAACGACATTGTTTTGCGACGAAAAGTGGTAATTTCACCAAAAATCATTATAAAACCATTGTAGAATGACATTTTGACGTAAAAACATGTAAAGTCATTTTTGATTGGTCAAGGCGTCCTAGTATTTTCGACGTCAGTAATATTTTCAAAAGGGTCGTAAATGGTATAAATAACATATCAAGTGCATGCATAACATTACATTGCCTCCACGACATATCATATCATTGATAATAGGTCCCGGTTGACGATACATTAAACCTCTGTACTCACTTTGCCGTTATTCCAGTTTATCCAAGTGAGTTTTCATAGCCCCGTTTTACATGCTTTCGATTATTTTCAAACCCACGGGGAGAATACATTGCACTACATTTTTCTTTGTATGATACCAAGTATGTTAAATTCATTACATTGCTTAAGTTACCACATATGCCAATTTGAAAGTCCCCATTTCCTGAACCATGAACCGTTAATCTTTTAAGCGAGGATGAGTGGATAGATCTATCGAGGGTGACGCTTCCATCCGGGTTGGTGAATCCCAACCAGGAAAACGGATGCATTTCATTTGATTTCATTACGGAGTTGTCTGGCAAACATTCCGTGGAGGGGCATACATAATTGATCGCTCTAGTTTCGTGGTCATGGGCTTAAGGCAATTGTAACATTATTTTTACGTGACTTGATTGTCATGCATGCTAGATACTTGTGTAGTGTGATAAAACATTTACATATACCTATGATTTCTCACCAACATTATTGTTGACCGTTTTTAGCAATGTATTTTCAGGTAATCGAGGTATTATCATCATGACATGGTTTAGAGACCTACATTTTGAGTCGCGGCGTCGACTTACATTATGTACAGAATATGGCAATTTATTTCAAAACATCGTTTGGATTTGTAACATATTTGTATTTCCGCAAACTTTGTAAACCTTTTGGGAACCGATGTTGTACTGAATGTTTTTATTATAATATCCAACGATGTGATTTTAAAACGGCACTTTAGGTCGTTCAATATAACTGTGATGTGGTGCTATGACAAGTCAATCCCCAGGGAATTCTCCGCGAAAACAGGTAAATTGGGTGTGACAGATGAAAAACCAGAGCTAGTTATAGAGAACTAGGTTGCATCATTGACCCTAGACTATAGCTACATTATCATAGCATCTCATCATTTCATCATATAGTGCATATTCACTTTTCATGGATTCACTTAGTTGATTCGAGATTATTTACGTATTTACATCGTTGTCACAGAGATCTTCCCATCATCCCATTATACTCGCATCATCTTTGACATGGAGAATGCCTTGTCATTCCTTTATCACAATTTTAACATCGTTGACTCAACACCGATAACATCGACGATGACACTGAGACCTTTCAGAGGACGGTTGCACCTACACCATCACGATCACTATTGATTCACCTGAGAATCGACAATTTTATCACTTGGGACATCATACCATTGGGTAGAACCTATAGGCTTAGTCCTAATGAACCTACTTTCTTAACTCACCACAAGGATTCCATTATCATCATTGTCATTATTTTCCTCATCATTATCATTTCGAGCACCATCCGCACTATACATCTCATACACGATACTCATACACTGACTTGCAGCTTGGGAAGCTGCATGATTTTACCAACCATTACCACCTACCACTAAGACTATAGACACTACACCATCTCATAGGTTTGAGGAATGTGAGAGTTCTAGGGCTATTGTTGCTAGACCGCCTACTACTCCTACACTTGAAACACGATTAGACCATCAGTAGAACAACAGATAAGAAGCACCTTTCTAGCTAATGTAATCTTATCATTTATTATCTATGATACATCACTACTTTACTAGGGGTTAGGCAACTTTATTCTCACCAATTAGTAGACTATTAATACTCGATAAGGTTCTCCTATGTATCCTACAAACCATCCAATAAATGTTATTCCAAATTATCCTGCTATTATTTCATAAAATTATTTCACTTGATTTTATTTCAATTATTTCACTATCCTCGTAAACGTTGTTTCATAAAGTTTTAAGCAAGTTGTTTTATTACCAACTTATCAATTGGTTTCAATATTTTATCAACTATTTAATATACTCAAAGCGAAACGATTTTCATGTTACTCTGAAAAAAATTATTGAGCCATTATCTTACAAAACAAAACGTTGAATACCATCTAAAACTTCGGAGGAACATAATACTATTTCAACAAAAACAAGCATCACATCATTTGTCCTTAATTATACATGGCCTGATCACCTATGTATAATTCAGGAAGAATTATGTCATGAAAGTAACAAGCATCATTTCAAATCTCCTAACAACAATTCTCATTTAAAAGCAAAGTTTTATAATCAGATAAATCGTGCATAAACATTTCTTTTTGTTAACACTCTATAGGTGCTTACGCCATTTATCTTTCACTCAACCGATAAATTAGGATTTGACGAGTGACATTTTAGGAAAGACTTCCTATACATCGTGAAGAGGATTTCTCGATACAAGAAAACAATGGAAGGATTTTGGAATTACCAACAAGGACTAGAACTAGGTGGTAGGATGATTCAAAACCCAACAAAAATCGTAAGACATCACGAGACTTTCCGAACCACTATTTTGGGTTAGAATCCAAACTCTATCATTCCAAAAGTATTAGTTAGACCGAGTTACGAGATTTAGTACGAAGTATACCCACGAAGCAACATTATAGGGATATATCAAGTTTTCTAACTCGAGATCAGAGAACACTCTGTTAAGCATGGCCTCAACAATAGGTGAACTTCCCAACAATGAGTTTTCCTTAAAGGAAAATTAAGTTAAATTAAGGTTATCGATATAAACTTCCCCTAAGGCATTGTGTCCTCTAGAAATTCCAAGTAACCTCACCTCTATATCAAGAGATGTCACAGGTTTGAACATGTCGGACAATCAATGATTCCTCATCTACAAGTGAAGCTAGAACAGACATTCTTCTATAGTATAAGCGATATCTATTTTCTTGCAAGCATGATAACAATATTAGTGATGAACTACTTTTGGAAGCACCCAATATCGGAACGATTCTTGAAAACCAACCACACTAGACGTATCATACAACGTCGAATTAGCTAATGGTAGCATAGTTAGCACCAACACCATTGTCCGCGGTTGCACATTCAATTTTCTGAATCATCCCTTCAACATAGACCTTATGAGAGCTCGTAGTTTCGACATTTGGCATGGATTCTAAGCATCACGCAAAGATCATTTGTGATGAGAAAGTTCTATCTTCCTTATAACGCTTAAAACTTTGATTATTCGTGGGGAACGGTGGAACTAGACTTAGTATCATTGAGTATCAAAACGGAGAAGTACATTAAGAAAGGTGTTGCTTTCTTAGCTCATGTAACCGAAAAAGTCGGAGAAGGCGACTTGAAGATGTTCCTATTGTTCGTGAATTTTCCGCTATTTTGGATTTACCGACTTCCACCGCACGCCAAGTAGAATTTCAAATTGACTTAGTGCCCGAGCGCACTACCATTGCGAGATCGCACTGCCAGCGCCATCCGAAATGCAAGAATTGTCTAGTCAATTGCAAGAGCTTCTAGACAAAGGATTCATTAGGCCGAGTTCCTCTCCTTGGGGAGCACCGGTCTTGTTTGTGAAGAAGAAGGATGGATCCTTCCGAATGTGCATAGATTATCGAGAATTGAACAAACTGCTGAAGAATCGTTACCACTCCCTAACTGATGACTTGTTCGATCAATGCAAGGTTCTAGTATTTACTCCAAGATTGATCTTCGATCGGGTTATCATCAACTTCGAGTTCGGGAAGAGGATATTCCAAACAGCCATGAACACTTACGGTCATTACGAGTTTCAAGTGATGCCGTTTGGATTGACTAATGCACCGGCGGTATTCATGAATCTCATGAATAGAGTTTGTAAGCCGATGGACAAGTTTGTTATAGTGTTCATTGACATCTTGATCTACTCCAAGAGCAAAGAAGAGCGGCATACTGGCGATGATTTGGGCAAGGCTACTCAAGAATGAGAAGTTGCCAAGTTTTCGGGTGTTTTGGAATCGCAAGTGTAATTTTGGTCACGTCATTGATAGTCATGGACTACAAGTTGATCCCGAAGATTGAGGCCGTGAAGGGGCTACCAACGAATCCTACCAAATCGACATTTTAGACTATAGCGGATATTACCGGTTGTTCATCAAGGTTTTTCGAAGATAGCAAGACCTTTGACCAAGTTATTACGACAGAAAAAACAAGAATACGAGTGGGAAAAGAAACAAGAAGTTGCTTTTCGTTGTTGAAGCAAAAGCTTTGCAGTCGCCAATTTTGCACTACCCGAAGGCATTGAGAACTTTGTTGTATATTGCGACGCGCCAAAGGACTTGGGGCTGTTTTAATGCAAACGAGAAGGTGATAGCGTATGCTTCTCGACAACTTAAGACGCATGAGAAGAACTACACAACTCATGATCTGAGTTAGGAGCGTGTTTTGCACTCAAGATTTGGAGACACTACCTCTATGGTACAAAGTGCAAGGGTGTTTACCGACCACAAGAGTTTGCAATATATTCTTGATCGAAGGAGCTTAATATGAGGCAACGTCGTTGGTTGGAATTACTTAGCGACTATGATTGTGAAATCAAGTATCACCCGGGAAAAGCCAATGTTGTGGCTGATGCTCTTAGTCGGAAAGAGAGGCCTAAACCTTTAAGAGTTCGATCATTGGGAATGACGATTATTTCTCCTTTACCATCGAAAATCCACGAAGCACAAGTCGAAGCACTTAAGGAGGAAAATCGACCAAGTGAAAAGCTTTATGGTATGCCCGAAAGCGCAAATGGTTTTGTAAAGAGAGCGGATGGAGTACTATGTTTCAAGGATAGAATGTGGGTTCCATTGCATGGCGGAATACGAGAATTGATTATGCATGAGTCGCATAAGTCAAAGTATTCTATTCATCCGGGATCGGATAAGATGTATCAAGATCTTAAGAAGCTTTATTGGTGGCCGAACATGAAAGCGGAGATTGCCACGTCACGTTAGCAAATGCCTTACACCGTGCTAAGGTAAAGTCAAATATCGAAGCCTTCAGTTTACTCCAACAACCAGAAATTCCTCAATGGAAATGGGAACGCATTACAATGGACTTTGTTACGAAACTTCCTAAGACATCGGGAGGTTCCGACGCTATTTGGGTAATTGTTGATCGCCTTACCAAGTCAGCCCATTTCATACCGATTAGAGAAACTTATTCCATGGAGCAACTCACTAGACTTTATGTCAAGGAAATAGTCTCGAGGCACGGAGCACCAATTTCTATCATTTCCGGCAGAGATAGTCGATTCACTTCAAACTTACGAATTCATTGCAAGATTCATTCGAACCAGATTAGAGATGAGCACAAAGATATCACCCACAAACCGTGGTCAAAAGTGAAAGGACAATTCAAACGTTAGAAGATATGCTGAGAGCATGTGTTATTGATTTTGGCAATGGTTGGGCTAACCATTTGCCATTGATTGAATTCTCGTACAACAATAGTTATCACACCCGTATCAAGATGGCACCATTTGAGGCACTCTATGGTCGTAAGTGCCGATCACCTATTTGTTGGGCCGAGGTAGGAGACGCACAACTTCTCGTCCAGAAATGGTACGGAAACCACGGAAAAGATCGTTCAAATTCGTGATAGACTCGAACGCAAGGAGTCGACAGAGAAAAGTTATCGCGGATGTTAGACGCAAGGATTTGGAATTTCAAGTAGGGGACAAAGTTATGTTGAAAGTATCGCCTTGGAAGGGCGGGTACGCGTTTTGGAAAGCGTGGAAATTGAACCCGAGATACATTGGACCATTCAAGATTTTGAGCGAGTTGGTCCGTAGCTTATCGCCTTGATCTTCGTCGAACTTAGTCATGTGCACAAACGTTTCACGCTTCAAACTTGAAGAAGTTTCTTTCAGACGAATCGCTCGTTATTCCATTGGCCGAAGTTCAGCTTGACGACAAACTCCATTTTGTGGAAGAACCTGTAGAAATCATGGACCGCGAGGTCAAGCAGTTGAAACAGAGTCGTATTCCTATTGTGAAAGTTCGTTGGAATTCTCGACGAGGTCCTGAGTTTACTTGGGAGCGGGAAGACCGGATCGACGCAAGTATCCTCATCTTTTCGCCGACACCGTTAGACCTAGCAACGATTGAATTCAGGGACTGAATTCCTTTTTGGATGGGCGAATGTGACAATCCGTACTTCCAGGTCATTTCTCGACACGATTCATGTCTCATTATTTCAACATTTTTAGTAAACTTGGTTTACTTGTTTCAAATTCGCGTAACCTGGAGGTTTAGCGGCAAATTCATGATCATGACATCACGTACATTTCATATGGACTATGATTAGTCTACACTTCATTGACATCATGTGCATATCATTCATTCATTCACGACATTTCATTTCCTATTTTACGCGTGATTTTTATGTTTAATAAATTTTTATCGCGTGAGTTTTTATTTTAAATATTTAATCCGTTACTTTCAAAAATGATCCCGAGGTATTTTTAAACTTACATTTAGCCTATAAAAACTATATTTTTAGTTTTCCTAGTGTTTCAAATTTATTTGGTATATTAGTCGTTAAAATTTAATTATTACGTCGTTTTTCTTAAAAACTACTCGATAATTTATATATCGCTCAAATTTCACAAGGAAAGTATTTTTACAATTTTTATCACCTCAATACAATCTATTTTGATTTACTAAAAACTTACTTGTACATCTCTACACAAATTCTTACACTTTCCTTTACAAATAATACAAGTTATACAAATATATATACAAGTAAAGTTTATAAAAAAAAAATATATATATTTTTGAGACAACCCTCCCCAAAACCGGCCATAGGGGAGGGGTGTTAATAAATGTTGTATGGTTTGTGATTATCCATGTCTCTACACAATCTTAAAGTCTTACTACCTTTTCTTTTATTTATCTCATCCTCTCATAGTTAACAAGTGTAAAATAAAACTTTTTCTCTCTTCTTTGGGGCTCTCCAAAACCGGTCACAACATCAAGTTCACAAGGGATCAAGTTTTTGCAAGATCAAGTGTTATTACAACCTAGTATATATCCTTTATTAGGTTTTGAAATAAAAACCAAGGATATTTAAGTTAATCCTTGTTACCTACACCTCATCATTTCTCTTGTAAGCATGTTTTTATCATTTTTATGTTTCCTCTTTCATTTCATATGTTTCTTATCATTTTTGGAGCTTATATGCATGTTATGTGATTTATACCATTTTCTTATGATTTTAGAGTATATATATACATATTGGTCATCCTATAATTATCCCATGGTTTTGGTTGGTCTTGATGTTGATTAGGAACCCATGACACCCTAAGAAGGTGTATGGTAGGATTAGATTAGTTTCGGAGTTGATTTGAAGGGATTAGAATAGGTTTTGTCCGAGAAAAACTATTTTCGATAACTATATATTATGTTCTGTCCTTGTTTCATTTTTCTGGAAAATCCGACAGTAGGCACGACTTTTTGGCCTTGATTTTTAGAAAATATACTTTAAAACGAATCCGTGGCCGCTTGAGCGGATAAAACGCGGACTTATAACGAAGAAGTTATGGATTTTTGAAGTTTGGCTACGAAACATATTATTTTCTGGATTTTCAGCAAACTGTTTTTAGTTTGTTCGGGTCAAAACGAGCCTTAAGCTTCACAAATTATTTCGACTTCTCAAAAATATATTAGTATACTTTGATACGAAGCTAAGGACATATAAAGCGTAGAGCGGTTTGAAGCGACAAAGATATGCACTTTTTCTTAAACTTGCCGTAACTAATTTTACGCACACTATTGGCCAAAAACCACCATCTTTAACCCTTATTATCTTTGTGTTCGAGACCTTTTGAACGAAAACTCCTGAACTGAAACTTTTAGATATGGATACAAACTTTCCAAAACAGTCGAGTTCGTTCTCTAACGATCGGCGTACACCATTTTCTACGATTGTTTTTCGGAGCCATTTTTGGTAAATTCATGATTTTTCCGACGACATTGTTTTGCGACGAAAAGTGGTAATTTCACCAAAAATCATTATAAAACCATTGTAGGATGACATTTTGACGTAAAACCATGTAAAGTCATTTTTGATTGGTCAAGGCGTCAAAAGAGTATTTTTCGACGTCGAGTAATATTTTCAAAATTAAGTAAATGGTATAAATATCATATCAAGTGCATGCATAACATTACATTGCAACTCATGACATATCATATCATTGATAATAGGTCGGTTGACGCATTACTTTAAACCTCAGTGTACTCACTTTTGCCGTTATTCCAGTTTATCCAAGTGAGTTTTCATAGCCCCGTTTTACATGCTTTCGATTATTTTCAAACCACGGGGGAGAATACATTGCACTACATTTTTCTTTGTGCGATACCAAGTATGTTAAATTCATTACATTGCTTAAGTTACCACATATGCCAATTTGAAAGTCCCCATTTCTTGAACCATGAACCGTTAATCTTTGAAGCGAGGATGAGTGGATAGATCTATCGAGGGTGACGCCTCCATCCGGGTTGGTGAATCCCAACCGAGGAAAGCGGATGCATTTCATTTGATTTCATTACGGGTTGTCGGCAAACATTCCGTGGAGGGGCATACATAATTGATCAGTCTAGTTTAGGGGTCATGGGCTTAAGGCAATTGTAACATTATTTTTACGTGACTTGATTGTCATGCATGCTAGATACTTGTGTAGTCGTATAAAACATTTACATAAACCTATGATTTCTTACCAACATTATTGTTGACCGTTTTTAGCAATGTATTTTCAGGTAACTGAGGTATTATCATCATGACATGGTTTAGGGACCTACATTTTGAGTCGTGGCGTCGACTTACATTATGTACATTATGGCAATTTATTTCAAAACATCGTTTGGATTTGTAACATATTTGTATTTCCGCAAACTTTGTAAACCTTTTGGGACCGATGTTGTACTCTGAATGTTTTATTATAATATCCAACGATGTGTTTTTAAAACGGCACTTTAGGTCGTTCAATATAACTGTGATGTGGTGCTATGACAGTCAATCCCCCAGGAATTCCATTCCGCTGCAAAACAGGTAAATTGGGGGTGTGACATCTCACTAAGTTCCCTTTAACCAGTTTATTGATTGTTTTGAAATTGAGGTGACCTAATCTTTTATGCCATAACTTAGACTCATCCACAGATGCTTTAGCAAATAAACAAGTTAAGGACCTATTAGGAATTACATCTTTAAGATCAAAACAATATATATTTTCCTTCCTAGGTACCCTAAGTTGTATAAACTTCTCATCAGGCATCTTAAACTCAGGAGACAACACCACACACTCATTTTCACCAAAAAGTACCCAGTTTTTCTTATCACACATTTGAGAAACACGGATAAATTGTACTTTAGTCCTCAGTACCAAGTAGACTTTTTTAAAGTCCAAATTTCCTGTTCTGATTGTGCCTCTTCCAAGTATCTTTCCTCCCTTTGGATCATTGCCAAAAGCCACATATCCTCCATCAAAAGCTTCAAAATCTTCCAGATTGCTCCCATCCCAAGTCATGTGCCCAGAGCAACCACTATCAAAAACTCCTTTGTCTTTTAGCTCATCTTGTAGATTGCCCTGCACATGAAATTAAACAAGTTAGTTCCTTTTGTGGACCCAAGCCAATACTTGACTTGGGTCTGCCTTGTGCATCAATATAATCAAATTTGGTTAGGTCCATTGATGCACAGTTGACATGATGTAAAACCTTGGTCTTAGGTTTCGATTGCCAACTAGCTAAGGCCTTTACAGCATAAAAATGATTCCCAACCACTGTATCGGTTATCACCTTTGGAATTTTTAAAACTTCTTTGTTATCTGTGGTGATTTTTGGCTTATCAGTGGTTTGATTTTGCTTAGCAATGTTTACACTTTGCTTAGCAGTGGTTGGGACCCATTTGGGAGAAGCAGTGACAATTGATTTTGTATTCCCATTCCTCATTAACACGCTTTAGGAATCATGTTTCTGTTAGGATGAGGGTTTATTTTCTTTGAAAAGTTTTGGTGATTTACCCTCCTCCAATGATTCCAAACTTGTGGTCTGTTTTTATTACAATTTCTCTGTAAATGCTCAAAACTACCACATATAAAACAAGCCTTTTTAAAACATTGAAACGCATCACCTAATCTGTTAGAAATTAAATCATTTAAGCTTCTTTGATTACCCCTAGGTTTATATTGTGGCATCTGGTTCCTAGGTATTTCCATGTACTCTACTACTTTCTTGGTAACTTTAGCTCCAAATCTAGGTACAAAATTAGCTTGTCTAGTATCAACTTTCTTAATAGGTTCTAACTTTTCAGGCTGTGTTGATACTTTACTATCTTCCTCGAGAATCCCGATTCCCAATCTTCAATGATGGGAGATTCAGAGGACATATCAGAACTTATCTTAGGTATCTCAGTCTTACTTATTCCTTCAACAGGTTTGTTAAAACTGAATTCACTACTAAATGACAGTTCTTTAGCAGGTGGTGCATGTTGCATAAGAGTAGGTGGTGCCATATTGTTGTATCTTATCCCAGAACCCTTTTTCATTAGATGACTCTCTATAGATTTATGAACTAGATCAGAAGCAAATTGTGTTTTAGCTACCCTAACAACATGTTTTTCTTTATCATCTAGGGCCTTTTGTTTTTCATGCTCTGCTAGTTCAAGTTTCTCTTTAAGCATTTTAATCTCTCTATTTTTAAGATCAATTTCACCACCTAATATATTGATCTTATCAACATACTCAAACTCACATTTAATACAGTATCTAAGCTTCTCTTCCACACTCTCTAGACCAACCCTATAACCTAAGTTATCCATAGTTAGTCTTTCTACTTCTTTCCTCATACTTTCAGTGATAGCTTTTTGAGATTCTAAGTTATCATTACATGATTTAAAAGAGCAAGTAGACTCATTAGATACCTCAGAATCTGAACCAGAAGATGAAGCATAAGCCATAAGAGCAAAGTTATGCTCTTTTGAAGCTTCACTAGCAAGAAAAGCTGCATTAGGTCCTTCTTCAATCTGATCACTCCAATCATAATCACCAAGACCATCTTGAGCCACCAATGCAGAAGAAGGAGCAGACTCTTCAGTGATCTTCTTAACACCTTTAATCCTCTTAGGAGCTCAACATTCCCTTGCAAAGTGACCCTTCTTCTTGCAGTTAAAGCACTCCATCTTGCTTTTGTCGAACCCTGCTCTCCTTTGACCATCATACTTAACTTGTCTTCCAGTCCTCCTCAAAAACTTCCTTGCTTGGAGAGTTAACATTGCCATTTGCCATTGAAGATTAATCTCTTCTAGATCATCGATCAATTTGATCCGGATCTTGATTCAACACAGTAACACTAGTAGTTAAATCAGCCAGAAAAGCACAAATTGCACCATCACTAACATTATCACTAACAGTGGTATTTTTTGCAATAGCCGTGGATATACCATAGGCAGCAGTGGATACCTCATGTGAGCTCTTGTGATTAGTGGAGACAAAAGCAATGTTTGGATTAGCAGTAGATGCACTAGCAAAGTTATTCTCAGACTCATAAACCTTCAAGTTGTTGAAGAGATTATCCAAAGTCATCTTAGGAAAGTCCTTATTCCTCCACACAATTGTATGAATAGCCCATTCAGATGATAGACTCCTAATGAACTTCAAATTAATATCTTCTTGAAGAACCTTATAATCTACTGACTTCAGTTGGCTAATAAGTTTTTGAAGTCTATTGTATGTGCCATCAATCTTTTCTCCACTAAGAGCAGTGAAGGTTTCAAATTGATGCTTAAGCATATTCATCCTGTACTTCTTGGTAGCTTCATTGCCAGCAAACCTTGTCTCAAGAGCATCCAGGTAACTCTTTAGCGATTCATATTGCTCAAAATCCAAAGCATAATCATTGGGTATTCCCATGGAGAGAATACTGTAAGCCTTGATCTCCAGCTTTCTCTTAGCCTTATCAATTTCACTAACAATGGTAATTTCTTTGCCATCCTCACCCTTCTTAGGAAGAGTGTCTCCCTTTTCAACGACATCGAGCATAGTCAATCATGCGAATGTATTGCCTCATTCGCATTCTCCCGATTTGATACTCACCATGCTTGAGCATGGGTACCTTTGAAGCAGTCACCATGTGAGTTTCAGACATCTTATCTTTCCTGAACAAAACTTAACTTAACCTCTTCTTGATTACAGTTTCTAGATCACAAGCTCGGATACCACTTGTTGATCCCAGTTGAGCAAACGATCTAATATAGAAACTGACTTTAGAATAACAACTTATTAAGTATTATGCGGAATTTAACACTTAACCTTAAGAAGAAGAACAGTTAACATTCAACACCTCAATATTATTTATTAATACGAATACTCTTACAGTATTAGGGTTTTGCAACCTTGAAGTGTATCGACTTTAGATATAAGACTTACATCCATCTAATCTAACCTAGGACCTCCTTTTATAAGCCAAGGAGTCCTATACATTATACAATACGTAACCTACAAGATAAATATCTTTTCCATATTTATCTAAAACAATAAACTAACCGACTATACAAAACACTAGCAGTAGTTACAATATATCATCCGTGGTTACACATTACTACTAGCCGCGGTTATCTTCATCCGTGGTTACACTCTTCTGTCCGTGATTCTATCAAGCCTGTCCGTGGTTCCAGTACTTAAAGTAATTCTTGATGCAAGGAACCTAAAACCCAACAAGTCTTGTGGGGTTAAATTCGAGGGTCATCGCGGGATTTATAGGTAAGTTTTACGGGGTGTTTAAGGTGTGTCGGGGAAGTAGAGTTGGGGGTTAGTCATTAGTTGTGTTCACCGAGCCGTGTTAGTTAGCCGTTTGAACCGCGAACAAGGGTAAAGTTTGGCATGTCGAAGTAAGAAATAAAATATGAAACGAAAATTGTAACTGTACATTCAACCATAATGGTTGCATGAATATTATTTTTTATATCTTTCACTTTTAACCCTCACCTTTAGAATGTTGTCTCATGCAAACCTTCGACCTTTATAAATTGGTATTTTACACCTTAAACTATAAGGTTTCTCTTAGTAAGCCTTGAAGTTAATTACTTGTCGCAACTTTAACCTTATACTTTGTCAAATGACATATTAGACCCTAATTTTTGGAAAATTGTTACACTCAACTCTAAATATGATATTGGTAATATTAAGCCTTAAATTTAATAAATTGCCATTGTAATTCAGAAAGTTACTAATTCGGGAAGCTTACTAAAATTGGGATGTTACTAAAAATGAAAAGTCTCGAAAATAGAAAGAAACCCCAAATGTGTAATCTGATTAAAATGAGCTCGGAAGTAATACGTGATTATTAATTCATGTAGATCGTGTGAAGAAGGAGTAGCTTCAGTTTTCTGTGTGCTTCCAATTATTTTGGCTTGCTTTGCATAAGGTACAAATATTCTACCCTTTCTCATTAAGGGTTTACTCTCACAACTTCTCTATCCTTGACTTTGATTCCGTACCTTTGATATGATTCCCTTTGCTATGATTCCTTTGATATGATTCCTTTGATACGATTTCATCCGCCATGATATTCGATCTGCTATCCATTTTGTTATGACATTTGTTATGATATCCGTTGATATTCATTTGCTATGATATGATTTAGTTCTGTTGATATGATTGGTTAAATATGATATGATTATGGATATGCTTTAGAATGATTTGTTGTGTTTGGTTGCCGAGCTAACTAGCCATGGAGGTACCATGGCCATGTCATTGATGCATCAATGGCATGACACTATCTGGGGCGGTGTGATTAGTCCCCGGCGTTCCCTTTATGATATGATATGATATATGTGATCACTTGGCCATTATGAATACGTATGTACAGTCTCAAGCTGGCATATGTATATATGATTTGTTTTGCAGGGAGCGTATGGATGCATCCTAGGTACTCAGTTTAGTTTTGGTGATGTGGTGCGTGTGTGCAATACACCCCCTCACATTTGGGAGCTAGCTACTCCATTTGGTACTTGAGAGGTCTCCCTTCCTTGTGCACTTATGATTTGACGGATTTGATATGATACCGGTAATGATATATGATTTGTAGATTTGGCTAGTGGAGTATCTCCTTTAGTATTAGGTGCTCGGGGCAACATTCTGATTTGGTTATTATATGACTATCTGATATTCTGATTCATTCGTTTGCTATGCCTATTCAGTCATTCAGTTGACTACTTATTCACTCAGTATTCTTATGTGATTTGTTTGACTATCAGACTCATGCTTCAGTTCATTTGGTTGTTATACTCAGTCTTCAGTTCATTTGATTTACTATGCTTTCACTCTATTCCGGTTGGTTGCCAAGCTTATACTTCAGATTACCACTTCACCGTTACCGAGCTATTATATGATTATTGGATTCAAGTGTTTTATATGCTATTATATGATTAATTGGTCCATCTGTTTACCATGCTGATTATGATTTCATGAATTCTCTGTCTACTGTGTTAGTATGTGGTTACCTGATTCACCTGTTATCATGCTAATATCTGATTATCCGCTTACCATGCTGTTATGTGACTATTTGATTCGTCTGGTTGCCATGCTTATATGTAATCATTTGATTTATCCGTTGATCATGTTATACTTCGTTCAGTTATGTCGAGGGCTATGTCTATCATTTAGTAATCTACCTGCAAATTGTGATTTCCATGTTTGTACTTCTGCTTGATGTTTCTGATGCTTATGTTATCGGTTCAACATAGTAATGGATGTTTACCTGACTTGTTGATCCACAATGTTTACACTTCTGTTCATGTTACTGGTTGATGAAGGAATATGGTTCAACTTATGTTACCTTTCTAGTTGACTTGTTTAGTTTGCCATGCTATGTTTTTGTTTAGTTAATTCATTCAATTATGATGTTCGTTTGGCATTCCTACCTGATACATGTGACTACCAGGTTTCTACTGCTGTTAGTATTTCTGTTGGTTATGATACTTGTTCTGTTTAATAACTATGATTGATCTGACTTGTGTGATTGCCATGCTTACATTTTATTCAGTTGCTTCCGCCTGCTTAGAACTCAGCTTAGCTTATATGTATTCTGAATTATCTAATTTATTGTTTTGCCATATTTATGTTTAGTTGATCCGTTGACTGATATGCTTGTTCACTGTTTGGTTACTTATTTTGATTATGATACTTTTCATCAACTCCTCTATTATTATGTTTCGATACTGGTAAGTTTGGTTATTTATATGAGCTTATATTTGTTAAATGATTCGCTGCTTTGCTTTACTTTGGTCTTTTGATTTCTGTTCCTTCTGGATATCTGTTAATATTGTGTTCTGCAGGTTCCTCATTGACTCATAGACTCATTGTGCTCATTCGTTACGATTTTGATATCAGTCTCCTTTGTTTCGTTTTGTATTTTGATTCTGTTTAGCTTTTGTTTTGTTATATCTGTTCACTGGGCTTTTTAAGCTCAGCCGCACTTCTTTTCCATGCGGCAGGTACCAAGTAGGATGCTGGGCTTTGTTGGGCTGAGAGTAGGAGCATTTGAGTGATCCGACTCTAGTTTCCCTTATCATTTTGGACTTATTTGAAGAGCAATCGTTTTGATATTTCATTTCATTTTTGACATATTGGATTTTGTATTGTTCCCTTGTAAGTCATTCGTTTATATGACTTGGTATTTTATTTAATAAGACTTCCGCTTTCAAATTTTTATTAGTATGTTCTGATATGACTCCATAATGTGACATTCGGACCTTTGTCGGGTTGGGGTGTTACACTTGGGATCCAAAATCTCAAAGGATTTGATATTTTTTATCAGGGGAGAATTTGTGATTTAATTATAAAATCTGATAAAAGATGATCTTTTGACTCAAATTTCCGGCTGCTCTCCCATATGTGCTAAACGCTTTCGAATCTCGAAGCACATATTGAGGGGGAGCATTAGAAAAGAAAATAAACTTTTAAGGTACAAAGATTTCTATGTTTCAACATAAAGTACCTTGATTGATTTTCTAATGGTTCCTTAATGGCTTTTGTGATCGTGGATGTACTTCAAAAGAACTCTTTCCTCTATGTGATAAAATGATTTCAAATATCCTACGTACATATTAAGGAGGAGAATTTACCAAGAAAATCAAATGGCTTTTTCTATGAAAATTGTGATCAATAAATTATTTCAAAAAACTCTTGCCTCCATGTGCTAAACAATTTCAAAATCATATGCACATGTTGAGGGGAGCATTTCTAAATGATCAAAACAATTAAGGTACAAAATGCTTTGATTTTATATCACAAGTACCTAGATTGATTTTCCAAATGATTTTTCAATTGGTTTCAAGAAGGAAAGAACAATACCAAAAGACCGACCAATTTACTTTATGCAAGATGTTATAAGGATGGTTAGGTTAGGTATTCGTTCCCACGATCCCGTCAGAGCCGGAGGGATCTACCCAGGGAAAATCCACTAGATAGTGTAGAAGTCCTTAGGTATGATGAAAAAAAGGAGAAAAGTGAGAATATGGAAGAGTGCCGACTGAAACAGAGCTAGTACTGGAACAAACCCAACAAGGTTCTAGTAATGAAGTCTCGGTAAGCACTGAAGGGGTTGAAGAATGAAAAAGAAATAAATGTGAAAAGGGTGAAATGAAATAGCCCTCCAATAATTCAACCTTAGGGCAGAAACCGGGTTCAATACATATGCTACTGGTGTTTACTAAGGTAACAGAGGTATTGAAGACAAGACGTCATAGACCCAATGACGCACTGAACCTAACTTCCCAAGCTACTCAAGTTCCTCTTAAAAGGACTTGTTTCATTCTAACGGGAAACCTACATTATATATCGGCTTTCTCTTAGAGATTGTTGATATTGAAGAAGGAAACCCTCTCCCTAGTCTCCGGCATAGGAAACCAAATGTGCACAATTAAGTCTAGAGCCAAGAGATCATCGACAATATCTCATTAGGACACTAAATTAATAAAGACTTGCTGTTTCACACAATGTGGAAAGTAAGTATAAATTAAGAGTCCTATGCATAATCCTTGTGGTTTTGCCAGAACATCCGAGTGATATCATAAATATTCACGATGAAGATGAAAATCCTTCTAGAGCCAACATCAAACAAGCTCTTGGTGGGTGACATGTGAGATCTTTTCTAAAGATCAAGCTTGTGACAACTGGACAGAAACGATGGGGCGATTCATTCTTGAATCAACCTTGGTCCAGGAAATGAATTGACGAATACTTTAGGAAAAAGCGTTTGATGTGCATATCTTCTTTTCTCTAGCACATCGAATGTGTATTTATATTTCAAACTCAAAAGTATCTCTGATTGAAAAAATACTCTTGGAAAAACCGTTCGATGTGCAAATCTCTTCTTTTCTCTAGCACATCGAATATGTATTCTCTTTCAAATACAAAAGGTATTTTTGATTGAAAATTGATCTTTCTCATAAAACCTTCGTCGTATTGCAAAACTCTTTCTTCTAAGCAATACGCGATTGTTTTCAAATCAATTTCTCATCAATCAGTGAATCTCAATTCGCTGGTTCACACACTCCGTGTTGTCTTCTTTGAGACGCTCCGGTTTGAGAACGGCTAGAGCAGCTGCGAAACCCTGTCAAGGAGATTCTTCGGAATTATACCTGATCACAGGCAGTACTTGTACTGATCAACGGGGAACCGTGGGCCGTGTACCTCAATTCAACGAAAGTGGTCAAAGACACTTTCGTGTGTTTTATTGCTAACTGTTGTTTGCAGGTACATTTGGACGGTTGTAGCTGATCGATATTGAGAAGTCAATTCATAGCCGCATGCTCACAGCATCCACACTTAATTAAAGGAATAATGACAAGTTCCTATCCACATAACCTGGCTAAGATATTTTTATACTATGCTTTTGCTACGCTGCTGCAAATATATTTATCCGGTAAAAGCTTCCGCTACTCTGATGAAAAGATGTCATGATCCAGAAAGTGTGAGCATGTCGGTCCAAAAGTCACAACGTCACATGAAGGCAACACTAAAAAGGGTGATCCAGAGATTTACTGTGGCTGATGATCTCAAAGAAAGCTCAAAGATCATCAAGATTTGGATCAGATCAAAGACCTCCACTTAAAGTACTAAGCAGTCGGACTTTGAAGAATCACAACTCAAGCACAAAGAATGGGGAAAATTGAAGAATTGAAGTCTACGAGCTCATAACAGAAGACAAAATAGAATGCTAGGATTCAAAATGTAAATCATGGGGTGACCTCCCTTAGGGGGAGATTGTTAGGAATTGGAAATTCCATAGTGAAGTGTCGGTCACCCCATATATAATCTAGCATAAGTTAGCTCGTAGACATATCATTATTTACGTTATTTAGTAGTCAATTAGTTAGTTGTTATTTTAGTTATTAGTTTAGTGTAACACCGTGGAGGAAGGACGGGTCTTTACCAACTGTATGCCTGATCCACATCCCGACATGAGGGCATGTAGGTTGTAACTATAAATACCCCTTCCATCCTTGGAAGGGGTGGTGCTTCTTTGATAATCTAACCTTTCTCTTTTTTTATCTCTCTAGAATCACCCTCTCCTCTATTCATCTCTCTAAACATGGCTATCTTGTTTAATCATAATCCTAGACCACCCGAATCATCTAAACAACATAGAATATACAATCCTATAAAATGATGTAAACTACTCTAAACTCATTCAAACCCAAAAACCTTATAAAAACCACTAGAAATCCAAGAACATGAAAGATGAGTGATCAAACCATGGCTCTTGATACCATTTGTAGCATATTGGATTTCAAAAACACATCAAATCATATTACAATGAGGCGTATGAATTGAGTTTTAGAGTGAGAAAGTAAAGAGAGTTGGGAACTTGGTGAGACAAAGAAAAATGATATTATTAAGCTCCAACCCTCTACCTTGGGAGGTAGAGGGTATTTATAGTTTCTTACAAGACACGCCTCCTACGGGCTGTGGATCAGGCATACAGTGGGTAAAGACCTGTCCGTATTCCACGGTGTTACTTAACAAACTACTTATTAACATTACATGACTACGACTAAGAGCTTTCTAATGAATACATATACTTGAGGTGACCGACACTTCAACTACCGGATTTTCAAAATCCTAACAACAATGAAGAAATGGCTATTGTTGCACGCATCCCATGGATCCCTTGCCTGAGGGATCCGTGAGACGCTCACGTTTGCCCATGGGGTTTTAGGTTATGGGTCATAGGGCATGGGTCCTAGACTTTGGACCATGGGTATCTAAGTAGATACAATGTATCTAAAAGATGCAATGCATCTAGACAATGGGTTATGGTTTAAATCCATGGGTTATGGATATGCTCCATGGGTATGGGTCATGGGTTGTGGTTTTTATCCATCCTAATAAACTATTACAACAAATGAAATATTACAACAATTTGTATTAAATGACTATATATGTAGATGCTTTAAAAAAATAACATGTATCCATATAATTTTACTTAAGATAACATTATATTTGTTATCAACAAAACACAAAGAGATCGCTAAATATTAATAAACGTTTTTACGGTTTATTTGTGTTAACAGATGGCATATTCTTTAACCAATCTAAATACATAAAAGATATGCTTAAGAAATTTGGTCTTGAAGACTCAAAACCAACTAAACACCCGTGTCCTTGGACACAAAACTCACTAAGGACGAGGAAGGTGAATCGGTAGATAACATAAAATATAGAGGAATGATCGGTAGCCTACTCTATCTCCCGGCTAGTAGACCCGACATTATGTTTAGTGTTTGTCTATGTGCTCGCTTTCAAGAAGATCCCAAAGCATCACACTTAGAATCCTTGAAAAGGATATTTAGATACATTAAGGGAACGACATGTTTAGGATTATGGTATCTAAAAGGAACGGGTGTAGAAACTATAGTGTATGCCGATTCGGACCATGCTGGTGACTATGTCGATAGAAAAAGTACAAGTGGTATTTATAATTTTGTTGGACATTGTCTCACATCATGGTTTTCAAAGAAACAAATGGCTCTAGCTATCTCAACTACTAAAGCTGAATACGTCTCAGCCGGAAAAGCATGTCAACAAGCTCTTTGGATGAAGCAAGCTCTCGTGGATTACGGAATTCATCTCAACGATATCTCTATACTTTGTGACAACAAAGGAGCTATTGATCTCAGCAAAAATCCGTCCAACATGCTCAAATAAAATATATTGAAATCCGCCATCACTTTATTCGCGTCAATGTTCAAAAAGGAAACATCTCAATTGAGAAAGTATCCTCCGAAGATAACATTGCCGACATCCTAACTAAACCTCTCAAACGAGAACCATTCATTCTCCTTAGACTTGGATTAGGATTAATGGAACCAAACATGTAGTTAAAACATTGTCTAAACCTTAGAACAACCAAAACAAAACAAATTAGCCTAAATCTGCTACTGTTCCCACGACACCAAACAACCAAATGGACAGAACCAAAAATTTGGTGTCATTTGGTCCGTGGTGACAACAGTAGCAAATATTTTAATTGAAAAACATCTTCTTCCTCACAATTCACTTTACCAAAACGAATCAACAACACACCTAACGCATTGTTAAGACTTTTTCTCCTACTAATCACTGAAGTAAACATCAATGTAAGTATCCTAACTACATTACTTATATTAATTCTGAGTCTAGGATTCTAATTTGTGCACAAAACCATTACATGGAGATTATGTATATTCTTGTACAAAACATGAATTCAATTCGCAAATTTCATAACTAGTTACTGAAATTAGGAACTACATTCTCACATTGCATAAACTAATCATGTCTCTCACTACTTAAAAGATAATCACTATAAGGCCTTATTCTAATTAAACAAAAACCCCATGTCAAAATTTTGAAAAGCTTCTCACCTGTAGGAAAACAATTTTTCATTGTTAATACAAATAGAAACGTAAATTTTTCGTCACTTGCACAATGTCTCTTGAATACTAAAGGTAATGCATAACTAATATGCATTCCCGGGTATATTCAAATGAAGCCACATCGAATTAGGACCGTTTGGATTATCTCCCGCCTTTTGCCAAACACCCCCATTAAAAACTATTTTATGCATGAAATGAGTCGAGATAACCGCAACTCCAAATTGTTTTCATATAGGCACACACTAGAACAAAAACGCTAAGTTTGTTTTCATTTTTACTAAGACATATAAATTCTTGCTCATAGGAACAACCATGGTAGCAGCAAAATTCTATGATCACAAGGACACTCTTAACTACATCCCTCAACATCACAAAACCAAGGGCCTCACTAAACACCAAGTTGAAATCTTTACGAGTCTAGAGAGAAGGTACGTGCATGAGGGTAGGACCATTCATCCTTCTTTTGTTGACGGAACTAATCTCCGTCAAGAGCTAGCCACTATCAACTTCGATTGTCTCTTTGACATCGATGAACCAATTTGTCCTAGGTTTGTCCTAGAAATCTATGATAGTGTTGTCTCTTTCACAAATGAGGATAATCAAATGGCTCTTAGGTTTAGGATCAATCAAAATGACTACTCCATATCCCTAAACCAATTTGCTCAAGTGTTAGGAATTCCTAACCGTGGTACATGTGTTTACTCGGATAAGTGGTCACTCACTATCCTTGATGCTATCAATGACCACTCTCGTCCCTACCAAACTCTTTTGGTGGACAAGGACATCATTCGTGAGCACCTTTTAAACGAAAGGGTTGCTCGAACCCGTGTCACTCGAGCGGGAAAGGAAGTAAACCGAGATCCTTACCGTATGGAACTCAATGAGCTCAAGCCCGAATTCAAAAAGTGGGAGGAACTCCTTAGAGCCAATGTCATTAGCACCATATAAATAGAGACTATATCAATGCTTGCCTTTGTCACATGCTCTACAACTTGTCCACTCATCAACCATTCAACTTAGCTTACTACATTTCTAAGAGAATGGTAGATATCCCTACTCAAGGCTCCGTTGCTCTTCCATACGGGAAGCTACTCACCCGTCTCTATAGAGCATTTGCACCCATTCCACCTAGTCCAAAAGGGTTGATGCTAGATTATTCTCTCATCCCTTATATATTTGTGCCCTTGAGTGATGAGCAAGTGGCCAAGACCAAGGAAAAAGGTAAAAGGGAAAAATCTCCAACTCCTTCATCATCATCATCAAATAGCTCCGAAGATGGTCTCCCAAATTCTCGGCTACAACCTAAAGAGTACTATGCATTTCTTCCCGAGATTGAGAATGAACTGGCGGAGTTCAGGCAAACCAAAGGGATGTTCAAGTACCTTGGAAGGATGATGACAAAGATTTACAAAAAGTTGGACATGTAACCACCCGCATTTTCAGGCTACCTTTCATTTTCGAGAATTTACTATTCACATTTACTATTCATTTTCACTATTCATCCGTAAAAATTTTATTTCACATTCTCGTAAGATAAATTATTTTAGTAATATCCTGAGAATTCAACAATCGTTAGATCATCTTCGCAAAAGTTATTAAGAAAACATCGTTACAAAGTTTCATTTTGGACGGTTCATCGTTTAAACATCACGCGCATAACAAAAATCAAGTCTGATAATTTTCCTAACATCAGATAAATTCTTAGATCACTCATGATTAATTTGAGAATTTTTAAGATTTATTTTTATGTTACCAAATAAGCCCTGCGCTGAAAAACTAAACTTACGTTTTAAACAATACTACTTACATCCAGACTTAACGATTCCTGCACTGCGTTTCTAATATGTTTTTGACACTTTTACATTTTTTGGAAAAGTCAAACATATTTCCCTCCTCCTTTGACCATAAAGGATTTAACCTTGTACGTTCTACATTTTTGCATAAATCGCGTAACTTTTAAACTTCGCAAATAACTGTTAAGTTATCCCGCGTATGACGAAAACCACATTTTGACATCTCATATCACTTTTAGACTAATTTTAGTCTACTCTAAATAAATTCACGGTCGTTTCCCTGAAATTTCGTTCTTTTCCGATAAACTGTGAATTACGCGTTTTTTACCCGTATTTCCAGCTTTAAGCAGCGTTTTTGCTCCCAATGAGACTTATCACTCATTTTATATTTTTAGATGGAGTATAATGATGAGTCTCATCATTCCTGTAAGTTTCGTATTTTTACGATACTCGGTTTTACGTTTTATGGCTTAACGACTTACGGTTGGCATTTAACGGAACCAAAACTTACTCTAAACTCAAGATATTATCAAAACTTATCATCTAAGCCACCTAAGCATGTTGAGACCGACCTAAGGGGGGGGAGTCATCATATTGGTGGCTTAATCCTAACCAAGGTTCATTTTGATCATTACAAGTGTCCTAACTTAACCATGGTTAATAATTAACCCAATATATGGTTAACCAAACTTACCCTCCTATAAATAGGAAGTGAAATACATCATAAACTCCCTCACATACTGATTTTGGTCGTTCATAACTTAAAACATACATATCTTCCATAATTTGTTCCATAAACTCCAAGTTCATGCAAAGAAGTTCCAAAGATCAAGCTACTTCATCAAATCTCTAGCAAGTTTAAGTGATCCTCTTGAGTTTAGATCCACTCAAGTCACTTAGTACTTCATCACCAACTCTTCAAGTTTGCAATGGTGCCAAGGTGTGGAAAGCTAGCTCAATCCAAAGACTAAAGTGATCAATCAAAGTCCTATCCTTACTAAGTTACTCCTTTCTTATTGAAAGCCAAAAGTTGTAAGCAACTTATCACCACCGTCATCTCATCTTTATTATTCATACTCTTAACTATTTCATACTATATATATAGTTACTATGTTGATTCATGATGTACATATACTCAATCACTTGTTTTAATTCACATATTGTCATAAAAGTAACAAACTAGTAAACTAGTCATATTCTACACATGTGAGACCATTAAAATCAGTAACATATGGACTTTATAACTTACATAATATGGTATAAAAGATAAAAAGGTAAACATAGCAATTTGAATCACCCGAAACGGACAAACGAGTCAAAAGTTATAGACAAAAGAAGTTAGCAAAACCAAAAAGCCGAAACTGCCAAAAGCTTGCTGTTTTGAGTTCTGCCGTTCTAAAAATGGTACTTCTGGTCCGAATCATCAAAAAGTTAAAACACGAAAGTTGTCCGGAACAATGTTTTCCTTCATTAGTGAAGAAGCTCGGACCTTGAAAACGCTTAAACAGGCCATAAATCTTTCAAAAACATAAACTGCCGTAAATATAGTCTTACAACTATACTTTTGTCACAACTAAAAGCAAACCAAGAGGCCTAATGGCCATAAGCCAAGACCACCGCTACGGCCAAGGCCAAAGCTAAGTCTCAAGACCATGGTAGTCAAGACCAAAGTCATGGCAAGGCCATGGCTAAAGCCTCAAGGCTTGTTTGCCCAAGACCGTTAACTATGGTAATTATGCTTATGAAACGACGAGAACTTGTAAAAACTAGATACTTATTAAAACATGACAAACTTTATGTTATAACAACCTTCACTCAAAACATATGTTGTATTTACTAAGTGCTACAATAGTAGGGAGCTTCATGTGAGGGGTTTCATTTGAGTAAAACGTATCGACGAGTTGTTGGATTTACGATTTAAAGTGTCCTAGCTCCTCGAACATTTACTGCATGACCTCTGAATTATGATGGCCCGTACGGTAGTACGATATCTATAAATTAAATAAGTTTTCACATATTAAAGATCTTTCTATAAACATCATATGATAATTGACAACATCATGATCAACATAGGAATATATATATATATATATAGGATGGTTTATGTTTTCTTAAACATTATTCCAAACCTAAGTCGCAACATTTCATTTTTAGGTTGCACGTATAAGTCTTCCGACTTATCCGTCGCATCTGTTAGTACTTAACATCATCAACTCTTGGTGAGTTCATAGCGCCACTTTCTATTACTAAATTGTTTTACAAACCCTTGGGGGAGATACATGCTTTATTTTAAATCGAACACATTGCTTTCAAACTGTATGCTTATCTGAATGTATTACTTGCACTAAGTACCACTATTGCCAATCTTAAGTCCCTATTATCATGAACCATTAATCACTTGCGAGTGAACGCGAATAATGTGGATAGATCTATTGGGATTGACGAATCCCGTTTGTGTTGACCGGATAGGCAAACAAACGCACTATATTTGAACATCTATAGGTTTATTGGCAAATTACCTATTAGGGCATCAGTTACTATTTTATGACAGTTGTTAACGTTTTCGGTATCATGAGCTTAGTGCAATAATATCTGTTTTGTTTTCAAAACCTTGGTGTGAGTCAAATTAACTCACACTACCAACATAATGTGTTCAACCATCAAACAAACTCTATGAATTTCACTCAACCTTTGTGTTGACAGTTTTAAGCATGTATTTCAGGTCCATAAAGTCGGAAGCTGGCACAGAAGGGCAAGATCAAGAAGGCTATATATGTAAATAATTTATCATTCACAAAACATCAAAAACTTTATATTGATATGTTTTGTAATCAATGGAACCAACTAGGACCTATTTTGTAAACTCTGATATATTTGAATGATAAAGCCTTTTTAAAATGACTCTTTTAGAGATCGTTTTCTATTATTATGACTGTTGTGCCATGAAGTAACACCCAGATTGAATTCCGCTGCGTATCACGAAATTGGGGGTGTTACAGATTGGTATCAGAGCCATAGTTATAGAGAAACGAGTCTAAATTATGACTTAAACTATAACTGCTTTTACAAACAAAAACATTTTATAGCCTTCCGTTCTCCGTGCCTTCCATCCTCCAGACGATTATGGACTTTCAAGACATGTTATAATTATATTGATATATACACTTGAATTATTTAAAGCATTCCCCATAAACATTACAATTGTTTTAACATCATAATACTTATTGTAGATATCATGTCTTCTTCTGCCTACCCCATTATTATCACGTCAGACTCAGATATTGAGGACACTTTTTCATCTACCAATGCGCATGTATCACTAATCCTACCGACCTATACCCCGACATCTTCGAACTACTCTTCATCATCAGACGATAATTTCTATCTTATTGAAGCATTAACCTCGTCTCAAGAAACTACTACTTTTCCATCACCACCACCACCATTTCCCTTTTCCATCCCTACATGTGATGAGTTGGATCACTCATTGTGGATAGTACCACGACCACCATTGATTCAACAAGAATGTCAGCATGGGCACTATAGCATCTCAGATCTAATCAATGCATTCCTTCACGACACACTAAACCAAGAAGTTGCCAATCAACCAGAGTTACTAGGATATTCTAAACCTATAATAGACTAGTGTGATAATACTAGTTATCTTTTGTACTTCTAAACTGATTAGACTCAGTTAGAAAAATCTATGCAATCCATGTAATAGCTAACAGTAGTGAAACGTTGTAATTACTAAACTGAAAGTTTCAGTTAGTAAATTTTGAAGAAACTTGTAATAGGTTTCGATTTTGTAAATCAATCAACGTTATATGAATAAAACTCTTGTTTTATGCTATCATGTGTTATGGTTTAAACCTCCAACGTTATTATTCTATCATTCCAGTCGAAAATCGTGCTTATTTTACCAACCCTCTACTTACGAAATATCTTTTATATGATAGAATCATGCCGCCAAAGAAAGCTAAAGCACCTCAACCAATGACTCCAGCTGCCATTGAACGAATGATTACTACCCGAGTGAATGCAGCAATTAACGCTGAACGAGCAGCCGCTGCCACTACCGCTGCTGCAACAGCCGCAGCCGCTGAAGCCGCAGCTGCCGCTGAAGCCACCGCTGCCGCTGAAGCCGCCGCTGTCGCTGAAGCTGCCGCAGCGGCTGAAGCCGCCAGAGCCGCTGAAGCCGCTAGGCTTGCTGCTTCCGCTGAAACTACCGCAGCCGCTAAAGCTGCTAGGCTTGCCGCAGCTAATGCAACTAGAGGTTGCTCACACAAAGAATTTATGAGTTGCAAACCCACAAATTTCAAGGGTTCAGAAGGAGCCGTGGATTTAACTTGTTGGTTTGAAAGAATGGAGTCTGTATTCTCAATCAGCAAATGCGTTGAATGTGACAAAGTTCAATATGCCACTTGTACACTACTAGATCAGGCATTATCATGGTGGAATGCAGTTGCTCAACCAATAGGCATCACGGATGCTTATAAAATCTCTTGGGTTGCTCTAAAGGATTTAATGATCAAGGAGTATTGCCCTCGTAGTGAAATACAGAAATTGGAAGTGGAGTTCTGGAACCATGTTCTCAAGGGTGTTGACATTGCCACTTACAACCGCCGATTTCAAGAATTGGCGATACTATGTCCATCAATGGTTCCAACAACTGAAAAGCTGTTAGAGAGATATATCTAGGGACTTACGCCTGTCATCCAGGGAAATGTGACATCGTTTGATCCAAAGTCATTTGATGATGCTATGCGAATGTCTCGAAATCTCATGGATCAAGCGGTTCGAGCAGGGACTATCCAGGGACAGAATCTCAATAGCAACACTACCACCAACAACACCAACTACCATAACAACAACCATGCCGACAACAATAACCACCGAAACAACAACAACAAACGACAATGGGACAACAACCAAAGAAACACTCCCAACAATCAAAACCGCAACACCACCCATCACAATCAACAGAATCAAAGGCAAGAAAATGCCAGAACCTATGCCGCTACTGCCCCAGCAGTAGGCATGGGATATACTGGACCCCATCCATATTGTAGTCAGTGCAAAATCCAACACATGGGTCCTTGCAAATGCAATAAATGCCAAAAAGTGGGACATCTTTCTAAAGATTGTAGGGGCAAGGCTATAGCTACCGGAAGCAATACACAGCCTACATGCTTCGGGTGTGGAGAAAAAGGGCACTACAAAAACAATTGCCCTCAAAACCGTGGCCAACAAGGCGGAGGTGCTCGTGGTAGAGCCTATGTTATGGGCAACGGTGAACCTCAATAAGACCCAAACGTAGTCACTGGTACGTTTTCACTCAATAACCATTTTGTTAAAGTCTTATTCAATTCCGGTGCTGATATTAGCATTATATCTTCCAAAATTACACCTTTACTTAATATTGCACCAACCACTAAGGATACTCACTATAGTATTGAATTAGCCAATAGAAACTTAGTGAACACCAATACTGTACTCCAAAACTGTACCCTCAACCTTTTAGATCACCCATTCAGCATCAATCTCATGCCAATCGAACTTGGAAGTTTCAAGGTTGTTATTGGCATGGATTGGTTGTCAAAACGTCAAGCTAACATCAACTGTGGCGAAAAAGTTGTTCACATTCCTTGTAACAATGAAACTTTGGTCATCCGTAGTGATCGAAGTGGAACTCGCGTAAACATCATCTCATGTATGAAAACCATGAAGTACATTGAAAAAAGGATGTTATGCATTTCTAGCTTATGTTACCGAGAAGGAATCCAAAGAAAAACGACTTGAAGACGTTCCTATCGCTCGTGAATTTCCTGAAGTTTTCCCTGAATACTTACCCGGACTTCCACCATCCCGCCAAGTAGAGTTTCAAATTGATTTAGTGCCAAGAGCGGCGCCAGTGGCCCGCGCACCCTACAGACTAGCACCATCCGAGATGCAAGAACTGGCAAATCAAATACAAGAACCTTCGGACAAGGGGTTTATCCGACCTAGTCCCTCACCTTTTTGAAGGAGCATCACCATCAAGTAACAATTAAATCACGAGGACGTGATTTCTCCAACGGGGGGAGACTGTAACCACCCGCATTTTCAGGCTACTTTTCATTTTCGAGAATTTACTATTCACATTTACTATTCATTTTCACTATTCATCCGTAAAAATTTTATTTCACATTCTCGTAAGATAAATTATTTTAGTAATATCCTGAGAATTCGACAATCGTTAGATCATCTTCGCAAAAGTTATTAAGAAAACATCGTTACAAAGTTTCATTTTGGACGGTTCATCGTTTAAACATCACGCGCATAACAAAAATCAAGTCTGATAATTTTCCTAACATCAGATAAATTCTTAGATCACTCATGACTAATTTGAGAATTTTTAAGATTTATTTTTATGTTACCAAATAAGCCATGCGCTGAAAAACTAAACTTACGTTTTAAACAATACTACTTACATCCAGACTTAACGATTCCTACACTGCGTTTCTAATATGTTTTTGACACTTTTAAATTTTTTGGAAAAGTCAAACATATTTCCCTCCTCCTTTGACCATAAAGGATTTAACCTTGTACGTTCTACATATTTGCATAAATCGCGTAACTTTTAAACTTCGCAAATAACTGTTAAGTTATCCCGCGTATGAAGAAAATCACATTTTGACATCTCATATCACTTTTAGACTAATTTTAGTCTACTCTAAATAAATTCATCGTTTCCACGAAATTTCGTTCTTTTCGATAAGCTTACTTGAATTAGCGTTTTTGACCCGTATTTCCGGCTTTAACGCGTTTTGCTCCCAATGAGACTTATCACTCATTTTATATTTTTAGATGGAGTATAATGATGAGTCTCATCATTCCTGTAAGTTTCGTATTTTTACGATACCCGGTTTTACGTTTTATGGCTTAACGACTTACGGTTGGCATTTACCGGAACCAAAACTTACTCTAAACTCAAGATATTATCAAAACTTATCATCTAAGCCACCTAAGCATGTTGAGACCGACCTAAGGGGGGGGAGTCATCATATTGGTGGCTTAATCCTAACCAAGGTTCATTTTGATCATTACAAGTGTCCTAACTTAACCATGGTTAATAATTAACCCAATATATGGTTAACCAAACTTACCCTCCTATAAATAGGAAGTGAAATACATCATAAACTCCCTCACATACTGATTTTGGTCGTTCATAACTTAAAACATAGATATCTTCCATAATTTGTTCCATAAACTCCAAGTTCATGCAAAGAAGTTCCAAAGATCAAGCTACTTCATCAAATCTCTAGCAAGTTTAAGTGATCCTCTTGAGTTTAGATCCACTCAAGTCACTTAGTACTTCATCACCAACTCTTCAAGTTTGCAAGGGTGCCAAGGTGTGGAAAGCTAGCTCAATCAAAAGACTAAAGTGATCAATCAAAGTCCTATCCTTACTAAGTTACTCCTTTCTTATTGAAAGCCCAAAGTTGTAAGCAACTTATCACCACCATCATCTCATCTTTATTATTCATACTCTTAACTATTTCATGCTATATATATAGTTACTATGTTGATTTATGATGTACATATACTCAATCACTTGTTTTAATTCACATATTGTCATAAAAGTAACAAACTAGTAAACTAGTCATATTCTACACATGTGAGACCATTAAAATCAGTAACATATTGACTTTATAACTTACATAATATGGTAGAAAATATGAAAAGGTAAACATAGCAATTTGAATCACCCAAAACGGACAAACGAGTCAAAAGTTATAGACAAAAGAAGTTAGCAAAAACCAAAAAGCCGAAACTGCCAAAAGCTTGCTGTTTTGAGTTCTGCCGTTCTAAAAATGGTACTTCGGTCGAATCATCAAAAAGTTAAAACATGAAAGTTGTCTGGAACGACGTTTTCCTTCGATTTCAAAGAAGCTCGGACATTGAAAACGCTTAAACAGGCTCTAAATCTTTCAAAAACAAAAACTGCCGTAAATATAGTCTTACAACTATACTTTTGTCACAACTAAAAGCAAACCAAGAGGCCTAATGGCCATAAGCCAAGACCACGGCTACGGCCAAGGCGAAAGCTAAGTCTCAACACCATGGTAGTCAAGACCAAAGTCATGGCAAGGCCATGGCTAAAGCCTCAAGGCTTGTTTGCCCAAGACCGTTAACTATGGTAATTATGCTTATGAAACGACGAGAACTTGTAAAAACTAGATATTTATTAAAACATGATAATCTTTATGTTATAACAACCTTCACTCAAAAAATATGTTGTATTTACTAAGTGCTACAATAGTAGGGAGCTTCATGTGAGGGGTTTCATTTGAGTAAAACGTATCGACGATTTCTTTGGATTTCTGATTTAAAGTGTCCAAGCTCCTCGAACGTTTACTGCATGACCTCTGAATTATGATGGCCCGAACGGTAGTACGATATCTATAAATTAAATAAGTTTTCACATATTAAAGATCTTTCTATAAACATCATATGATAATTGACTACATCATGATCAACATAGGAATATATATATATATAGGATGGTTTATGTTTTCTTAAACATTATTCCAAACCTAAGTCGCAACATTTCATATTTAGGTTGCACGTAGAAGTCTTCCGACTTATCCGTCGCATCTGTTAGTACTTAACATCATCAAATCTTGTTGAGTTCATAGCCCCACTTTCTATTACTAAATTGTTTTACAAACCCTTGGGGGAGATACATGTTTTATTTTAAATCGAACACATTGCTTTCAAACTGTATGCTTATCTGAATGTATTACTTGCACTAAGTACCACTATTGCCAATCTTAAGTCCCTATTATCATGAACCATTAATCACTTGCGAGTGAACGCGAATAATGTGGATAGATCTATTGGGATTGACGAATCCCGTTTGTGTTGACCGGATAGGCAAACAAACGCACTATATTTGAACATCTATAGGTTTATTGGCAAATTACCTATTAGGGCATCGGTTACTATTTTATGACAGTGCGTTTTCGGTATCATGAGCTTAGTGCAATAATATCTGTTTTTTTTTCAAAACCTTGGTGTGAGTCAAATTAACTCACACTACCAACATAATGTGTTCAACCATCAAACAAACTCTATGAATTTCACTCAACCTTTGTGTTGACAGTTTTAAGCATATATTTCAGGTCCATAAAGTCGGAAGCTGGAACAGAAGGGCAAGATCAAGAAGGCTATATATATAAATAATTTATCATTCACAAAACATCAAAAACTTTATATTGATGTGTTTTGTAATCAATGGAACAAACTGGGACCTATTTTGTAAACTCTGATATATTTGAATGATAAAGCCTTTTTAAAACGACTCTTTTAGAGATCGTTTTCTATTATTATGACTGTTGTGCCATGAAGTAACACCCAGTTTGAATTCCGCTGCGTATCACAAAATTGGGGGTGTTACAGGACAAGTGAGGTTTAAAGGAGTGTTTGGGGGTGTTTCTGGGCACCACGGACCAGATGGCACCAATTTTTTGGTTCCGTCTGTTCAAAAATTTGGTGCCGCCATACCTGTACAGGCGGACCAAATTTTGGTGCCGCCTGTGTAAAAAATTGGTGCCGTGGGGACTGCAGGTAATTTTCTAAATTTTTCTAATTTCAACATTCTAAATTACCATAATTTGCTTCTAGAATATTTTTTACTAGTTTTTATCCATATTAGAACTAGTTTAACACACTTAGACATATAGGATATCCATTTCCTACCAAAATTAAAAAATACCAAAAATTCACCCAAGGAACCCTTTTTCATAAAGGAAGGAACCAAAAATTTGGTTCTTGTAATCCGTGGGTGATCAGATTCTCAAGATCCTACAATCATTATAACACATTTATTGCATATTTTTGTCTCTTCACTCCATCCTTCTTGTTTGGATTGACTTAGGTGATATGACAAGCATTAAAAACACTTCCAAATCATTAGAAACCTCCTTTCTTCTATGGTTTAACATCAATTCAAACACATTTCTCCATAATTTCATAATCCTATAAATTAAGAGCTTCTAAGATGATCATCCTCACACCTTCTCAATTCTTCTCATCTACTAGCACAGTCTTAAGCAAAAATGACTAAGTCTTCTCCATCAAACAAACCTTGAAAGAGAATGGCTAGAATGAGCATTAGACCATGTGGCTTTGTCAACATTAGCTCCTCTTCCGATTCCTCTCCCCTAACCATCTCATCTCCAATAAGAGATGAGAACTTCCTCACTTTGACTACTCCTACACCACCTCTAAAATCACCTATTGTAGTCACTACTCCACCACCAATAAAGACTACCATTACTAACTCACCACCACCGGCTCCCATCCAAACATCCAAATCACCATCACCTCCTAAATCTCCAATACTCATACCATTAGAGCTATTCTCTACACCACCTACATCTCCAAACCCATTTTTGGAGGACTTGGAGGACTTACCTCCTAGGCCCAATAATCCACCTCCACTACCATCCTTTGGTACAATTGAGCGAATAGCTCATGAGTCTGCACGTCCATCCTTTGAGTCAAACGCCGAGTAAGGGCCTCAACCTCGTCTTTTCCATCCTATTCACCATGATATTCATGGACCTTTGTATGGGGATCATGCACTACCTCCAACATCCATGTCTCCTCATATAGAGGACAACGATGAATCCATGTGGGAAGATCACCCACATTCTAAAGCGGAGATAGAAGCTGAGCTAGACCATCTCCACAACTTCTCCAATATGGTGGACTCTCACTTTAATGAAACCATGCAAATGCAAAATGCTTCGCTAACCTTCCTAATCACCACTACAACCACCAACACCAACAACTCCACCATTCCACCACCACAAAATCATGAACCATATTACCCTCCTAGACACAGTTGCTCAAATTGTGAGCGGACCGCCCACATTAGCGAACGGACCCGGGTGATGGTCCATGATCTTCAAGATGAAATGAGGTTCATCATCAACCACATCCTAGAGCGAATCAGTGCTCTTGCTCATCCACCACCTCAATAAGAGGTTCCTAGTTTATCTTTTAAATTTTAAGTAATTTTTATTTTTCTAGGATTTTCTTTGTATTTTTCTAATTTTCTAGGATTGTGTTTTTTAAATTTTTTAGGATTTTCTTTATGTACTAACACATCATTGTGTTCCATTTCATGATTTTCATATCATGAAAATTTTAACAAATGAATGGTGTTTCTTATATTGTTGTTGATTGGAAATGCTTATATACTTGTGATGATGTTTATTACTAACATCTTTTTTGTAGCTTTTTCACAATCCATGTATCTTTTTCTTGGCAACCAATTTAGGGGGAGCATTGGCCAAGGGGGAGATAATGGCTCAGGCTCATTACATATTCCACCTCGCCTCTTCTTTTTGTTTTGACAAAAAGGGGGAGAAATATTATAGAACTTTGACTTTCTTAAAAAGTCAACTGCATAATTTGACTTTGTGAAAAGTCAACATCATACTTTGACTTGTGAAAGTCAAAATTGGACAAACTAGTCATAAGATAAAATAAACTTTTCATTGTCATCTTTATCTAACTCACTAGTTATTTCAAGTTCTAAAATTAATTTCATATTTTTGTAACTCTTGTACAAACTTTACATCTTTTATAAAAATAAAATTTATGTTTTGACCTCAACAAAAAGGGGGAGATTGTTAATACAAATATCGTCATTAAACGTTATTTATATTTTATGATCTTTACCTAAGTTTTGTTAACGACAAAAGTAAAATTAATTTTTATAAAGCTTAAAGCTTGTCACGTTTAATAGATATTAAAACAAGCTTTTCCTTAAATAGTATCTTAATCACTCAAACATTTACATTGCCTCTAAACCATAATGTATGTTAACATTTTTAGATCAAACATGTTTTGGTTTCTTAAAACAAAACATTACATATGTAATTACATTTAACATATTTCTAAAAATAGAAAACAACATATGACATTATGTGTTGCATCATTGAAATCTCTAGAGGATTTTACTAGATATTTTGTGTAGATTTGGACTCTAAATATCTTACACAATCTTGGATGGATTTGGTTGACTTTGGTAAGATTTTGGTAATCATGATGTCAGACCCCGACGGCACCAAAATGTTACACGGGCGGAACCTTTTTTAGGGGTCCGTGGTCCGTGGTAACTGTTGTACATTTTGGCTATAAATAACAAGCCAAACCAAGTTGTTTTCTCATCCCTTTCTAGCTTAATCACACACATTCCTTCTCTCTAACATTTCTAACTCAGTTTCATATCATTATAGTGATCCTCTTTTGTAGCAAAGAAGATCAAGGCATATTCAAGCTTCAACAAATAGTTGGAAGTCTTGTTTTATTGTTGTATGATCTAGTCTTATTCATACATCATTGTTGTACCAAACCATCATAAACTTTTGAGTGTGAGTGGTTAGTATTTTAGTCCTTAAAATACATTGTGTGTGAGAGTGGTTGTACCCTTGGAAAAGAACTCGACATCTAGCTTAGTGTCGGAAATAGTGTGTAAGCGAAGTGTAAAGATTTCTCTGCCGGTGAAAGGAGCTTGTTGACTAGTGAAGTTAAACTCTCTAGTGTGAGACTCGGGGAGTGGAGTAGGGTAAGGAAAAAGAGTCCTTGTAGACCGAACCACTATAAACAACTTGTCGTGGTTTGATTGTTTCTTTCCTTATTTACTCTTTATATATATTGCTTGCATATTGTTTGTTATTCACTAACATATCTAAGATCAATATCAATTGATCTTTCAATAAGTTTCAAAACAAAGTTTTTAATCGGAAAATTATTCAACCCCCCTTCTAGTTTTTCACAACCGGGTATCTTAAAAATATAAAACATCTTACAAATGTCAAAACTTATCAATATACTCTATAAAAATATATTAGATGAGCGATAAGTTTAACGGAGTACGTAAACGTTGTTATATCCTAAAAACGTAGGTGGAAAACGCGTAAAACGTAAAACGTGCGAAGTTTACGTAAAATGGAAAAAGTAAAATTTGACTTTTCTAATATGATTATTATGAACCTACAAGATATTTAATGTGTAGAATGGGCCTAGTGTAGTGTCGGTTGGTGTTAAATGTACGTTAAGTCTAAAACCAAAACTGTTGAATATCTAGTTAACTTAGTTAAAAAGTTTAAGAAAAATCTATAAGTTCACTTAGGTATTAAGTCTTGGAAATATTTAGGAACTTAGCTTTACAATAAGGACTAAAAATGGATAATTAAGTTTAGGAGATACTTTGTAATATTTAGTGTTAATAGCCAAGTGTTGATTTTATGGTCAAAGGAGGGGGGAAAATATGTTGACTTTTCAAAAAATGTAATACAGTTCAAACATCTTAAAAAATGCGGTGCAGGTTGTAACACCTCCAAATCTGGTTCAGCGGAAGCATTCAGGTCATGGGGTGCTACTAAATTGGTAATTACAACACAAAGAAATAAATAATGGAATACATACTCCGTAAATATACATTGATCCATTCAAACAAAGTTTACAATAAAGTTTAGGTGCGGAAAGTAAGGCCCATAAATTAAGTTGTTTCATACGAAAAGGTAATAGTTATGTGTAAAAACACTTCGGTAGATAGTGTAAGACCCTTTCCATGCCAATACCTTGCTACAATTAAGCAGATCAAACACTTGCGAAAAATATGCTAAAAAGTCAGCAAAAAGCTGGTGAGTTCATAAGTTTGATTAAGTTGTATAGTTGGACCATAGTTACAGCATATGCAAATTACAACGAATATAGTGCCATAATATGAGTTAGTATTACGCTAGCACTAAGTTCATGCAACCGAAGCTACGATAGTGGTGCATAAAAAATGTAGTCATACTAATACCGGGGCCCATTGCGAGTGCTTATACAAAATGTAGTGATATGATATACGTTTCTTATTTACCCATGTGTGGCCAACCGATTGCGGGATTCACCCCTAATAGATATATTTATAACAATCGCGCTTTCCGCAGGCTTGACGGTTCATGAAAGTAGGCATATACATGGGATGCAAGGCGTACGCTCTCCACGTAATATTTTTTAAGAATAGTTTTGGTCCATAAAAGTTTTGCATGTTTTCTCACCCCAAAGTTTATGAAACAAGTATAAGTAGAAAGTAAGGCTATAAACTCACCTCAACAAATAGCAGTTTGATAGTGAAAAGTCAATGAGTAATGTGTGACCACATCAACACGCGACCTAGATAAGTATGATAGGATTAGTTCACATCTCTAGTTTAAGACTCAACGAAGTTTAATTAAGTTCAAAAGTGTTTATGTTATTGATGCTTGTGTGACAGCATTTAAGTTTAATATAGTTTTTTAAGCGTTAGTAAGTATTGCCTCTTTGAAAGTGCATAAGTATATAATTATAAAAATACACATAACAAAATAATAGGTCGCTTCACGAGTATCCGAGAACAAAACACGGAAGAATCATACAAGTAAGTGTCGAGAAAGTTAGACGCAGTCGGAAAATATAAGATTGTCGTTAGATATTAGTGTATATATATAAATATATATATATATATATATATATATATATATATATATATATATATATATATATATATATTTTATATATATATATATATATACGTATATATATATATATATATACGTATATATATATATATATACGTATATATATATATATATATATATATATATATATATATATATATACGTATATATATATATATATATATATATATATATATATATATATATATATATATATATATATATATATACTAGTCTCATGACCCGGCCGATGGCCGAGCTAGTCTCATTTAAATTGGTTAGTATTATTAATTTGATTTTAGTTTGCTTATAATAAATTTCATATAAATGTTTGAATCGTAGGTGGCATCAATATTTCTCTTATGATTTATTGATTTATAATATACGTTTGAACCGATGGACGAGCGAGGTTCACGTGAAATCTAGTTTATGATTTATAATATATGTACTTAACTCGTTAATTTGATAAGTTTTGCAAACATAACGGGTAGCATATATTCAAGTAACAAACATTAGTAAAACATTCATTCATTCATTCGACCAAAAAAGAATCATAATCGTTTTGCAAATTATGTAATCTATACATATATGATGTTATTTTTCAGATGTTTACCTTCTACTTACTATATTTTTTCAAGATCCAATATAATTAGTAGTATGTTATTCATTTCCTTTAACTTAAATCAGATGACATCAAAATGACGTCCCACTAAGTTCATTCATAATTACTACAAAGGGCTATATTTCCAATACTAAGTTAAACTTTTCATTGCAATATCACAAAAACGGAACTCTCCTATTCCCTATTTATATTTACTTGGTTGCGTAAACAATATATTTCCATAATCAACACAATCAAGTAACTTTGTATAACACAATCAAGTAACTTTGTATCTTGGTAATAGGAGAGGTTACATTGGCATGTTTGGAGCATATGATCAACCTGAGAACCTCTGGAACATTGACCAGCCTATTAGTTAATATGTATATTGTGTTTGGAAGACAGAGAGCAATGTAAACCAGGGAGCTTATTTAGTACAATCGATGAATGATTTGTACTTGTATTCATGTATGAAATGGTTAGTTGATCAAAATTTGCTTTCTTTACCAGTCCATGGGTTATACAAAGGCATAACTTTACAAAGACTGCTGAAAATTCGCCTCTATCTATCTTCATTTTGTGTTCTATCCAATGTGCTCAACTTTATATTTTAACTACAGAGCACGACTATAATATTCGTTGAACTAAAACAGAAAGTGGTTCCTTACAAGGAGGTGACCTCAGCAGCTATAGCATGACACAAGTCATCATCTCTTTGACTCTTGATTTTCAATTTCATCAACACCAGCTTCTTTTGTGTTGTTGCAACCTATTGTGGCAGAATTTGCAGATTCGATTGTTTGGTTTATAGATGATTCACTCTTAGGCTAAATCATTTTAATCTACTTTAAATGATTATTAATATGATATATGTTTTGCAATCGAATTTAAATTTCTAGGCAAAAAGATTCAGAGTCAAATCCGTTGTCTTTCCTGAGGTATTACCAGTTCTTGATGATCCTCGACCTCTACGTGTTTCATCATGTAGGAGTTGGTCAGGTGGTTGTATAATAAAGTGGGACATAAAAATGTAATAATAAACCTAATAATATGTGCATTTCAATCAATTGTAATAGCCCAAGCTAGTTACAAAAGCATCAATGCAGATGAAGTTGTTGCTTATGGAGCAGTAGTCTTAGCTGCAAACATATGTGGTAATGGCAGTAAAGCTGTGAAGGGTTTGGTCCTTTTAGATGTGACTCCTCTTTCACTTGGTGTTGAGGTCACAGTAGATAAAAAGATGAGTATTCTGATCCCGAGAAACACACCCATTCCTACCACCAATGAAGATGTTTTTCACACAACTGTTGATAACCAAGTTAGTATGCCAATCAGAGTCTTTTAGGGTGAGAGCAGCCAAACTAAGGACAACATATTTCTCGATGAAATGAACCTTTATGGTGATCCACCAGCCCCTAACGGTGACCAAAAGGTGAAGGTTTGCTTTAGCATATACGCCAATGGTATTCTTAATGTCTTAGCAGAGTTAGAATCCACAGGTACTAAGAAAGGTTTGATTTAACACAATGAAATAGTAAAACTAATTGCATATTTTGTTTACCTTATAATGAAGGTTGAGGCTTGTATCTAGCAGCCCGATATTTCTGCAGACAAAACCAAGCATTTTCGACATCACATCCACGTTCGGCTATTGAAGCTTCCACCACCATATTATATATCCAGATTTTAAGTTTATTTGTGACACAACAAATAATTGGGTAAAGCAAAACAAAACTAACTTCTTATATATCATGAGAAAAGTATACACTACTGAAAATGCAATACATGTCGGGTAACTCCAAGCAAATTTCTATTTAACTCCATTAATATTCATATATTTCAAGATAACACAACACGCTATACCGCAATTATTAGATACATGTATAATAGGACCATAACATACCAAGAAAGTGTGCAATACCATGTACCTCTAAAGGATCACGAAAAGCTTCCCATCCTAAATACAATTAAGCAACTCATATTTGATCAATTCTATACCCAAAATTAAATAAAAAAGACACAGGATAAATCAAATCATAACAAAAATAAGGATAAAATTGAGAACCTGATTAGAAAAGGAAAAAAAATCCTTGGATAGTCAATGAAGGTTGTCAATGAAGACACGCTCCTTCTGTGATGTTAATGGTAGTGATTGTGATTATGTATTATGTTTAACTGAAGATCTAATCCAATACCTTTGAATAAGCGCATGTTTTTTGGTACCCATAAAGCGTGTAGATAGAACCTCATTGTCCCTATTAATCGGTACCAAATAATCGCACTGGTAAGAAACATACATAATCCCATTAGAGTTATTATCTTCAAAAGAATCTTAGCACAAAATTCAAAGTCAAACTTTAGCTGTGAACCTGTAGTAGTCCGGATTATACTCAAAAGTAGTGGTATAAGTAAGTCGTACTTTCCTCCTTTTCAAGTTTGTCTACAATATGATTGTCTCATAAACAGAGGATATTCCCAGCTAATCCAAGTACCTGCATTAGTGTCATATGCATTAGAAGTTGTAGCGTATGCAATGGTAGTTGTAATTCCTATGGTTTCAAGTTTGTGTCCGTAACACAATTGTGTTAGAAACATTACTCTGGCCACTGGAATAGGTTTTGCAGGATGCTAAATCAGATTTTTCAGGTTCATCTGAAACATGTTACAAATGAGTAGTCGAACAACCCATGTATGTTTTCTATGCATTTGCAGTTTCGCTAAGACTTCAAAGAAATCGCTTCTACTCGTTCGCTCATACCTATAATGGTAACAATTATTGATAAATTATTATTAGGTAGTCCAAAAAATAAATTATGTTTAAAAAGCAAAAAAGATGTAATATTCAGGAGTCCAACAACCTTGTGAGGTCACACGTATGTGTTTGTTGTTCTGATGCGACGCGTAACAATTTCCCCCTACATGTTGGCTCATACCTATAATTAGGAGGTATTAATTCAACAAAACTCTTATTGCACAATCACTTGACTGTTGGACGGGCACCCGAGTTATGTATATAGTAATTTTGAATCGTAGAAATAAAATAAATACATTACCTTGAGTAACAGGCCAAGCATGTCTGTTGTTCAAATCAACAGTAGCCAGAACAACTTCTGAGGTATCCGTAATAGCAGATCCACCCTGAACAATGATGTCGCGCGTGACCAACCGATCATCGCTACTAACACATGAACTTGTAGCCATAGGAGCAGGGATGCACATAGTGAAGCGAAAGTCTTATATAAACTGACCTGCAAAAAGAATACTCGTTAAGAATAATAACAATTTTGTGACCAATTAAGAATGCAACAGAGAGATGACGTATAACAGACATAAATAGTTTCGTATATCAGTATTATCGACAAAATGATACAAAAATACACACCTCCTCCTGTTAGTAGGTTCCAAACATGCTTATGTTTATTGTTCCAAGCCCAATATAAGCTCTTGTGAGTTAGCATATACCGAGTTGATGTAGCCATCGACATTGTAATATTTGTATACTTTTTTATCCATCCATTCTTGTATTTTATTTACTTGTTATGTAAGCGTAGATTTAATGACCAGTTCTGTAAGTGTAGCTTTTTACTGATATGCAGCTATTAACTTCTTTTAACTTGTTTCAATTAAGCTTTTTTTTAGAGTAAATACATTAACAGCTTTAACGAAAATCATCCAGCTTTTTTAACATGCTTAAGTTACTAAGGGCCAGCTAACCCAAACACCACCTTATTTCAAGTATGCTAACCCAACATCTTTCCAAATTTCAAATTACTGTGTGACTGGCACATGTAGACAGATCTTGAAAGTATGTGCATATAAACTGATTATCCAACTAACCTTCAATTGAAGTGGCGGTGTTTGAGTTGACATTAAAACACTTACTAAAAGATCCTTTGGGTTCATTACTTCCAAGTGTGTCCCCTGCATTTACAACTTCAATATAAGGAAGATAATTCAAACAAAAAAGAAGATACTTATCAATATAATCATGAACATTCATCAAAGAGTGAAAGGTATCACAAATGTAGCAATGAAATGTCCTTTACGTTCTATTAAAGGTGACTTATTATTTACTTCGATTATCATCTTAAATGGCATGTGTATAGATGGATATTTTGGTAAACAAAGTTCACTTCAAATCACATTACTATGACACCACTTTTTTTATCAATTCTCATACCTAGTAAATTATGTGAAAAACAAATTCATAACCCAAATAATGAAACTTTATTAATATGAACAATAAACATCAACTACACATTCACTATGCACTTTTGTAAAGCATAATTTGCTTTCCACAACCTTTAATCATGCACTCGAATTCATTATCAAGTTGTCATTAGTAGGCATCTAAAAAGCTAAAAAGCAAAAGGAAACATCATATAATTGCAATTTCCCTGTACGTGTTCATGGATGTTTAGCCAAATTAAGTAGATAAGTTTACACAAAGAGAAAAAGAGATTCACTGTATAAAATCATTTCGAAATCTAAAAAGCTCAGTACCCTTTATAAGCATCTTTTTTAATCGTGAATCCTAAAACACAACCTGCCAAAAAAAACAAAAACAAAAATCCATAAGAAGAACATGATCAAAAATAAATAATGAGTTAACGTATCCCTAATTTCTAACAGCAAGTATTATTAGCATATACTCCATAAGCATCCAAATACTATTCTTGCATCGCGTTTTGTTACAACTTATTATCTTTCATAATAGCCCACGTAGTCAAAATAAGAAAATACTAAACACCCATGATGTTACGACCACGACCAAGCAATCCCAAACACCCCTTGATGCTAAGACCAATACATACAACTTATTATCTTTCGTAATAGATGCAAGACCAAGTGAAATTTGAAAGTTACCTGGTCTCTTTTGAGCCTGGAGACGTGTGGACGTATTGCGTTTCCAAAGCTTTTAACCTGCACCTTTGTATAATTTAAAAAATTTAGTAAACATGTAACAGACACTCAAAATTCAAAAAATCAACTAAACATGTTTTAGCAAACTCAATAAAAACAATTTGTGAATGGGGCATTTCATCAAACACTTGGCGTGGGCTAAAAATCTATTTAATTGATTATCATATACATAGCAAATAGATGGATTATTGAGAGTAGATCTAAATAAAAAGATTTTTGAGCAGTCAATTGATAGCATCACTTAAACCAAGGAGAAAACTTTTAAAGACTAACATGAGATGAAATAATACAAAACCCATCAGTCATGTGCAATTAAACATTAAAATAAATTAAAATAGAAGCAAACACGAACCATGTATTGTGGTTTAACATCAATCTCAAAGTGAGTTCCGTTGAAAAAACCTTCATCTTTCATGTTTAACGTCATCAAACTCTTTAAGGTCTTCCTGTTGAACGCATTCTATCAAAAACCGAAACCATAATTATATATTCTCATGTACAACTTTTTTCAATTACTTTATTTGTACATGAAAATATATAATTGAAAAAAAAGGTTGGATAGAAAAAGTCACCTTTCATATCGAGTAATGGTTGATTTCAATAATCAAAATACATAAGAAAGTAATTCCAAATTCATCATACAAAATTTTAATAGATAAATAATGAATTTGAAATAAAAAATTCATTCCTAATTCATCATAACTTGAAACTGATTGGCAGACATAATCCGATTTAATAATTAAAATAAAAAAAAAATTACCTGCGGATCTCTGATTAAAAAGATAGTTCCGATCATGGTGGGAAGCTGGTGAAGGTCTTCAAATTCGTTTAACCATGAATTTTTAAAGTTAAAAAATTCGTTTTTGAAGATGTGATTTGTAAACCAATACCATGAATTTGAAGATATTAACCTTGATTGTGATTTTTTTGTGAACCATTGTGTAGGTGAATTTTTGGCAATATGAATGAAATTGATTGTGATTAGCTGAAGATCAGGGAGGGATTTTGGGATTGTGATGGCGTGTGTTCTTGGTGGAAAGATGATGGAATGAGTGTGTTGCATAAATATGTGGCATTGCCAACTAATTAATTTTGGCCAGCATGACATTTATGGGTGCCAAGTGGCATTAGTGTCTTGGCAAGTTCCTCTATTATATATATGGGAAGATATATATATATATATATATATATATATATATATATATATATATATATATATATGAAAATATGTGATATTTCGTTTTAGTATTTTAATCGGGTTGATGGAAAATAAGTTAAGTGTAGATGACTAAGAATCGGGAATGTCCCATGTATATGTTTTATATTAAATTGGTTAAATGTCAAATTTATTTAAATTTCCTAAATAATTTTAGTTTAGATTCAAAAATACATATTAGAACCCCGTTTATAAAACGAGTACATAAATATAAACATGTTGGTAAAATTAAGTCGAGATTGATTAATTTGTATAAGTTTTAAAATTAGTTGAATTATATTTATTTTTATTGGCTTAATAAGTTTTTAAATGAGTGAAACATATACTTTTTGATTTATAACGAGGTGCTAAATGGTTAAAATGAGTTATGGCTATGTGACGGAAAAATAAGTCGCGAACTAAACCGGAGTAAGTTAAAAATAGATAAGTAACCAAAAACTCCATATGGGCCGTTTGGCCCATACATATGCTCAACATAGGACAAAAGAAAACATGGTAACATGCTTGATATCTCAACTTATGTTTGTATTAGTTTCTAGTTGTGTTGTTACGTTTTTGTAATAATAGATTGACTTTAGGTTGACCCGCAAGCTACACGCGACACCTCTCGACATAGCACAAACCAACGTAACCTAATACTGGGCATGTTGGGCTCGCAGTTGGGTTGTGGCCCAACAGTCTTCTCGACAAACAAACATCACCCAAATCCAGCTTATGACACAACCCAAATCTAAACCAAACTAAAACCCACTTAACCCTTTAAGTTTACAAATAAGCTTTCAAACCATTTTGAGAATAAGTAAAATATAAGTAAAACCCAACAAACCCTACTATGAGTTTCTCGACAACACAAAACCAACAACACAGACATTTTTCTTTCAAAACAAGTACTCGTTAAGGTCTAACAAATACGATTTTTAAAAATCCAACCAATGTGGTTCGACCGAAAGTGGGTTTCGACCAGAAACTTAGGTCCCCCTCATTTATATAACTATAACATAACATTTGTTAATTATTAGTTTGACTATCGGGTTGACTAGTCAATCCCGTCAAGTCCTTAGACTACATTCAATCACGGTGGGACCTAATGGTATTTTCATGATAGGGGTGTAACAATTCTACACCCCTTATTTAGATTTCGTCCCCAAAATATCTCGTTTATTAACATCTAACACATAATTCCAATTTACACCATGTCACATAAATAATCATTTAATCAATTTATTGCGAAGATTTCCTTAATCTCGCAATTTAAGGCCCACTATAACATAAACCAATTTCCAAATGCATTCTACTATTCGTTTAATTTCTGTAACCAATACGTCATTATGTCACCCGAGATAAAATTTATTCAAAACCCATCTGTTAGGTCACCATAATGTAACACAAGCATCAATATGCAAGAAATAGATGAAGGAGAGATCGGTTGAACACACACAATACACACACGTATGAAATAGGCAAAGGTTATGCGTAGGAATATATTGAAAGTGAACAACCAACCGTCAAATGAAGTTTTACAAGACTATTTATAGGGAAAGGAACTAGGGCAACACTACAAGTTCCATTCCTTCCTTATTGGACATGGGCCAAGGCTTATGGGCTTTCTACATAAGCCTTGCCATTAATACAAACATAAAAGCCTAATTAAGCAACCTATTACATATTGATTACAAACACTTGAAATATAGTTTAGGAGTGATTCCAACAATCTCCCCTAAGTGTTGGTAATTAATAACTTCAGTAATCTTGAAAAGTTGTTAGTGCAGATGTAATAGTTGCTTTGACGTCTTCTGACATTCTCTTTTCTTGTGAGAAGAAGTGTCTTGATTCTAACAATCTCCCCAGTGTGAGGATCTTGTTTTTCTTTGTAGTTTTCAGCTTTGACGTCTTCATTTATCTTTGTTATTTGTTCTGGTGTGGATATGGTGATGTTATGTTGTTGTAATCTGCATCAGGGCAGCCGTTGCTCAGGTGTCTCCACGTCCTTCTCCAACATGCTCACAGGCTCTTTGACGTTGGATTTCTGTGTTGATGTAGTTCTCTTTAGTCTTTAAACTTTGTAGATTCTTCGGTTTTGACTAAGGATCATTTTGACTTTTGTGTTGTCTTTCGAGAGAACTTCAATTATTGTTGTTGTTGGTATGAGCATGTGGAGAATCTGCACGATCATCTCCCAGGAGCATCCATCAGAAGAAAAACATAAGAATGGGTAGTAATAAACACCAATCGATCACTGTAGTCGTTTCTTAGAGAATTGACCACTACGATTGTTCTTCTGATGAATGTCTTGATTCCATTCACCTTGGTCGGGCGAATCAGCTGTCCGAATCCCATAAGGGACAGTTGGTATTACATTGAACAAGTTCAAGTAATGACCCACATCTTCAAGACTCGATTCTTGAAAGGAATCTCCTTAGCGGGATTTCCAGCACTTACAAGTTCGAACTTCGAGCGTGTTAACAACATAGTGTGAAAACACATCTCTAATTCTAGCAAAGGCTGTTCCTGAACTGGAGTCCCTCAAGTAAGATAACACGATGTACCGAAGTACACCTACAGTTCAGGTGAGTCGCTGAGGTATACCGAAGCATCACCTCATGACTGTAGACCATTTGAGACAACGGTAAGCGTAACCCACAAGGAGTTACCGAAGTGACCTGCTGTCAGGGCTGTTTGATGTTGACCCTGGCAGGAGTTTCCATTCAATCACTAAGGATCATAGTTCTGAACCCCTCATAAATGTTCTCGGCAGATTGCTAAGATCTGTGTAGGACCACTTGCGTCCTTAATGTTGAACGAAAAGTGATGAAATTTCAAGTGTTCCTAAGAGATCTTTTGATGAATCTCGTGGCTCTAGACTCAATAATGTGCTTTGGTTTTCCTGAGCGGAGACTAGGGAGAGGGTCTCCTTTTCAATACCAGCAATCTCTAAGAGAAAGCCGATAGTATACGTAGGGTTCCCTATGAGAATGAAACAAGCTTCTGTTGAGAGAAACTTGAGTGGTTAAGAAGGTTTAGTGCATGCGTCACTGGGTCCATGACGACTTTAATCTTCAATACCGGTGTCATCTAGTGACAACCAGTAGCATGTGAATTGAGCCCGGTGTCTGCCCTAAGTTGAATAATTTGGAGGGCTATTTTTTTCACCCTTTTCTTTACTTTTCTTTTTAATTCTTCAACTCCTTCTTTCTCCGATCCTCATTTTCTCCTTTTTACAATCATACCAAAGGACTGGTAAATTCTAACTATTGGTGGTGTCCTTGGGTAGATCCCTCCGGCTCTGGCGGATCATAGGACGGTTATTCCTAACCTTAGTCACCTTATAACACCATAACTATCCTAAGTTGCCATAAACCATTTTCTCGAAAATCTCTCAAAGTTTTTACGAGTGAAAACATTTTGTAACACTTCGAGAGTTTTGTATTTTCAGAAATAATCCCCCTCCACATGTGCCCAAGTGTTTTGACAGAAATCTGCACAGTAAGGGTAGAGCTCGCACTTTTGAATTGATCGACTCAAGATAGACAATTCCCCGCGAAGACACGGTTATGTTGCATAGTTAAAGAGTTACATGGTCAGCTTTTAGGTGACAAATAGCTCTAATAACTACCTTGAAGGTGTGGACAAACCTCGAAAGGTTGTCAAACCCGTCAAAGTTCATGTCTATCGAGAGCTTCTCGAATAGGTACGATCTACTTGGATAAGTCTTGGAAGACAAATATTTTTTATGTATGACAATTCAGATCTCGTCAATTCATGGGTTAAGTCTTAGCACGAAGATTCAATCACATTTTCCAACATATTTGTATCACACAATTTTTCTGCCCCTCAAAATGGCATATAAATGTTATTTTTGACGAAATTTTGATATTGAATATGACCATTTTGAGTTTTATGGGAAGTTTCCATGAAGAACAATTTGTGAACAAAGAGTTTTAGCAAATACTCCCCCTCAACAAGTAATACAAACTTTTGAGGTTTTGAAAAACATAAGAGGAAGTACTTGTTCTTTTGAGAAAAACTTTGAAACATTGAAAGTTTTGATAAGTTTTACTCAAAAGTAAGAAGCTTTCGCTCCTTTTTTAGGATTGTGGCACTGAAGCATACCACAGGGTCTTTTCATTACAAGTACGGGTTGTGCACTGTTATGTGTGCACAAGCCATCGTCAATAAATCAAACAAACAAAATCACAATCAAGAAAGTTAAGAGAGTACCCAATGATTCTGAGACGATTAGCTACTTTCGAGGGCGTTGGTAAGTCGAATCGGAAAGTTTGGTCATCCTCCCACATAGCTCTTCCAACCGTCGCATCTGATCCCGATGAATCAACCTTTCATCAATCTTAGTGATAAATCAGCGAATCATCCTTGCGATCCTTTGAATTCCATCTCTTCGTCTGAATAATACCCAACTCAATGTCCTTCAATCGATATGCCAATCCATCTCAAACCATCTCCAGGGTGGCGTCATAGAACTTTATGAATTTCATCGAAAGCCATGAAGCAAGTATGACGAATTTTCACTTTGGTAGACAAACCCAAACTTTGGATTCTGAACAATTTTTTACTGAGGTTCTTGATTGATTTCGTTGAAGTATAGAATTTTGGTAAGATTTGACCTCAAGGTGGAGATTTTCAACACGCTCTTTGATTTGATACATATGAAAACAAGGGGTGCAATAATGTACTTGATCTAAATTTCGGTTGAGGTTCAGGTTGGGGATCAGGTATGAAGTGATCCTCACCACCAGTGTATGTAAAGTAATCAATGGTTTTATCCAGTTATGGTGTGGTTTCTGAGACCCTTGGTTGATTAGATGGTGGTGGTTGTGTAGCTTGTTGTCTAGTGGTTATAACCTGCTTAACCATTTGATGAATCATTGGATGGAGTTTCCTTCTTAACAGATTTTGTTGTTGACTTAATTGTTTCTTTTGTTGATGGAGGTGATGATTGAGATGATGATTTGGGTTTGGTGGAAGTTTCAAGAGGTGCTACAGAATATTGTTGAGGTTTGTGTATTGGATTGTCAACTATGTAGTTGTCTGATTCCTTCTTTAACTTTTCCTCTTCAGCTCTAGCAGCTACTTCTGCCTCTTTTCACATCATTTCCTCTTTAGCCGCCAAATTATCATCATCAGTGACTCATTCATCCTTATCATGATCGTAATCTCCTTTGTCATAAGTTTCCTCATCTTCATTATGCTATTCTTCTTGCGGTTGTTTTAGTTATTGTTGTGGATGCTTCATTTCAACATTTTTAGTGACAGTGACACCCTGATCCTTCTTGGGTGGATTAACCTGATCGGATGGGGTAAGAGTTGTTTGCAATGGATCTTCCATAAGTGGAGGACTACTGCTTGACCCTCCTACCCCACCGGGTTGATTAACCGAAAAGGTTGAAGCATGGTATTTCATCATTTTCTGCTTCAATGTCTTACGAAATTGTATTTCCTCATCCATTGAATCATACTCATCATCAGTATGACTTTGTGAGCATGAATTTGAATGGATGTTGCAGAAGGATGTCCACAACAATTCTGAAAGATGATCATGAGCATATGAAGTTGTCGAAGATGACACAGAGATTGTTCTTGCCAATTGTTTTATCGTAGCCAGCTGGAATGTGTTTGCCATCGAGAGCTCAGCGTGTTAATTTTTAAATTTCAGAGTCCAATTTTTCACTTAATCACACAACATATTAAATTTTGTAAGCTTATACGAAACATCAGGTATTTATGACTTATGCGTAACATTTAACAAATAACATATGCGTAACAGGCCAAAATGTAGTGAACAATGGGTTACGAGTACCAAGGATCCTTATGCGTAAGAAAGGAGCTTATGCGTAAGAGTAAGCTAAATCGTAAGACCAAGCTTATACGTAAGAGTTTCTTACACGTAAGGCAAGTTCAAAGGCTTTAGGCTTACGTGTATGAATAAGCTAGATGCTACGCGTAAAGTTTACTCGTAATAGTAAAGCTTGTGCGTAACAAGCCTTGTTTACGAATATCTTTCCAAGATACGCGTAATCCACTGTGGACCTCTTATGCATAAGAGTTACGCGTAATATTTCTCTTAGGCGTTACCTTTACGCATAAAAGTAATCCTTAAGCATAACGGTTTAAACACCTAAATATTTTGACATTACGAATAGTTAACCAGTTAAATATAAACATGAAAATTTGATTACAGATTATTCCAAACATCTTTTAGATCACAAAACAAGCACAAGAATATATCAGATACACATAGAAAGACTCAGGCGTAAAATTTCTTAAACCCTAAACCCTTAATCTACACGTAATAGATATAGCAACACAAATCAAACCAGAATATTTTTGGAGTGTCCTAGATGTCATATGAGTGCAATAGAACAAGATTTAACACATTTCCACCACAGAATCAGAAGATTCATGGGAGTTGAACCCTAAAAACCTAAAACTTAAATTCTAACAGTTTAGATGTTTCTGGGCTAATTTAAAGGTTCAAAACATGCATATAAACTTATTCAAACACTTTCTTGACCACCAAAAAAACATAAAACATCGCAGAATAGAAAAGCCCCAAATGAGCACAAGAACCCTAGAATTCAAATTCATGAATTTGAAGATTCAGGATGGTTTTAGACGATTGAAACATGTTTAATAGACACTAAGAAAGGTTTTAACATAACTCATTTCAATCCAAACACTTTTATGCACAAACACCCAATTCGTTCGAGTGAACAATTATTCAAGATCAGTTTTAAAGAGTTTTAACCGTTGGATTTGAAATTTTTTTGAAATCCTTGTTTAGAATCTTGATCAAAACAATTTAGAACTTACAGATTATGAACAACTTGAACGGATTTTGAAGATTTGATTTGGGCTGTTTGATCTTGGTGGTACAGGAGTAAATGCACATCAAGTGGTGCATTGAATGTGTTAGGTGAATGTTTTTTGTTAGTGCAAATATTACGATATTTAATCTATATATTGTCTCAACACATCTCGACGACTCAAGTCCTTGTATGCTACAACACAGGTTGGTACATGTTTGTTATGCTGCGTTATGATCAAACCCCCAACAAACCATTAAAATACGTTTAGTTAAATAGTTTATGTATAACAACTAGTTTTTACATATTGGGTAAATATATACATAACTAGTATGTATTATAATGGGTAGAAACTTAAGTATTTGACCCATTGACCAAATACATTGAATGTAGTTGGATAAAACCCAAAGTCTAGAAACATTGTACCTTGGTGGGCACTCATAACCCATTTGACTAGATGCATTGCATCCATTAGATACATTGTATCTAATCTAATACCCATGGATCAACCCATAACCCATCTGACTAGATGCATTGCATCCATTAGATACATTGTATCTAATCTAATACCCATGGATCAACCCATAACCCATTTGACTAGATGCATTGCATCTTGTAGATACATTGAATCTACTTGGTACCCATAACCCATGATCCATGACCCAAAACCCATGGGTAAAAGGGAGCATCCCACGGATCCCCAGTAATACACTGGACGGATCCCTCAAGGGAGGGATCCGTGGGATCCGGGGAACAGTGGCTAGTTTTCTTCTATAAATAGTGAGCCATTTCTTCATTGTTTAACACACCTTCACACATAGTTTCTCTCCACCATTTTTAGGATATTTAGATCATTAGAAAACATGTAAACCACCCTCATCTCATATGATCATAATGCTTCTAACTCTCATTTGTTGTAAGCATACTCCCGAAGTGATCCTCCAAAGCAAGCTTAGAGATCTTGCATCTTTACCTACTGAAGTGATCACCCATCACAAGCATACAAGCACATGAAGATCTTCTACAACAAGCTTGGGAAACTTGTCATCTTCATTCATAGAAGACTAACTAAATCATGCTTTGTGTTCTTGATGTTTAGTTTAGGACTTCATATCCATTAGACACATTGTCTTGGATATTGTTTAGTATCATATTCTTGTATCTATGACTAGACTAGATGGTTTATGTGTTTGTGCCATAAAACACAAGGTTTCTTATGTTGGGCCACAAAACATAACGGGTGCCTAGAAGTCAAGTCACAAGGCATTATTGAAGGGTCCCTAGAGATCGAGTCAAAGGCATTAGTGAAAGGTGCCTAAGTTGTACATTTGATATGGTGTGATTCGATGTACAAGATAGATTAGTATTGGGTCACAAGGATATTGTCATCCTTGTTGATATTGTCATAAGGAGTAGATCTCCTTTGGGGTTAGTTGTTGGTGTAGTGTTGGGTAGTAGTTCCTCCATTGTAATGGAACTCGGTACTTAGCCTAGTACCGGAAAAAGGGTAGGCGCCGTTGTGGTAGGTGTGGTTCACCTTGGTGTGAAAGAACCCGGTGGTTAGCCTAGTACCAGAAAAAGAGTAGGCGATGTTGTGAAGGCTTCTCCGCCATAAGGAGTTGGTGTCGTGTGGTGATTACGAACTCTCGAGTAGGTGACTCGGGGAGTGGAGTAGGGCAAGGAAGGTGTCCTTATAGCCGAACCACTATAAATCCTCGTGTTGATTTGTCTATCCTTTTACTTATTGCTTTACTCTTATTCTTGCATTACATTGTTTATTTTCTATGTGGTTGATGTCTATGTTTATGATACATACTTGGTCTTTCATATTGTCATAAGCTATATTTAACACTTTACATATTATCACACGCTTGATAAAAAAAAAGCAACCGGACTAATAATGGTGAAACTTGATTTATAATAGACCATTAATCTTGCGAAATCTTATGTGATATTAAGGGGTTGGCCTTACATACCGTAATGCATTAAATGCATCCTCGCATCGTGATTAGAAAATGCAATGGTTTATACTATATTTGATACAAAAGTTTTAAGTTTGAAACGGAAACGTATTCACCCCCCCTTTACGTTTTCACAATTGGTATCAGAGCGGGTTGACTCTAGTTTTTAAAACAAATGGTTTTCAAAACGAGTAAGGTTGTTGTATCAAATTTTTGGTAAAGTCAAGCATAATATGAAAAGTGTTTTGTTGATTTTTTTTCTTTGAAGTTTTGTTGTTAGATATCTTGTTAATCAAGCTTGAATAAAGGTAAAAATGGGTAATATAACTTCACTAAAAAGTCTACAAAGGTTAAACCTTTTCGTCGGGTCAAAACATGAATTTTTGTATTTCTGTGTCAGATCCGCGGATCCCTCTGTTTAGACTGGACGGATCCCTCAAGCAAGGGATCCATGGGATCCGTGGTACAGAAGACAGTTTTTGTCTGAATTTCAAAAATTCATAACTAATTAACCGTAAGTCGTTAGAAGTTGTGTCACCTATCATTTTAAAGGTATTTTAGTCTACTTTCATTTAAAAATGTTTTCATAAACTGATTCAAAACAAAAATTTACAGAATCATTGATTTATAATAGAAAGTTATTTTTCGGTCATAACTTTTGCACAAACTTTTGACCTAATTGGAGACGGATGTTCTCGTCTTTGAATAACAATGTGTCCTCTTTTAAAATTAAGGTTTTGATCATATTTATAAAGGAAACTAATCATGCTTGGTATACATGTTTAACACAAAGCGATGAAAAGAACTTTCATATGCTATGCTAAATGATAAATTGTCTTCCTTGCGTTACTTGATTATTTGCTTATCTCAAATAGCTTTTATGCTTGTTTGATTGAATAACATATGTGGTTTCCTTATCTTGCTATTTATTCTCTTGCTTGTCGATTTAGTAACTTTCTACTAATCAATGTGCTACTTGAAGGAGTGTTTGGGATAACATCTAGTTGTTTCGAAAATGTTAGTTGAAAAATGTTTAAAAAATATAACACACTAAATGGCTTTTTGATTGAGTTTGTCATGTGTGCAACATAAATTTTTTATGTGCTTATATGATTTCTTGATTTCATATTTTCTTGTATCGTTTTCTAAAAACAACAAGAATGTACATCGGATCATAACCTACACTTGTGTTGATGATGTACTCTCCCGTTTTCCTTTTCATGATCGCTCTCCAAGCTTCATAGTAGGATTGACAACTTGAATATTTCATCCGATATACTCAAGTAAATTATTTTTGCAACGCAAATATAATTGTTCATATCTGAAAGCCAAACTCGAGCTTTCCAACAACATATGTTGAACTAGCTCATCTAAACATTTTTTTGTTCACCATATGGACAAATTTTAATTTTCTTGACACCTTCGTCACCTTAGTTGTTTCAAGTATAATATTAATAAAAACAAAGAAAAGTATCATCATTGTTACTCTTCGATAGGCCATTGTAGGAATATAAATTTTCCTAACTTGATAATGAATACTAGAGAACTTATTGCACTAGAAACTCAATTTGACCTAACGGTTGAATTGCTTCCTTGATAGAAGTTGGGTATGTGGAATGGCCCGTAAAAATGGTCGTGTTTAGCCATAATTGAGCACCGCTAGTAATAGTCTCATATTCATTCTCTCACTTGAGAAATTTATACTCCTATCTTTTCCTAAAGTAAATTTACAATGGAAATACTTTGCATTGTCTTAGGATTACTAATCAAACAAGTTGTAAAATTAATTTTTCTTTTGGTTAATCACAACCACTTACCTCATCAAGAGATTATCTTGCTTTGATCGAGAAGAGCTACATGACTTCATGGACAAAGCTCATTGTATACTAATCATCATCCGTAATAACTAGATTTTCCTAAACTAGCACCTCACAACTCTTTTGTCTTGAACACCATCATGTGCTCTTTTCTTTCAAGACACATACCTTGCATGTCATGGTTAGTGTAAATGATTTACTAATCTAGACCGTAAATCTATTTTAGGCTTCTTGAATAGTGCTTGTTAAGTTTGCAAAACCTTTGTGTTATTTGTGAGCTCGATCTCATTTGATTGCCTATATATGTTCTCTACATGCTCTCCTTGGTTTGCTTAATGTGTATACATGTGTGCTTGCAGTAAAAATCATTAGCTACCATCAATCATTTTCTCTTGACCCTTAAGTCCATCTTCATATAAGACACTTAATAGACTGAGTCACTTAGGATATGTAGGTGCTAGACCTTGCTAGAACCCAATCACCTCTTTTTCACCTCATCGTTGCCGGATCCCTAGACTAAAACTAGCCGGATCCCTCTAGTGAGGGAACCGGTGGAACCGTGGAACAGTAGGTACATTATCTCTTTAGATAATCATTTCAAATTTCCTTTTTCCGCACAAGCACTTGTTCAACACTTAGGATTATCAGTTTCTTATATGTTTATAAATGAGTTGCATTTATATGATTCTTTACGTGTTCTTTCTTTTCGTTTCATGATTTTATGTGAACAATTTATCCATTTGTATAAATGTTTTCCTTTTGTACTAACTCCTTTGGATTCATGTAGGATGACAATAGTCGATTTCATCATCAAGTGAAGTTGTGCTCATTCGCACATTTTTTATTCCTAATCTTGCATCATCCTAACCAACTTACTCCACTTTTATCACTACTCACCATGTCATCATGTCTACCACCCCTATTGAGTCATCAACCAAGTCAAAGAGTCACCTTGATACCTTTCATCACCATCCCTTGCTAATCTTGAGTCATTTTATTACCTAGTAATACTTGACCTCTCATCATCTCTACCACAACTTCCATACCTCTAAGTCATAATGATGATTTCTACCGTGTCCAAGGTCTAGTTCATGAACTACGTGATGAAGTATGTCTCATGTTCTACCACATCCCACTTGTGTCAACCACAACCTCAAACCACAAGCTTATTGTGTCAACCACATCCTACAAGTGTCTCACTACCACTACAATTCATGGTCGCTCAACCATCTTGCACAAACATCTATGTTGTCAAAAGCCAAGTGAATTTCGTAATGAAATGCGTCTCATCCCGAAGTACATTTTTATTCTTACCTTGAACAAACCTTACAACCTCTAAACCAACCATGATGATGCAAGTAGTAGGATTATTCTCTTTTTGACACTAATCCTTTTTTTGTAGGTTCATATATATACACTTTGATGTGTATAGGATTCTCGTCTACTTATGGGCGAAATTTTACACTAATCCTTTTCTTTGTAGGTTCACTCATGTACATGGGTTTATATATGGAGCACTTTTCTTCGGACGAGGTTTACTTATTTTTCTTGTAGGTTCTTCTTGACGCCCTCGAGCTAGGGGGAGCTTCCGTCGAGCATTTACAAAGTGCATCATATGACTTACTCGTCCAAGGACGAATATAATTTTGCTCTAACTTTTTGTTTTGTAGATTTTCAAAACACACTAGGAGAACTTGACGCTCTCAATAAAGGGGAGTTTTTCATCAAAACAAAAACATTTCAAATTTTGCAATAAATTTGTCTTAGCCTTCCTAAAATACTTGACGTCCTTAACAAGGGGGACCCATCGTCAAGGGGGAGCATACACACATTCATTCTTCAAAATTCCTTTATGTTTCAACAAAAGGGAGATTTCTTTCTCATCATATATTTTTTTCTTAACACTAACCTTGATGTTCCTCTTAAAGGCGAGATCACCACCTCTTGAAGACGTGCAAGCTCAAGGTCATGAGTTGCTAAGCTTCGTCATTAGTGTTTCGTGTTGAAGGTATTGGCATGGTGTGCCAATTGGAGCAATAAGGTGTCTTTTGATTTAACTTCACTAGGGATGATGCAAACTTGCCATTCTTGGGAGAAATTAAGTTTAAACTCCAAGGACACACCATTTTTGTTTCGATAAAAGGGGGAGAAGAATGTAAACGGAGAAGGTAATGTATAGGAAGTACGGATACAAGTAACTTTGAAATTTTACCTATCTATTACGTTTACATATATTTTGTCATCATCAAAAAGGGGGAGATTGTTAGTGCAAATATTACGATATTTAATCTACACATTCTCATTTGTTTTGTTGATGACAAACATGTAACTTGTAATACATAACGTAAAATGTGTAAGTTACTTGTAATTATATATTGTCTCAACACCTCTCGACGACTCAAGTCCTTGTATGCTACAACACAGGTTCATACATGTTTGTTATGTTGCGTTATGATCAAACCCCCAACAAACCATTAAAACATGTTTAGTTAAATAGTTTATGTATAACAACTAGTGTTTACATATTGGTTAAATATATACATAACTAGTATGTATTATAATGGGTAATATAAATGGGTAGAAACTTAAGTATTTGACCCATTGACCAAATACATTGAATGTAGTTGGAAAAAACCCAAAGTCTAGAAACATTGTACCTTGGTGGGCACTCATAACCCATTTGACTAGATGCATTGCATCAATTAGATAAATTGTATCTAATCTAATACCCATGGATCAACCCATAACCCATTTGACAAGACGCATTGCATCCATTAGATACATTGTATCTAATCTAATACCCATGGATCAACCCATAACCCATTTGACTAGATGCATTGCATCTTGTAGATACATTGAATCTACTTGGTACCCATAACCAATGACCCATGACCCAAAACCCATGGGTAAAAGGGAGCATCCCACGGATCCCCAGTAATACACTGGACGGATCCCTCAAGGGAGGGATCTGTGGGATCCGGGGAACAGTGGCTAGTGTTCTTCTATTAATAGTGAGCCATTTCATCATTTTTTAACACACCTTCACACATAGTTTCTCTCCACCATTTCTAGGATATTTAGATCATTAGGAAATATGTAAACCACCCTCATCTCATATGATCATAATGCTTCTAACTCTCATTTGTTGTAAGCATACTCCCGAAGGGATCCTTCAAAGCAAGCTTAGAGATCTTGCATCTTTACCTACTGAAGTGATCACCCATCACAAGCATACAAGCACATGAAGATCTTCTACAACAAGCTTGGGAAACTTGTCATCTTCATTCATAGAAGACTAACTACATTATGCTTTGTGTTCTTGATGTTTAGTTTAGGACTTCATATCCATTAGACACATTGTCTTGGATATTGTCTACTATTATATTCTTGTATCTATGACTAGACTAGATGGTTTATGTGTTTGTGCCATAAAACACAAGGTTTGTTATATTGGGCCACAAAACATAACGGGTGCCTAGAAGTCAAGTCACAAGACATTAGTAAAGGGTGCCTAGAGATCGAGTCAAAGGCACTATTGAAAGGTGCCTAAGTTGTACATTCGATATGGTGTGATTCGATGTACAAGATATATTAGTATTGGGTCACAAGGATATTGTCGTCCTTGTTGATATTGTCATAAGAAGTAGATCTCCTTTGGGGTTTGTTGTTGGTGTAGTGTTGGGTAGTAGTTCCTTCATTGTAATGGAACTCAAAACTTAGCATAGTATCGGATAAAAGGTAGGCGACGTTGTGGTACGTGTGGTTCACCTTGGTGTGAAAGAACCCGGTGGTTAGCCTAGTACCGGAAAAAGAGTAGGCGACGTTGTGAAGGCTTCTCCGCCATAAGGAGTTGGTGTCGTGTAGTGATTACGAACTCTCGAGTAGGTGACTCGGGGAGTGGAGTAGGGCAAGGAAGGTGTCCTTGTAGCCGAACCACTATAAATCCTCGTGTTGGTTTGTCTATCCTTTTACTTATCGCTTTACTCTTTTTCTTGCATTACATTGTTTATTTTCTATGTGGTTGATGTCTATGTTTGTGATACATACTTGGTCTTTCATATAGTCATAAACTATATTTAACACTTTACATTTTATGACACGCTTGATCAAGAAAAAGCAACCGGACTAATAATGGTGAAACTTGATTTATAATAGACCATTAATCTTGCGGAATCTTATGTGATATTAAGGGGTGGCCTTACATACCGAAATGCGTTAAATGCATCCTCGCTTCGAGATTAGAAAATGCAATGGTTTATGTTATATTTGATACAAAAGTTTTAAGTTTGAAACGGAAACGTATTCACCCCCCTCTACGTTTTCACATTTTTGTTAAAATTAATTTGCCAAGTTGACACATTCAGTCCCTCAAGCTCAAAGAGGTTCCAACCAAGATCCTTTAACTTCCGTTTAGGTTAGAAAAAAAAGGCTAGAAACTTAACGATACTCCCCCTCGACTTTTGAAATAATGAATTTTGAAAGCATTTGAGTCCGAGGAGAGTATTTGACAAGATACATATCCACCATTTTAGAAGTGTCACACCCCCAAATTACCTGTTTTGCAGCGGAATGGAATTCCTGGGATTGACTGTCATAGCATCACAATCACAGTTATATTGAACGACCTAAAGTGTCGTTTGGAAAATACATCGTTTGATTTAATAAAATAATCAGAGTTTACAAAGTAGGTCCCAAATGAAAAATCAACTTGTGCGGAAATAAGTTTGTTACAATTCAAACGATGTTTTAAAGTCCGTAAAACCCAAGTGAGACGCGTCGTCACCACGACTCCATGATGTGTCCAAATGCATGCCATGAAGTGAATGCCTTAGAAACCCGAGATAAAAACATGCTAAAAGTGTCAACACAAAGGTTGAGTGAGTTCATAGAGTTTGTTTTGAAATGTAAAGCCTTTCAAAATCGTTTATGCAGCAAAGGCATTGTAAATCCACTCAGTTCCAAGTTCCGCCCATACAAAACTTGCAACTTGTGTGTTCACAACCCACTGCCGAAATGTGTATAGTTTATGATCAAGTGTATCATGTCCAATGAATTCACATAATAGTACATAGCTTAATGTATCCATAGCTACCTACTATGACACATAATTACGTCAATGCGGTTTCAAATTATTCCATGACCATTAGTGCAATGATTATACCAAGACCATCAGTTCAATAAATGTACCAAGACCATCAGTCCAATGAATGTACCAAGACCATCAGTCCAATGAATATACCAAGACCATCAGTCCAATGAATATACCAAGACCATCAGTCCAATGAATATAATATGAAAGTTCTAAGTATGGCAAAACATTTACGCATGACTAAGCATTCAGTTCGGCTAAACATATAATTTGCAAATAGTCATGAAAGTAATAAAAACAATTTGAGCATGTATCTCCCCCAAAACATTTATGAAAACAAGTAAAAGCAGGGGCTATGAAAACTCACTTGGTAAACTGAGGCGATGACAAAAGTGAGTACACCGAGGTATAATGTGAAACTTTAATCTTGACCTATGATGAATGTTATGATATGTAATGAGTTGCAATGTAATGTTATGCATGCAATCCGTATGTCATTTATACCATTTACGAGTTTTGAAAATATTACTCATCGTCGAAAAATACTCTTTTGACGTCTCGACCAATCAAAAATCACTTTACATGTTTTTACGTCAAAATGTCATCCTATAATGGTTTTATAATGATTTTTGGTGAAATTACCATTTTTCGTCGCAAAACAATGTCGTCGGAATTTTCATGAAATTAACAAAAATGGCTCCGGAAAAACAGTCGTAAAACGGTGTACGTCGATCGTTAGAGAACGAACTCGACGGTTTTGGAAAGTTTGTATCGATATCTAGAAGTTTCAGTTCAGGAGTTTTCGTCCAAAAGGTCTCGATCATAAAGATATTAAAGGTTAAAGTTGGTGATTTTTGCTAATAGCGTGCAGAAAGATGAGTTTCGGCCAAGTTTGAACATCCGTAATTAATTCATTGTAACTCCGCTTTACAAACGGCTTTTTGTTTTCAAAAATATGGCCGATGAACTTGATTTTACTAGAAGACATTTCGTTCCAAAAAGTTTTGCATCATAGTTAAAAACAGCCGCAAACATAACCTTTGACTAATGAAATACTTGTAACGTAAAAATAATATAGTTTTGAGAAAATAATATTTACGGTAACTTTATGAAAACGGCCATATCTTTGTCGTTTTAAATCCGTTTTCTACGTAATATATGTCCTTAGCTTCGTATCGAAGTAAACTAATATATTTTTGAGAAGTCGAAATAATTTGTGAAGCTTAAGGCTCGTTTTTGACCGAAACAACTAAAATCAGCAAGCTGAAAATCCAGAAAATAAAATTTTTCGTCGTCAAACTTTAAAAATCCATAACTTCTTCGTTATAAGTCCGTTTTATCCCGTTCAAGCGGCCACGGATTCGTTTTAAAGTATATTTTCTAAATATCAAGGCCAAAAGTCGTACCAACAGTAGGTTTTTCCAGAAATTCGAATTAAGGACAGAACATAAAAATATCGTTATCGAAAATAGTTTTTCTCGGACAAAACCTATTCTAATCCCTTCAAATCAACTCCAAACTAATCTAATCCTACCATACACCTTCTTAGGGTGTCATGGGTTCCTAATCACCATCAAGACCAAAGAATACCATGGGAATAATTATAGGATGACCAAATATATATATATATAACTTAAAAATCATGAAATAAATGGTATAAATCACATAACATGCATATAAGCTCCAAAAATGAAAAGAAACATATGAAAATGATAAGGAAACAAGAAAATGATAAAAACAAGCTTACAAGTGATAGTGATGAGGTGAAAGTAACAAGGATTAAGCCTAAATACTCTTGGTTTTTATTTCAAAACCATACAAAGAGTATTCACTAGATTGATAAACACTTGAATCTTGAAAATTTTGATCCCTTGGTTTTTCTTGTATGTGGCCGGTTAGGAGAGGAGAACCAAAGAGAGAAGAAGAAAAAACTATCTTGATAATTGAATGAGATTGAATGAATATAGCCTTGGAGTATAATTCTATACTTTCAAGAGACAAAATTTTCAAACCATTAAATGCTACATCTCCATCAAAACCGGTTTTGAGGGATCTTGTTCCTCAATATATATTTTTTTTTTTTATAAAATGTATTGTAATAATACTTGTAACAATTTGTAAGAAAAAGTGTAAGTAAATGTGTAGGAAAATGTACAAATATAGGTAAATGGAAATTTTTGGTGCAAGTAAGTTTTTAATAGTTCAAAATAGAATGTAATGATATAATAAAAATTGCAAAAATACATTCCTTGTGAAAATTGAGTGATAAAATAATTATCGTACAATTTTTAAGAAAAACGACGTAATAATTAAACTTTAACGATTAATATACCAAATAAATTTGAAACACTAGGAAAACTAAAAATATAGTTTTATAAACTAAATGTAAGTTTAAAAATACCTCGGGATCATTTTTGAAAGTAATGGATTAAATATTCAAAATAATAACTCACGCGATAAAGATTATTAAATATAAAAATTACGCGTATAAAGTGAAATGAAATGTCGTGAATGAACTAATGAGATGCACATGATGTCCATGAAATGTAGACTAATCATAGTCCATATGAAATGTGCGTGATGTCATGATCATGAATTCGCCGCTAAACCTCCAAGGTTACGCGAATTTGAAACAAGTAAACCAAGTTTACTATAAGCGTTGAAATAATGAGATGTGAACTGTGTAGAAATGACACGAAAGTACGGGTTGTCACATTCGCCCATCCAAAAAGGAATTCAGTCCATGAATTCAGTTCGTGTTGGTCTCTCGGGTTTAGGGTTTGATGTGGCAAACTTTCCCATTCCCGAGCAAAACCCTCAAAAGACTTTTGGGTAACCGATTTTTACTTAATCCCACAACTCATCAAACAAGAACTGTCATACGATTAGGCTAAATCGGTTTAGGTAACAACTTGTTTCTAGCTCGATCTTTGCAACTCATCAAACAAGAACTGCCACGCGGATCAAACTGGAAACAAGTGGTTTGAAGAAAATCTTTTGAAAATTTGGCTCGATTACGGAATTGCTTGCACATATAAGCCTACTACTCCCTTCATTGCATGATTCTTCCTGAATTAGACATAGGTGATCGGGCTATGTATAATTTAGGAGTAACTATGCAATGCTTGGACTAATCGACTCATATGATGTTTGGTGTTGAGTCAACTGATGTAAAAAATTGTGATGAACATCGAGGAGAGAAGACATGGAGAAGTGTCGTTAAAATGATAGTTAAAGTAAAAAGAATTAAAATCCTCGTAAATGATAACAAATCGGAAAGAAAATAAAATACGATAGATGAGAATATTTTACAACGAGTAGTTTAGCAAAAGTAGTACATCTTAGGTTATAAAGTTTGAATCGATGAAAGACATAAACTAAGTACGACATAATACATAAGGAGAAATAAGACTGTTAGTTTCCGAACTTCTTCAGTCTTCCGCGTCATTGATACCTTGACGAGCTCCTCCTCCTCCTTCTAACATATATACATTCCCATGAGCACCTTCGACTTGTTGGCCTTGTTTTTGAGGACATTGATTCCGATAGTGTCCTTGCTCCCATCGTAACATGTAACCATGGCCTTGCCTCTACAATTCTGGCAAGGTGTCCCGAGTTGTTGACACTTGTATCACTTAGCAGGACAAAGACCCGTGTGATGATACTTACATCGATTACATAGTGGGTAGGTTCCAGCATAACCTCTGCTTTCTATTGGTGCAGCAACATATACCATTGCGGTTTCTTGCTCTCTATTCTGTTGTTGATGATGGTTAGTGTTACGGTTTTGGTTGTTGTTGTTATAACCTCCTTGGTCGTCTTCCCACTTTCTTTTGTTGTTGTTGGTTTGGTTATCGTTGTAGTTGGTGCAGTTGTTGGGGTTGTTGTTGTTTTGGTTGGTGTTGGTGTACTTGCCTCTCTTCACTACCTGGGCCATGAGCTTTTGAGTCAATCGAATAGCTTCCTCAATCGTTTGGTCGAGAAGAAGTCACATCTCCTTGAATAACCTCGGAAGTCCCCGATAAAGCCTCTAGTAACTTCTCATTATCCGAAACCATAGATGGGCATAACACGGCCAATTCTTGAAACCTTCGAATGTAAGTATCAATGTCGTACCCAATAGTTTCCAATTCATAGAATTCGGTCTCCAACTTCTTCATCTCCGTACGCGGACAAAACTTCTTTGTTACCAAACCTTTGAATTGCTCCCAAGTGAGCTTGAAAGCATTCTCCATTCCAATCGGTTGAGCATATGAATTCCACCATGACAACGCTCCATCGAGTAATGTGCTTGTAGAAAATTTAACCTTACTGTCATCCGGACAGTTACAAAGCAAAAACACCGATTCCAATTTTTCAAACCATCGAACCATGGCTGTAGCTCCCTCGGTACCTCGAAACTTAGTGGGATCTCCACTCTTGAAATCCTTGTAAGAACAACTCTTAACTCCGGATCCTCCTGCATTTCCAGCGATGCGACAAGCCTAGCGGCTTCCGCAGCGGCCTCGGCAGCAGCCACTTTCCCTTTCAATCCTTAATGCCTCGGCTACACTATCCCTTACCAACTTTTGAATTGCCGCTTGAGTCATTCCAGTGTAGCTTTCTTGGTGCCATATCTTCTTCAAAACAAGAGGAAATGTGAGACGTAGCAAAATCCGATGCTAATAATAAGCGCTTCAAAGAAATGTGATAAGAAACGATAAGTTTGAGGTTATTTTTCGAAATGATCGACGGGTTCCGAAAAGATGGGTTATGAGGTGTTGTGAGTGCTTCAATGTATGATGGTTTAGAGACTTAATGTGTGAATAAAGTGTAACTTGACATGTTAGTGGTGAAACAAAGGAGTGAGAGCGACTTCGCCCTATATAAAGATTCATCTCGGCATTTGACGTTATCGGTGACGAATCAGCTGATATAAAAATTGTGATAGGGAATGACAAGGAATTCTCCACGTTAGAGTATGAAGAAAAGATAATGGGATGGGAATTTAAAGGCATCCATGTGACAATCGATGTGAAATGAAAGTGAATAACTCGAAAATGTATATAAACGCATGTAAAGTGAACGTACACTTGTGATGAAATGACGAGATGCTATGATGATGTAGTTATAGTCTAGGGTCAATGATGCAACCTAGTTCTCTATAAGCGAAGCTCTGATGCCAATCTGTCACACCCCAAATTACTGTTTTGTGGAATGGAATTCACGGGGATTGACTGTCAAAGCATCACAATCACAGTTATATTGAACGACCTAAAGTGTCGTTTGGAAAATACATCATTTGATTTAATAAAATAATCAGAGTTTACAAAGTAGGTCCCAAATGAAAAATCAACTTGTGCGGAAATAAGTTTGTTACAATTCAAACGATGTTTTAAAGTACGTAAAACCCAAGTGAGGCGCGTCGTCACCACGACTCCATGATGTGTCCAAATGCATGCCATGAAGTGAATGCCTTAGAAACATGAGATAAAAACATGCTAAAAGTGTCAACACAAAGGTTGAGTGAGTTCATAGAGTTTGTTTTGAAATGTAAAGCCTTCCAAAATCGTTTATGCAGCAAAGGCATTGTAAATCCACTCAGTTCCAAGTTCCGCCCATACAAAACTTGCAACCTGTGTGTTCACAACCCATGCCGAAATGTGTATAGTTTATGATCAAGTGTATCATGTCCAATGAATTCACATAATAGTACATAGCTTAATGTATCCATAGCTACCTACTATGACACATAATTAAATGCGGTTTCAAATTATTCCATGACCATTAGTGCAATGATTATACCAAGACCATCAGTTCAATAAATGTACCAAGACCATCAGTCCAATGAATGTACCAAGACCATCAGTCCAATGAATATACCAAGACCATCAGTCCAATGAATATACCAAGACCATCAGTCCAATGAATATAATATGAAAGTTCTAAGTATGGCAAAAGCTTTACTACGCATGACTAAGCATTGATTCTAAACATATAATTTGCAAATAGTCATGAAAGTAATAAAACAATTTGAGCATGTATCTCCCCAAAACATTTATGAAAACAAGTAAAAGCGGGGGCTATGAAAACTCACTTGGTAAACTGATGACAAAAGTGAGTACACCAAGGTATAATGTGAAACTTTAATCTTGACCTATGATGAATGATATGATATGTAATGAGTTGCAATGTAATGTTATGCATGCATTTCGTATGTCATTTATACCATTTACGAGTTTTGAAAATATTACTCATCGTCGAAAAATACTCTTTTGACGTCTCGACCAATCAAAAATCACTTTACATGTTTTTACGTCAAAATGTCATCCTATAATGGTTTTATAATGATTTTTGGTGAAATTACCATTTTTTAGCGTCGCAAAAACAATGTCGTCGAATTTTCATGAAATTAACAAAAATGGCTCGGAAAAACAGTGTAAGCGGTGTACGTCGACCGTTAGAGAACGAACTCGACGGTTTTGGAAAGTTTGTATCGATATCTAGAAGTTTCAGTTCAGGAGTTTTCGTCCAAAAGGTCTCGATCATAAAGATATTAAAGGTTAAAGTTGGTGATTTTTGCTAATAGCGTGCAGAAAGATGAGTTTCGGCCAAGTTTGAACATCCGTAATTAATTCACTGTAACTCCGCTTTACAAACGGATTTTTGTTTTGAAAAATATGGCCGATGAACTTGATTTTACTAGAAGACATTTCGTTCCAAAAAGTTTTGCATCATAGTTAAAAACAGCCGCAAACATAACCTTCTACTAATGAAATACTTGTAACGTAAAAATAATATAGTTTTGAGAAAATAATATTTACGGTAACTTTATGAAAACGGCCATATCTTTGTCGTTTTAAATCCGTTTTCTACGTAATATATGTCCTTAGCTTCGTATCGAAGTAAACTAATATATTTTTGAGAAGTCGAAATAATTTGTGAAGCTTAAGGCTCGTTTTTGACCGAAACAACTAAAATCAGCAAGCTGAAAATCCAGAAAATAATATATTTCGTCGTCAAACTTGTAAAATCCATAACTTCTTCGTTATAAGTCCGTTTTTATCCGTTCAAGCGGCCACGGATTCGTTTTAAAGTATATTTTCTAAATATCAAGGCCAAAAAGTCGTACCAACAGTAGGTTTTTCCAGAAATTCGAATTAAGGACAGAACATAAAATATAGTTATCGAAAATAGTTTTTCTCGGACAAAACCTATTCTAATCCCTTCAAATCAACTCCAAACTAATCTAATCCTACCATACACCTTCTTAGGGTGTCATGGGTTCCTAATCACCATCAAGACCAAAGAATACCATGGGAATAATTATAGGATGACCAAATATATATATATATAACTTAAAAATCATGAAATAAATGGTATAAATCACATAACATGCATATAAGCTCCAAAAATGAAAAGAAACATATGAAAATGATAAGGAAACAAGAAAATGATAAAAACAAGCTTACAAGTGATAGTGATGAGGTGAAAGTAACAAGGATTAAGCCTAAATACTCTTGGTTTTTATTTCAAAACCATACAAAGAGTATTCACTAGATTGATAAACACTTGAATCTTGAAAATTTTGATCCCTTGGTTTTTCTTGTATGTGGCCGGTTAGGAGAGGAGAACCGAAGAGAGAAGAAGAAAAAAAACTATCTTGATAATTGAATGAGATTGAATGAATATAGCCTTGGAGTATAATTCTATACTTTCAAGAGACAAAATTTTCAAACCATTAAATGCTACATCTCCATCAAAACCGGTTTTGAGGGATCTTGTTCCTCAATATATATATTTTTTTTTTTATAAAATGTATTGTAATAATACTTGTAACAATTTGTAAGAAAAAGTGTAAGTAAATGTGTAGGAAAATGTACAAATATAGGTAAATGGAAATTTTTGGTGCAAGTAAGTTTTTAATAGTTCAAAATAGAATGTAATGATATAATAAAAATTGCAAAAATACATTCCTTGTGAAAATTGAGTGATAAAATAATTATCGTACAATTTTTAAGAAAAACGACGTAATAATTAAACTTTAACGATTAATATACCAAATAAATTTGAAACACTAGGAAAACTAAAAATATAGTTTTTATAAACTAAATGTAAGTTTAAAAATACCTCGGGATCATTTTTGAAAGTAATGGATTAAATATACAAAATAATAACTCACGCGATAAAGATTATTAAATATAAAAATTACGCGTATAAAGTGAAATGAACTGTCGTGAATGAACTAATGAGATGCACATGATGTCCATGAAAAGTAGACTAATCATAGTCCATATGAAATGTACGTGATGTCATGATCATGAATTCGCCGCTAAACCTCCAAGGTTACGCGAATTTGAAACAAGTAAACCAAGTTTACTATAAACGTTGAAATAATGAGATGTGAACTGTGTCGAGAAATGACCTGAAAGTACGGGTTGTCACAAGAAGAAACAACATATTAATGGTAAAATACAAGTACAAGGTTTTATGAGACTGAAAAATATTTACTTTCTCCCCCTCAACACTTGTTCGGGAAAATAATGAATGTTTTGATAGAACAAAGTGTTGACGGAAGATTTGTACTTGCAAAGTTTGAAAGAATTTAGATAGAAGAATATTTTTGTATTGTATCAGATTTTATATTTTTTATATTTTTGTTTTAGAAAAGATATTTACAAAAGAGGTTTTGGTGTTTGACTGGTTTTAAGATTGTATTAAAAGTTCGTCCAGTTCCTCTGGAGTCAAACACCTCATGCCAATCCGGTGGACCAAATCAGTAAACCTAGCAGGAGCTAAGGCTTTGGCGAGAAGATCCGCGATTGGTGTTCGATTACCCACAAAATATAATTTAACGGTACCCTTTTCCACATGCTCCTTTATGAAATGATATCGAAGATCGATGTGCTTGGACTTGAATGTTGAGCGGTGTTGCGAGATCGCAATAGCACTTCGATTGTCGCAGATACACGGAATTTTGTCAAATACGTAACCATAGTCTTTGAGTTGTATTCTCATCCAAATGACTTGAGCACAATACGCTGACATGGCTACATATTCTACTTGTTGAGGACGGCGATGTACAATCTGTTTCTTGATTGCCATGACACCGGTTTATCACCAAGAAATTGTAGAGCACACGAAGTACTTTTCGAGAATCTAAGCATCTGTGTGATCAACATCTAAAAAGCTATTAGGTCAAAACCAGAATCCTTCGGATACCGGATCCCCAAATTAATGGTTCCCTTGATGTATCGGAGGATTCTTTTAGCCTCGAGAGGTGAGTTCAGGTTGGTCGCGACTAATAACGGGAGCAAAGATATACAACAAATACAATGTCAGGTCTATTGGCTGTTAGATACATGAGAGACCCAATAATACTTCGGTATTTGGTAGGGTCAACCAATTTCCCATGCAAATCAGCGTCCAGTATTTTGGTATGTGTCATTGGTGTGGCATAGGTATCACAACTTTGCATTCCATGTTTGTTTAAAATTTCAAGAGCATATTTGGACTGACTTAGGAAAATACCACGGAGTGATTGATGAACTTGCAGTCCTAGAAAAGATGTAAGTTCACCCATCATGGACATTTCAAAAAGTGTTTTCATAAGTTTTGAAAAAATGTTTGAGTACTTTAGATGTGTTGACCCAAAAATGATGTCATCCACATAAATTTGAACGATTAAAATGTGTTCCCCGTGATATTGTATAAATAGTGTTGGGTCGACCGATCCTTTGACAAAATTATGAGATATGAGAAAGGATGACAACTCATCGTACCACGCCCGAGGGGCTTGTTTGAGACCGTAGAGAGCCTTGTTCAGTTTGTAGACGTGATTAGGGAACTCGGATCAACAAATCCTTCGGTGACTAACATAGACCGTTTCCTTCGGTTTACCATTCGAGCGGTTTTGACATCCATCGATAGACCGTGATGTTCATGTGAGCCACAAATGCCGAGAAAAATGCATGCGACCTCAAGTTTAGCAACGGGTGCGAATGATTCCTCGAAGTCAATCCCTCTTCTTGTCTATAACCCTTAGCCACCGGGCGTGACTTATTTCGATAACCGTACCTTCACATCCAACTTGTTTCCAAATCCATTTAAGACCAATAACATAGACCCTGTTGGTTTTCAACCAATTCCCATACGTCCAAGCGTTTAAAGCGGTTAAGTTCTTCTTGCATGGATTCAATCCAGTTTTCATAAGTCATTGCTTCTTTAATGTTTTTGGGTTCAGATTAGCAAACGGTAAGTGCATAAATGCAATGTTCACCGTTAGTCTGAAGGCGTTGTCTAATTACGACTAGTTGATTCGGGTTTCCAATGATGTTCACAAGAGGATGGTCTTTAGTCCAATGATGTGTGGAGGGTTGATGTTGATATACATTGTGCAGATTAGGAGGATTCAAATGGCTTGTAGATGATTCTGCAACATCAGAAGTGGCAGTTTCATTAGCAAAAGGATTGAATAACGCATTTGGATCATAATCTGCGGGTGTAGGTACTTCTTGGTTCAGAAGATCATCAGCTAGTTCAGCGTCATTGTATGCGGTTTGCTCGACTGTTGTTGTAGAATCAATTGGAGGTGCTTTGTCAACAGTTGTTGTTTCAGGTGTATCATGTATTGGATTATTATCTTGAGCAGCGGAAACAGATGATACATCTGGAGCACGTTGATCAATATCATCACTAAAAAGAGGAGCAAATAGCTGTTCCATTTGACGACGAGTAAGCTGTAGGCTTGGTTCAGCTGATGATGGGGTTTGGGGGAAGATTAGACGGTTATGTCCGGGTTCCAAGCTGTTTTGCTCATAAGCCATTTGATGAAGTTTCAGAATCAGCTTCACCCCAAACTAACAACTGTCTTTAGAAGATTTGAAACTTTGATGAAGTCGACATTTCTTCTAACTTTTGAAGTTTTCAGTACGCAACGGAATATGTAGATGAGTAGTAAACCACACAATGTAGATCTGACTTATTGCGGAAAATCCATTCGGGGGTAACATACAAGAAATCATTAAGATCTTCTCACGTGTGTCGATGCTTCACACCAAAAAAACCATGAAAGACAAAATGAAACGACTTCCCCTTGAATGTTGAGGTTTATCGGAATAATAATTACATGTGAGAATGCAATTTCCCGATAAAATGACTGTGTGAGAGGCATCATATCATCATATTTAGGTAACTTCACACACGATAACCCTGAGAAAGTGAGACGATAACGCCAAAGTGAGATGTTTGAACCACAAATCGTCTCATTTCTTCCCCCTAATTGAAGAAATCCAAGAAGAGACAGGGTTTTCGCAAACGATATCAAGGAAAAAATGAACACCTACACTATCTTCCCCCGATGTTTTCAATGAATCAGAATCATACACTACGTATGTTGATGATGAATTGGAGACAGCGAAACCGTGTATAAGGAGACAGCGAAACCATGTATGTCCAATTAATCGAACAAGTGTGAAGTACCATAAATATCTTGAGAGAATCAACTGCTGATAAAACTTCTTTGTTCATTAAGTTGATCATCAGCTGTGTTATTGTTGTTGGCAGCAATTTGGTCTACTGTTATCAAAGATTCGATTGGAGGTGCAATTACATCAATGGAAGTTGTTGTAGTTTCAGGGTGTATCCAAAATTTGAATATGATAAGGTTGTGCTGCGGAAGCATTTGATACATCTGAAGTACGGTTTACAAAAGAATCTTCAAACAGTGGAGCAAAGTTTCCAATTCCTGAAGATTAAGTACAATGGTGTTGGAGCTGATTGATCATTAAATTTTAGACGGTGAGAAACGGGTCCGAAATTGAATTATTCCGAAGCCATAGTTGTTGTACCTGTAAAGAAAAATAGGAGGGGGCAAGATGGAACAAAACATGGATCCCCAAGTGTAACTGGGTTCCAGATGTTAGAAGCATAAAGACGTAGTGTCAATAATCTTCTTGACACCTGAACATGCTATTTTCATAATTTCCTTTCCTACCTCATGGATGGATGTAGAGGGTTTCATAGTTGTTATGGTGCAACTACTTAGTATCTTGCCTGTAGGAATCCACCTAAGACCAACAGTTTTGAAAACTCTACCCGTTGGTATCCATCTAAGGTTAGATCTAGGGGATGTTGAAACTTCTTTTGGAAAGAGTCTTTGTCCAACATTGATCCACCTATTAGGTTTCTGAAATTTTTCTTTTAGTTCAACGTGTTTATTTCTAACTGTTTGTTGAGTAAACTTAGCTTTTGGTTTGCTACTACAAGCAGCGTTCAGTAATGCACTAGGAGGTTATACACCAGGTCGTGAACCTAAGATTCCATCCTTTTGGAGTAGTGCCCTTTTCCTCTCCTTTTCTAGATCATAGTTCTTGTGCAAGTCATTTGTATCATATGAGTTTTGAATTTTGATGCTTGGTTTAGACATTATTTTCAAACTAATCCTAGACTGGCCAGATGCAACTACTTATTGAGGTTTAACAGAAACAGGTATAACAGAAACAGAAGCATTTTTCTTAGGCCAGGAATGTGGAGTGACTGGTTTTGTCAAATGATTATTCTCAACAACTTGGGAGGGGAACCATGGTTTTGAAGATTTTGAACGTTCAGATTTAAATGCAGTTGATTGTGTAACTACTGATTGGTTTCAGAAAGGTTGTAGAGACGATTTCCCTAAGATTGTTGGTTTTACAAACTTAGTATCCACACTCTTGTCAGTTAATCTTCTTAGTTTGTTTTGAAAAGCAACATGTGAAATCCACTTTGCTTGAATTTGAGCCTTTAAATGCTCGTTTTCTTTTACTAATATATCCACATGATTACTTTGTTCATTCAAAGATTTATTATTTGGCAATGAATTTAAATTTTTTTTTGCATCTTAAGTTCAAGAGAGATGCAATGAGCCTCTAGTTTTGAAAAATCTTTTTGAAACTGAGTAATGGTCTTTTTGAGAAGAATGTTTTCAGATTCAAGAGTTTGGTTTGACGTTTCAGTTGTATTGTGTGCAAGTAAGGGCTCAGACATAAGATATTTTTCTGGACATTGTGCAACACACTGGTCAACCTCTCCTTCATTTCTGAAATCAGTTTGCTCAGTTTGTTGTTTCGCATTAGCAGGCAGAATATGATCAATAATAGATTTTACCTCAACCATCTGTTCAGTGTCAGTGTCATAGGTGGGTAACGTATCTTCCTCAACCGTTTGCTCTTTGTCAAAATTGGGCTCAGTGTCATAGATGGGTATGATATTTTCCCCTGAGCTGCTGCTGTCATCCTGCTTTTCCAATGCTATAACCTCATTGTCCGCATTACCGACAGATGAAGTAATCACAACATTCCCAACAACTCTTTGAGCATTCCTTCCTTGTACATCAACTCTTTCACCATGCACGACTGCTGGATTTCGGGAATTTGATGATGTCTGACGCTTGGAATTGTTAAATATTGAGTTCATCATCTTAGTCAGTAACATCCCTGTTTTGTTTAAGTCCACAAATGCATGTGCATCTTCAGAATCATCAGTAGCAAGGTTTGGTGATGAAGGTTTGAATCTAATGTTGGTAGGTGTGGAGATTTGTGACTTCTGTACAATCATTTGTGCCATTGATTTATACACTTTCTCTCCCATGCAGAAGAATTAAGGAGAAAAAAAGGTGTGAAGTTGATATAGCACACAGAATGTCAATATAGTGAATTTCAATTTCCCTCCAAAAATAATTTTGAAAAATTTTGTCTTCCAAAATTTGAAATTCACTATAAAATTCAATTCTAAGGTTGTAAGAAAAATTTGAGTTTTAACAATTTTGACGCCAAATTTGACCGAAAAATTTGAATTTTGGCCCAAAAATTTGAATTTTTGACCAAAATTTTCATAGTTAAACCAAAATTTGAATTTCGGGTAAAAATTAAATGTTTAGTCTCCCCTAAAAATTAAATTTTACTCAAATTTTCCAGCCAAAAAATTGATTTTTTTTTATTATTATTTTTTTAATGAAACATGTGTTAATGATGGATGTTTGTAGTCGAATGAAACTTGAGTTTGTTGATGAAGTATTCTTAAGCGTAGAAACCAGCTTACGCGTAATACCATTCTTACGCGTAGACAAGTACCTTACACGTAATACCCTTCTTACTCGTAGACAAGAGGCTTACGAGTAGTAACAGCTTACGCGTAGACTTGAGAAAAAACATAGCTTAGGCGTAAACCAAAGGCTTAATAGTAAGAATCTTATGCATAAGATTTCCTTAAGCATAAGATAAGCTTATGCGTAGGAAATACTTAGGCGTAAAGTGTTTACTCGTAAGCTTTTATGCTTAGGCATAAAACTAGGGTTTTACCCAAAAATCCTTTACACTTATACCAGTGTAAAAGATATCCAAAGTCGAAATGTTTTCAGGCTTATCCAAGCAAGAAAAAACTGAGTAAACCAACAGCTTTGAAGATCAAGTGATGAAATTCTTACGCGTAACTGCTGCTTAGGCGTAGACTTTGAGCTTACGAGTAAAACTAGGGTTTTACTACGAGTAGAAAGTACAAACTATCACCAAAACTGATTTTTATGCCCAAAAGTGTTTTGTAACCTGATTTTAATAATGAAATAGCTTCAATATCACCAAAATAACAAGAAAGTTTGAAACTTGACGATCCAAAACAAAGTTCACCCTTACGCGTAGACAAGACTACACGAATCAAAAACCAAGCAAACACTAATCTCTACACGTAAAGTTTGAAACTTGATGCAGAAAACTTAAACTTTAACACTAAATAAACCTTAAACCACAAGAATCTTGAGTTTGAAAGTGTAAAAAATAAAGCTTTAAGCGTATGAAAGTTTATGCAAATAAAACCCACGCGTAAAGATATAGAACTTCAAAAACAAAGTGTTTCACCCAACTAGATGGCGATTGATACCACTGTTAGGTCACCATAAGAAATAGATGAAGGAGAGATCGGTTGAACACACAAAATACACACACATATGAAATAGGCAAAGGTTATGCGTAGGAATATATTGAAAGTGAACAACCAACCTTCAAATGAAGGTTTACAAGACTATTTATAGGGAAAGGAACTAGGGCAACACTACAAGTTCCCTTCCTTCCTTATTGGACATGGGCCAAGGCTTATGGGCTTTCTACATAAGCCTTGCCATTAATACAAACATAAAAGCCTAATTAAGCAACCTATTACATATTGATTACAAACACTTGAAATATAGTTTAGGAGTGATTCCAACACCATTATTCCAGTTAGTCAATTTATTTACTATCACATTACATACTTGATCACCTTCATATTGTTTTGACTTTACATAAGTCAAATTCAACCAATACTTCCATATTTTACCAAAGCAATTTTATAATTTCAATAACAATATTACCATTACGCATGGCTATTACTATCACGTATTTTTATTACTATAACATTCTCATAAATTTCACAATTTATATGACCACTATGGTCTTTTTCATATTACCACATGCCCTAAGGCATACTATAACACAATTTAAACCTTTTAAATTTATTCACTGTGACCTCAGCGGTCATTACTTACATTACATCATCATTCAAGTTTCATTTATTATACTTTACATTTCAAGTTTCTATAACTTTCAGTTTTACATAACGACCCTTACTTAGGGTCCGACACGGAACTCCTTTTCCCTTTATTCTTACTTCTTTAAGGTGTCTAGTTAGTTTTAGACTTTTATTTTCTACTCCACTACCCTACTCATGCCATGTCGAAAACACATAAGCCTGCTCATTTATACTTCTTCATTTACATGGAGAGGAGTCCCAAACAATGTAAATCAAGAAATATAAACTCGTAGTTCGGTGACTCATAACTTCTTTACTTAAATGAAAAGGCGTCCTAATCCACTTAAATAAAGAAATTATAAACCATCATACTTATACACTTCCGACATAACACTAATACATATCTGTAACTCGCTTTAACAATCAAAACTCTCATTTATTAGCATTGGATCCTTTTTACTATAACAATTCCTGAAGGAGCCATCTCATATGCCGAGGATATAGGCAATCTTTGCCGGTGAAGGCAATTTAATTGATCCCGAAGGACTTCTATAACTTTCTCTTGCCAACTCGTGCTATAATGCATCTCATAGGATTCACTATAACATATCCCGAAGGATTACTATTATATATCCCTTAGGATTTTATAACAATAACTGTAACATCTTTTGAGTGGCCTATAACATCATACTATAACAACATATGGAATTCAAGCCATTATTATTTATCATACACACAATTTCATCATTCTCATTTAATCAATACAAATTTATAGGGCTTATGAGCCCGCTTTCCATATTTACACATTTAGCATGTGTTTAATCATTTCATTTTCTCATTGACCCGTCAACCCTCGTTGACTATTTCCGCACTTTTATTATTACTAGTTTTAGTCTATTTGAATTTATCCACATGTAAACCTTTATAGGTTTATTCCAAATCACACTCATTATCTTTCAACTATATCCTCATATACGTTCTATAACATTATCACGACCTTGTCGTTTTTATTATATCACTAACCTCCACAATCTTTTTCAAATATTTTAGCTTATTTCTTTTTCCTTTATTAGCACTTGGCTTTACCATTTTATTCCGCATTTAGACCCTACATAGGTCACCAACTATAACACATTCTTCTTTACATGTCTACACATGTCTCACTTTATTTATAAGCACTCAAGCCATTTTATGTTTATCTTTCAATATTAGCCATAAGGTCTCATTTTCATTTTATAACTTTTACGTTTTTAGACACTTAACGATTATGTGTCCAATTTACACTTCACATTTACTCATAAGCTACAACACACCTTAATATTATACTATAACTCGTTTATTATCAATTATCATAATGCTTAATTATTACATTCTATAACATACAATTATCCCATCTATGTTAGTCGCTTTTTGTTTTCATTATCTACTTTGGATTATTGGCTTGCATGCTACTAGTTCTACTGTCTATATTTTCAACCAATCGTACCAGGCCTTCCATTAATTATTATTCTTGTACGTAAGTTTGCATGCTACGATATGAGGGGTGGTTAGTCCTTTTGAAGCTTAATGTTTTAAACCCTAACTTTTAAAGTTAGGGTTTTTGTCTGCTGTTTTCGTTACTACTGATGTTTCTTGAGCGATTGTATTTGGTGATTGTAAGTAGGGTTTTGAGAGATGGAGAAGGGGGTTTTGAATAACAATAGTGCGAGCAAGGGCTCAAATACTCTTGGCAATGTGTTGAATGGAAGTGGTGAAAGTGGTGGGGATGCTGAAGTTGTTTTTACCAATGCACTAGTGGAGACGATTCTACTTGGTTCTAGCCCTAGTCATGACGCATCAGGGGGGGGGTCATGATCAACATTCATTGGCTAGTAAAATTCATGACACTGGTACGTATACTAAGACTGACGCTACTGGTGTTCCTCGTGTTGATGATAATAATATGGATGTACCATGCGTTAATCTCACTTCTGATGATGATCGATTACCTGAACGTGCAACATGTATTGATGATGATTCGGCATTTTGGGATGCTGGCCTGTTGGTGTTACAAGTACCTTGAATATGCAATATTTCCCATCTCTAAGTGACCCTATTGGTACTACAAGTAATGTTATGTTTACGTCTGGTCCATCTACAGTGTACATTGTCGAGGACACCACTAGGGGTGCTAATCTGCCTAGTGGTGATGGTATTAGTGTAGCTTCTAAAGATGGGAGGGTACATGTCTCTCCTTTGCATATGAGTGATACTTTTTCTCCTCCAGAGAAATTAACCGGTTCTACGCCAATTGTCAAATCTGTTGGGGTTAATACATTACCTAAGTCGTATGTTGGTGCTGCAAGTGGTACGAATTCTGCAAATGTATATGGTGCTACGTCAATTGATTCGACGAAGCGCAAATCAAATTTTTATAGGTTGGAGTGTAGTAAAAAATCTAATTGCGTGGATCTCTCCATTCCTATGAAAGTCGTTGAGGATGTAAACTCTAAATTTGAGAATACCCTCTATGGTTATTTTCTTGGTAAACGTATTGCTTTTCCGGTTGTTGATTATTATGTTCGTAATACATGGGCCAAGTAAGGTATTCAAAAGGTTATGATGAATGAGAAGGGGTTCTTGTTCTTTAAGTTTTCCACTCGTAAAGGTGTTGATGATGTGCTTGAAAATGGACCGTGATGATTAGGAATGTGCCAATTATTCTTAAAACGTGGACTTTAAATACTAATCTACTTAAAGAGGATTTGACTAATATTCCGATATGGTTTAAATTCCATGATGTTCCCCTTGCTATGTTTTCTGATGATGGTCTTAGCCTCCTAGCTACATTGATTGGTACGCCAAAAATGTTAGATTCTTACACTAGTCAAATGTGCTTGGAATCATGGTGTCGAAGTAGTTTTGCTAGGTGCTTGATTAAAGTTAAGGCGGATCAGGTTCTTAGGGAGAGCATCACTGTTAAGATACCATTTCTTGATGGGACATGATCTACCATTGAAAAGATTCGGGTTAAATATGAATGGAAACCGCCTTGGTGTGATGCATGTAATTTGTTTGGTCATACGCTGATTGATTGTTCTAAATCTGTTCCACTTCCTACTCAGCCTAAACAGACTGTTAATGATGGTTATCAAACTATCATTAACAAGAATAAGGGTAGGAATGTTGGTCCAAGTGTTCCAGGTAAGGGAGTTTTTACTAAAGTGGGTCCTAAATTTAGGTATCAACCTAAAGCGCCTCCTCCTGAACCCAAGAAGGTGGATAATGCGAAGAAGAAAGCTACTGATGTAGCTAGTACGAGTGGGACGAAGATTGCTACATCTAATCCTTTTGCTACACTAAATACGATCGATTCTGATGAATGTGGCAATCCTACTGATGTAGAGGATTCTGGTAATACAATGGAAACAAAGGAGGTTGGGTCTCTTGAGACAGGTAATGTATCACAAGATTCGCTTGTGAGTGATTCAATGGAAGCTAACGCGGTTGGTCCTACCCCTATTGTTGAGAAAATTGGGGAGTTTGAAAGGCTTCTTATTGATGGGAAAGCTACTCTTGTTGATGATAATGGTAATCCTATTAGAAAGGTTGATTATCAGGGTTATAATAAGGATCTCCCGTCTACTTCTTTTAATAAGAGAGTTAACCCATTCACTAAGGTGGGAGAGATTGTGGATTCTGATAGTGATGATGAGGAGGTTGTGGACACCTTTGATGAGTCTAGTAATCTATTTGGTGGTGGTCATGATGGCGAAGATGATTATGATGACTATGATTATGATAAATATGCGGATCAGGTTTACGATCTTCCAGGAAATTTGGACGCCTACTAAGACACGTATGGTATCAAGCTCCAAGGCCTTGGTAGGAAGTAATTTTATCTCAATAGGAGTCTAATGTTATATTTTGAGTAGTGGTTTATTTTCTAATATAGAAAATAGGAAGTATCTTGTTATGTAAGCTTTTTGCCTATGTAACGGACTGAGATTTGGGATTCACCCATATCCTTTATACTTAAATGTTTTTTGGAGTAATATATTTACCGGGTCTTTGACCTTTTACCCAAAAATACAATTATCCCATCTCTAATACCACCATATTGGCTATCCATTAGCCATTCACATAACATGACCATAGGTTGGTCATTATCACAACACAAGTCATGCCTCATCTTATTCATAGTTATAACTTTAATTATTATAATTTCAATCATGCCTCCTATAGGCATTCACACCTTAACTCGTCTATTCAAGTCTCATTATAACTTCTATAACAAATAAGCACACAATCATGTCACACCTGCCGTCACCATCCAAAGTGAACGGATTATAATTATCTATTGCATCAATACTTTAACGTACAACTTACACAATCATATATATATTCACCGACACTACCAAAGTGTACGGTGTTCTATAACTTAACATCTAGTCCATTATGGACTTTCATCACATATATCTGATTAATTTTGTGCGCACTCACACATTTAGATTACATTCATCGGTGATCAATTCACCTCTATACACATATGGTCCGCCATGGACCTTTATCAATTACACAATAACACTATAACATATAAAATATTTTCACTTAGCACAAATGTATAATTCATTCTATAACAATCACATACATTTCCGCTTACTCAATTCCGCAACTAAAACTGGTTTAAGACTAGGCAACCTATAGTGGAAACCTAATTCACTAAAACCATAGCTCTGATACCAATTTTTTACGCCCCAATTCCTGATTTGACCGGAAATTACTCGATTTTTAAAAATTTGACGCGGAAACGTTTGACTATAACTTATATTTTATATGATACCACGAAACACAACAAAACTATAACATTTTGACTATTAACAACTTAACTATAACATATATTTATTTATTATTCGGAAGCATATGCATCGAACTATAACAGACCATGTTTTATACCAGTATGACGCCCTGACGCCGTCCACTATGAAGTTGCGACGCCGTTGCTACTTAACTGAGACCCAGAACACATTTCAAAATTACATGTGACAGTTTAAAGGGTTTTAAACCCGATGCCATCACCCTTTAATGGAAATCCAAAATAGTTCAATTTTTAATAAGCGACGGGTCAGAGGATTTGGACCCAACACTATCGCCATTGAGCCAGACGACATCACCCACAAGACTGTGACGCCGTCAGGCCTTTGACCTGCACATTGCTGATAGCAAAACTGCATTTACCAATTTTCACGATTCCAAACATTTTGAGTCAATAACCACTTAGACATTTACAAAATAACTAAACACCTTACAAACTGTAATCAAAGCATCCTTGATGTACTTAAGACTTATTTGACCCATTCAACCCAAAATGGGTAGAAATAAACTTTAATTCAAACACCCTTTAAATTAACTATAACATCCAATTTGATCAATAAGACCAAAACTATGACACACCATTTTCAAGTCAATACTATAAAAATCATTTGACCAATCAAGATACTATAACGACTATGACATTTACTTGTCGATTGACGATACATTTACAAACTATAAAAAGACTCACAGGGGTACAAACTCATCACACGAGCTCGGTGTCTACCTAGCTCCTAATATCATATATTATCAAACTTCCATGATCAAACCATGATCCAACATCCAATCCAAGCCATAGCACTTCCAATACACATGAACATACAAGAACATGGCAACTATAACATGAAAGCGATAACGCTTAGTAACTAATCGGCTAAAACATGGTAATGCTTCTATCATCATATAATTCACATAAGCATTGATACACACAGACCATAGCACAATTAGCACATAAGGCAATAACATATACCTTAATACTTCATTAGGCAATTAGCTCTATAATCATCATCATTTCCTATATTGGTCCAATAATTCCTTGCTTAACTATAACCAATCCTTATTATACCAACCATAGACACATCATATAATAATTTTCACATTAAGCATATAGTAACCGGATTACTTACCTTAGCCTTCAAGCTAAGCCATACACAATTTATCATCATCTTCATCAATAATATCCAACATCATCCATAGCTAACATCCTTAAACACAATAATCAAAGTACACTTAAAATAACATCAAATAACTAAATCCATGGTTTACACAACCATTTGGCTTACCATTACAACTTTAAATCATCACATAATCATGTATTGATTATATGATGATTCACCCATAAATTATCCAACTTTTACTCATAATAAGATTCTCCCAAGATTACTATAACTCTCTTTAATCATCAAATGATCATAACATGGTCATATCTCAAATTACTTATTTTACCTTCAATTCAATTAGAGGGGTTGCACCCAATTACACTTTAACATCTTAATTAGTGTTTAAAACCATAATTACTCAAAACCCCCAACTTGGGTACATGAACCCTAGCTCTTCATTTAACAATTAACACTTCAATTAAGTATTACTTACTTGCAAGGATTATCATTAGGGCTTATTGCTAGTACTAGGCCATGAATTCTCCTTTAATTTGACCATCCAGACATGATGGTCTTCCTCCTTTTCAACTAAGACCGACATACACACACACACATTCAATTTTCTAGAAAATAATATGAGGATAGTAGAATTATCCAGAAACTTGTAGTTGGTGTCTTAAGCTAGTTGACACAAATGGTCCCTCAAGTCCCATACTTTCTATTTTGGCCACAAGACACTTATATATAGTTTAAAATGTGGCAACTTAGGCCCCCTCGTTTATATAACTATAACATAACATTTGTTAATTATTAGTTTGACTATAGGGTTGACTAGTCAATCCCGTCAAGTCCTTAGACCACATTCAACCACGGTGGGACCTATTGGTATTTCCGGGATAGGGGTGTAACACCCGTTTTGCTTATAGAATCCCCTATTATCGAGAAGACCTTCGTGCTTGTTTTCAAACCCTCCAACACTCAGTATCCAATCATTTACATGTTATATCTAGGGATAACCCTTTGTCATACATAAAAATGATTTTTCACCTATCACACTTAAAATTTTTAAAAACATTTGCTTTTTTCGATTCTAAGTGTGGGGTTAATACCCGTGATTTTTAAACATTAAGGAGAATGTTAAGTTTTAAGTGTGGGGTGGATTTCTATCGAAATATGATTTTTCCTGCTTTTGTCTGGGCCACACGTAACCCCGTTTTTTAACCGATTTATGTTACATATTTAAAAACACAAAACAAAACTATTTTTGTGTATAAATAAGTAGGCTAGAACAAGAGAGATTCTGACTTGACTGAGTATTTCAAGACTGAGCGTTTGCAAAACTTAAAAATTTCGAAAAGAATGAAAAATGATAGAGTGGAATATAAGTGATGCAGGTTTTACTGACCAAGTTTTAATATTTATAATGTCTCGTAATACCTATGGTCTACCCTAATGCACTAACGGGCAGTGTACCAGGTCGTGTGTAGTGTAGTATTCGGTAAATCCTAGGTCGTCCCAAGAGCTATGTGTGTGGATTAATACTAAGTATAGGTGTCACAGATTTTAAGATGGTTTTGATGTCGAATTAACTAATTAACTACTAAAACAAATAAAGGCAAAGATGTGATCAACAGAGGAGAGTGGTGCTAACCTAGTTATTCATCCTAACTAGTAATGTTTACGTCTAATTACTTCTAATTACTTCAGGTGGGGTCAAAGTCGAGAGGACAACATTTGGTCAGTTTGCCCTAACCTATCAGCAAAGAGCCACCACTGGAGAAGTCTGGTGTCCCCTCATAAGTCCAGTTGTTCCTAGTCCCCTAATCCAAGTCATTAAGTTCCGCTACATGCTAAACTTATAATAGTGAGTGCCCGAGCGCTAGCATCTTAGACACTCACCCCCTAATTCTTAAGTTCATCCCAACGGTAGGTGATCAGTTGGTCAAATCGCACAAGTAGAAAGGGTCGTTAATTGGTCATATCTTACCCTTCCCGTCTCAGTCTACTCACTTAGGGTCAGTTGGTCATATCTCCTAAGCAACTAGCCTCTACCGCCATTCAAAATTACCGAAACAAGGGTAGCTACCAATAAACTATGCATGCATACACTTAGAAATAATTATACGGAAGCAATGTAAATGCAAACAAAACAATTAAGGAATCATAACTAGGCCAACACTAAGACGTGCTTAGCCAATCATATAGTAAATTAATCCAACAATAATGAATAAAACATGAATAGAACTTAACATAATGTTTGATACAAATTACTTGATGAAAAGCTAATAATGATGATGATTGCAGGTGAATTCTTCCTTGGAAAATGGCTTTTGGACTGCTAGAAATTGCCCTGGAGTGGTGCCCTAATCGACCCCTAGGAGAAGGGTGAAGAGAGATGCTTAAAAATGCAGATTTAGGGCTGTATTTATAGGCCGCGACATGGTTACATCGTAACTTTAAGTGTAAATTACGCCGTAACTAGTTAGGGCGTAACTATTTTTAGAGTTACTCCGTAACTATAGTTAGGGATTAACTATTTATATAGTTACTGCGTAACTATTAGTTAGGGGAACTAATTTAGAGTTACTCCCCAACCTCTAATTCAAAATAGCAATACATTGCAACTTAGGACCTTGAGTTTCTTCATTCCATTAATGGAGACCAACATAAAAACGTGTTAATTGAGCATCAAACTTCGTATGTAGTAATACTACGGCGTAACTAAATCACCGGGTTACACCGTAATTATTCGTTCGTGGATACTTATCCATTCCTTAATTTCCTTTACGGCGTAACTAAATTCATGTTACGCCGTATCCTTCAAAATAATAATGACGACGTAACCAAAAGAATTGGTTACGCCGTATCCTTGAAAGCATCGTACTTACGCCGTAACATTAGTAACGAGTTACAACGTAATCTTCACACAAAATACTCAGGCCTTCGTACTGTGGGTTACGGCGTAATCAAAAGTACCACTTACTCCGTAACTTTTCTTAAAAATATAATTCTTGGCCATTTCTCACATCTTTTCCGCTCCAACGCCTCATTTATCCTGAAATGCAATTATGAACGAATATGAACGAATTAGGTACCTTATTAATACAATTGAGGCCATAAACACGGGAATTTGATATATAAAATATCAGTCTAATTTGATGTTATCAAATATCCCCCCACTTGAACTCTACTTGCCCTCAAGTAGACCATTTAAAGAATTCTTAAAAAGATATCTCCCAAGATTAATTGGAAGATATGAGTTTAAAAATCACCTAAGCTAGAAAATTCCAAACCGAGCACCTCACGAAAAAGGAATTGAAATCACACTCTCTCTCATAATTAACGTGTTTACTTTTGGGTGATCACTCAACTGCTCAGTCATGGCGAGTATTCTATCATAGGCTTAGCAAAGATACTAATCTCCACCACTAGAGTCTATGGATGCAGCTATTCTAAAAGGCAATGGGTTGACAAAACATAAAGGCTTGCGGGGTTATTTTGTCATTACTAATGAGCTACGGTGAAGGGGACAAAACCAACGATACATGACCAAATCCATGGCCAAGACAGCAATGATTGCTCGCTTCCTCACCTAAGTTCGATTCATGACTAAGGGTAGGTTAAGACATGGGAAAACTTTAATGGGTGTAAATAAAAAGACACAAAACAAATAGATTCCTAAGTCCACAGTCACTCCACCACTAGTCGCATTCAATCCCATAGCAAAAATCGAGGATCAATGCATATAAAAGGTAGTGTAGTTCCTCATAATCCATAAACCAGGAAAATAAGGTGCATTAACTCGGCCTTCATCATTAATGAAAAAAAGTCTGTGCTATAAAAAAAAATTAATTTTGGGTACTTTTAGCACATAATTTTACCAAAATCAACCATTTCTATCTCTCATCCCCCACTTGAAATGTGCAATGCCCCCATTGTACGAACACTGATTAAAATTTGAAAGGCGATATAGAAATGTATGGGTTTCTAATTTTATCCGTAAGACAAAACGGATATGTAACAGCTGCGCCTAGTTGAACAAGGGGAAAATACTATTCATCAATAAACACTTGCTTGCATGCTTTTTTTTCACTACCTTTTTTATTTCTCACTTTATTTATTTATTTATTTAATTTTTATGCAAGACAAGGTATACATAAATATGACCGATACGAACATAAAAAGCATCCCCCACTTGAGATCAACTATAATCTAAATCCGATCTTCCAAAAACCATTTATTCAAAACCCGCGAATTTCACCAGTGGAACCAAAATTAACAAACAGCGCCCGGACCATGGACATAAGGAAACTACAGGGTAGGTTAGGCGATAGGTGTAACGAAACAATTATATTGGGTAAACAAAATGAAAGGAAAGGCTCTGAAGGGTGTATCTAGGGGTATCTTGCACTAATGATGAGTGCAACAAAAAGGGTTTAACAGGGGGATTGGCTAATCGATGTGAGAAGTCAATATACACAAACATAAATGGATGGGCTATTTGGGTTTAATCCTACAAATTTCCTTATATCCTAGGTGCACCAAACACACCAAGTTACGTCAGTGTAATGCTCATTATAATTGTCTCGAAAAGATATACAAGGCCAAGTTCTAAAGTTTACTACAGCCACCGGCACACTCATTTTTATGGTGTTATGTATAAGGGGAAAACGGAAAGGTTTATCCTCACACAATGGAAATATAGGGTAGGTGTGCTCAGTCTAGATTAATCCAGTTAAGTAATGAAAAACATGTCAAAAATTTACTAATGAAACACTTTTTATCAAAAACTAGAAAAATAAAGGCAAGTAGAATCATGTGGGTGTCTATTTCTAATCCCTTCCCCCAACTTGGGTCATACTAAGCATATAAATGAAAAATAAGAAGGGTTAGAAATGGAACGGAAAACTCCCCTGGATTTGCTCAGAATGATCGAAGATACACGAGTAAACGTGTCCCGATTTGAGATCTATGAGCAAACTTTAATAATCTGAATTCACTTAAGACACCCATGTAACATATTGGATTTCAAAAACACACAATCAATCACAAAGATGGGCGTATGAATATATGGTTTTAGAGAGAGAAAGTGGGATATTCTAGTAAGAGAAACTCACGGAAGGTTAGATTCCAAATGAACATCCAACTCTCTCCCTTGTGGGGAGAGGGCTATTTATAAAAGAAGCACGCCGTCAATGGATCAGCATACAATGGGTAAAGACCCGTCCTTCCTCCACGGTGTAACACCCCAAATTTCGTGATACGCAGCGGAATTCAAACTGGGTGTTACTTCATGGCACAACAAGATAATAATATAGAAAACTAACCTAATGAGTCGTTTAAAGATTTATCATTCGATTCCAAGTTTACAAAATACATTAAATTTGTTTTCGAATGATAATAAAATTTATAGCCTTCTTGAGTATTCGTGCTCCTCCGTGCCAGCCTCGTACAATATGGACTTGAAATACATGCTTAAAACTGTCAACACAAAGGTTGAGTGAAATTCATAGATTTTAGAAAATCAGTTGAACACATAAGGTTTGTGTGGGTTACGTTTTTATACACCCATAATGTTGAAAACAAAACAGATATTATTACACTAAGCTCATGATAACGAAAACGTTAACAATGCCTTTTCAATAGAAATTGATATAATAGTAACAAGTTGTTCCCTAATAGGTAATTTTCCAATAAACCTATAGATCTTCAAATATAGTGCGTTTGTTTGCCTACCCGGTCAACACAAACGGGATTCGTCAATCCCAATAGGCCTATCCACAATATTCGCATTCACTCGCAAGTGATTAATGGTTCATGATAGTAGGGACTTAAGATTGGCAATAGTGGTACTTAGTGCAAATAATACATTCAGATAAGCATACAGTTTGAAAGCAATGTGTTCGATTTAAAATAAAGCATGTATCTCCCTCAAGGGTTTGTAAAACAATTAAGTAATTGAAAGTGAGGCTATGAACTCACCTCAGAGTAAATGATATCAAATGTATAATGAGAATGATGGATATGCCGTGAGAACTTCTACGAGTAACCTAGAATAGGATGTTGCGACTTAGGTTTGAAATAATGATGCGAAAGAAATAACAAGCCTATATACGTCTCTATGTTGATCATGATGTAGTACATGGTATTTGTATATGTCATTTATAGAAATGGTCTAGTTGTGAAAACGTGTTTAGTTTATATATATCATACTAGCGTTCGGGCCATCACAATTCAGAGGTCATGTAGTAAACGTTCGAGGAGCTAGGACACTTTAAATCGTAAAATCCAAACAACTCGTCGATACGCTTACTCAAATGAAACCCTCAATGAAGCTCCCAGTATTGTAGCACTTAGTAGATAAAACATATGTTTTATTTATATATCATAAGTGTCATAACGGGTTTGTAAGTGGTGGTTACAAGGATTGTTTGTTGGTGATTAAGAAATTTAGAGGTTATAGCAAATTTCTTGTTTTGTGATGGTTTTTATCACATTTAGTATCATAATTTATGTCACAAGTGTTTAAAGAAAAGTTTACAAGAAGATTTATATATACTAGCTTCTAATTGTAAAATACATGTTATTATTACAAGTATAAAACTACTTAATCATTTCTCATATAATTTTGTTTACTTGTTAAACGTTCGGTTATTTATCGTTTCATTTTCACTTTTCTTTTTGAGTATATAAGAGATCCACCAATTGTATCGGTTTCAGGTCCTCTCTTTCATTTCGGATGCTTTAATTTGTTTGGCGAACCGGTGGCGACAGGGTTTACTTTGGGTTTGTCAGTCCGGTTTTCAGGTTAAGGTTTTATGTGTTTATTAATTTATAATGTGTAATAACCTTTGGTTTTTAAAAATAAAATTAATTAATGTGTTTAATTATTTTATATTTTGGATTATGTTGTACGGTCTGAAAATCGGCTTAGGTAAGGGGTGTTTTAATAAGAGTATTAATTCGTTATGCTTTTCTCTCCATTGAGTTTGCTTTAGCCATAGCCACAGTTTTAAAGCCGTGGGTTATTACTTTGGTCTTGATTGTATACGTTTAGGTTTGTCCTAAGGCCTTTGGTCTGGTCTCGGCTTAAGACTCAACTTTGACCTTAGTCAGAGCCATGATCTTGGCTTATGGAAGTTAGGCCTCTTGGTTTGCTTTTAGCTGTGACAAAACTATAGTCGTGAAACTATATATAGGGCAATTTCAGTTTTTGAAAGATAATGGCCAGTTTAAGCGTTTTCAGGGTCCGAGCCTCCATAATATTGAAGGAAAACGTTGTTCCGGACAACTTTCGTCTTTTAACTTTTTGATGATTTGGACCAGAAGTACCACTTTTAAAACGAATACCGCTACCGCTTGTGTTAGGCGCAATTGCGCTTGGTTTAAGCTAACTTCTTTTGGCTATAACTTTTGACTCGTTTGTCCGTTTCGGGTGATTCAAATTGCTATGTTTACCTTTTTATCATGTCTACCATATTATGTAAGTTAGAAAGTCCATATGTGACTGGTTTTAATGGTTTTAAATGTGTAGAATATGATCCTAGTTTACTAGTTTGTTACTTTTACGACAATATGTGAATTAAAACATGTGATTGTGTATATGTACATCATGAATCAACATAGTAACTATATATATAGCTTGAAATTTTTAAGATTATGAATAATAAAGATGAGACGATGGTGGTGATTAGTTGCTTACAACTTTTGGCTTTCAATTAAGAAAGGAGTAACTAGTAAGGACTGATTTTTGATTGAACACTTAGGACCTTGAATTGAGCTAGCTTTCTACACCTTGGCACCCTTGTGATCTTGAAGAGTTGGTGATGAAGTAATAAGTGACTTGAGTGGATTTAAACTCAAGAAGATCACTTAAACTTGCTAGAGATTTGATGTAGTAACTTATTACTTGAAACTTCTTTGCATAAACTTGGAGTTTATAGATCAAATTATGGAAGATATGAATGATTTATGCTATGAATGACGCAAATCAGTTTATGAGGGTGTTTAGGATGTATTTCACTTGCTATTTATAGGAGGGTAAGTTTGATTAACCATATATTGGGTTAAATATTAACCATGGTTAAGTTAGGACACATGTAATGATCTAAATGAACCATGGTTAGGATTATGCCACCAAAATGATGACCCCCCCCCCTTAGGTAGGCCATAACAAGATAATATGACTTAGGTGGATAGGTTTGGTATTATCTTGAGTTTAGAGCAAGATTTGGTTCCGTTAAATGCCAACCGTAAGTTGTTAAGCCATAAAACGTAAAACCGGGTATCGTAAAATACGAAACTTGTAGGAATGATGAAACTCATCATTATACTCCATCTAAAAATATAAAATGGGTGATAAGTCTTATTGGGTGCAAAAGCTGCTTAAAAGCTGGAAACACGGGTTAAAAGCAGCGTAATTCAGTTTATCGAGAAAAGAACGAAATTTCAGGAAATGATCGAATTTATTTAGAGTAGAAAAAAATTAGTCTAAAAGTGATATGAGATGTCAAAATGTGGTTTTCGTTATACGTGGGATAACTTAACAGTTATAATGAAGTTTAAAAGTTACGCGATTTAAGCAAAAATGTAGAACGTAAAGGTTAATTTCTTTATGGTCAAAGGAGGAGGGAAATATGGTTGAATTTTCCAAAAATGTAAAAGTTTCTAAACATATTAGAAAATACCGTGCAGGAATGGTTAAGCCTGGGTCTACGTAGATTTGTTTAAAACGTAAGTTTAGTTTGACGGCTCGGAGTTTATTTGGTAACATTTAAAAGAAATCTTAAAAATTCTCTAATTAATTATGAGTGATCTAAAATTAATCGATGTGAGGAAAATTGTCCAGAGTTGATTTTCTATGCGTGGGATGTTGAAATGGTGTTAGACCAAAATGAAACTGTATAACGATGTTTTCTTAATAACTTTTGCGAAAATGATCTAACGATTGTCGAACTCTCGGGTCATTACTAAAATAATTTATCTTACGAGAATGTGAAATAAAAATTTTACGGGATGAATAGTGAAAGTGAATAGTAAAGTGAATAGTAATTTCTCGAGATGAATAGTAAAAATTTGAGAATGGATAGAAATCTTGAAAATGCTTAATTATTACAGTCTCACCATCTTAATGGGAATTCGGCCCGGAATTCAATGTGTTATCCATGTTGAAGTGTCTAGAAAAATGAGGGTGTATGCTGAATTCTAATATTTCGTTCTCAAGTTTCTGGTCATAGAATGTATTATGTACCATGTGGCTTAAGTTGATAACTTAAAGGGTTTTTTTTAAATCTTATTGAGTCTAATATACCTCAAGTTTGGCTTTTCCCGAATCTCAAAACGAATCATATCTTATTGTATCAAGGCTATCAATAAAACCTTAATTTCTAACATGGAGTTTTTGATGATATAATGCGGCATGGAGCCTAAGTTGTATTTGTATGGTTTCCTTAGTTGTTTCGTGGGTGATCTCTGAACACCTTAGTCCATCAAATGGTTAACTAACACTTTCGTCTTTATAGTGCCTCAAAATGGAATAGTTTTGTTGTTGTTAGGGTAACTGTTTCTAATCAAAGGTGTAAGATACTGTTGATGTGAAATGGTTTGTAATGATGTGATAACTATCGTTGTAGGGAAAGTCTTGCTAGTGGCAAGTGGTTATCCAAACCATTTCCAAAGTTGATCATGTCTTAGGTGGTTTCGAGATGAAGGTTATCTCGTATAGTGTTTATGCCTACTAGTGTTTGATAGAAACGTGGTATTATGAAGTTTTACATATTGAATCTCAATGGGGTTCAGATGATGATGTGATATGTTGACGATTAGAAGAGTGTAGCGTACGCTTACCATTATTCTTAGGTAGAGATGTCTAGTTTGCTTTAAAATCAAAAATGAATTTTAAAGGATTATGGCGGAATGATATCCTTGAAACCTAATCTGTCACACCCCCAAATTACCTGTTTTGCAGCGGAATGGAATTCCTGGGGATTGACTGTCATAGCATCACAATCACAGTTATATTGAACGACCTAAAGTGTCGTTTGGAAAATACATCGTTTGATTTAATAAAATAATCAGAGTTTACAAAGTGTAGGTCCCAAATGAAAATCAACTCGTGCGGAAATAAATTTGATACAAGCCAAACGATGTTTTTAAAGTGTATAAATCCTATGTGAGACGCGTCGTCACCACGACTCTATGATAAGTCCACATGCATGCCATGAAGTGTATGCTTTAGATACCTGAGATAAAACATGCTAAAAGTGTCAACACAAAGGTTGAGTGAGTTCATAGAGTTTGCGTTGAAATGTAAAGCCTTTAAAGAATCTTCATGCAGCAAAGGCATTGCAAATCCACTCAGTTCCAAGTTCCGCCCATACAAAACTTGCAGCTTGTGTGCTTACAACCCATTGCCAAAATATGTATAGTTTATGTTCAAATGCATGATGTCAAATAAATTCACATAACAGTTCATTACTTAATCTATCAAAATTCAATCAATATAACACATATGAGTGTTGTTTCAAATAGTTCCACGACCATTAGTTCATGATTTTACCAAGACCATCAACTCAATGAATATACCAAGACCATCAGCTCAATGAATATACCAAGACCATCAGCCCAATGAATATACCAAGACCATCACCCAACATATACCAAGACCATCAACTCAATGAATATACCAAGACCATCAGCTCAATGAATATACCAAGACCATCAGCCCAATGAATATACCAAGACCATCAGTCCAATGAATATACCAAGACCATCACTCAATGAATATAATATAGAAATTCTAAGTATGGTAATACTGTTACATTCATGATGACTAAACATTCGAGATAAACACATAGTTTGCAAATAATCATGATTTTCATAAAAATAGTTGAGCATGTATCTCCCCCAAAGAGTTTAATAAAAGCATTAAAACTATCGAAAATGGGGCTATGGAACTCACGGTAATCCATAAAAGTTTAGAGTAACTATGAAAGTAAATGAAAATAATTGAGCATGTATCTCCCCCAAAAGTAATTCAAAACGTATAAAAGTAGGGGCTATGAAACTCACTTGGACAATGGTGCGATGGCAAAAGCGAGTACACCGAAATGTAGCGTGAATCTCTAAACTTGACCTATTATGAATGATATGATATGTAATAAGTTATGATGTAATGTTACGCATGCAATTCGTATGATATCTATACCACTTGTGAATTTTGAAAATAACACTTGTCGTCGAAAAATAATCTCGTAACGCCTTGACCATTTTTAAATTACTTTACATATGTTTACGTTGAAATGAGATCCTACGATAATCATTTAGTGATTTATTATGAAACTATAACTTTTCGTCGTAAAACAATGTCATTTGACAATTTCATGAAAGTGACTAAATGGCCTTGAAAAGCTAGTCGTAAAATGGTGCACATCGAGTGTTAGGAAACAAACTCAACGGTTTTGGAAAGCTTGTATCATTATCTCAAAGTTTTAGCATTTAAGTTTTCATCCTAGAGGTCTCGATCATGAAGATAAATATAGGTTAAGTATGGTACTTGTGTCCAAAATATCGTTTAAGGGTGGTTTTCGGCAAAGTTTAAGTGACCGTATTTTATTCGTTACAACCTCGCTTGACTAACGGTTGGACATTTTGGTAAATATATGCTTTGGCGAACTTACTTTTACTAGAAGACATCATGTTATAAAAAGTACTACGTCTATGTTAAGCGACCCTCAACATGGTCACTAGTTGACGTAAAGTTTGTCTAATAGAAATATATTAGTTTTTCTTATATAATAAAGCATGCAACTTTGTGTAAAACGTGTATAATTTGATCATTACAAATCCGTTTTCTACGTTTTATATGTCCTTAGCTTTGTATCAAAGTATACTAATATATTTTTGATAAGTCGTCACAATTTATTACGCCTAAGCCTCATTTTTTGACTCGTACATAGTAGACGTAACATGCTGAATTTTCAGAATTTTATAGTTTTAATTCGCCTAACTTGAAAAATGCATAACTTCTTCGTTATAGCTCGTTTTAACCCTGCGGCCATGTTTTCTTTTTAAAGTGTGTTTTCTAAATATCTAGGCCAAAAATTTTTACCTACTGTCGAAATTTCCAGATTTCAAAAATATGGGCAGACCCTTATGTAAACTTGTCGAAATGAGTTTTTCACGCGCCAAACCTATTCCAACCACTTCAAACTAACTCCGAAGCTATTCTAATCCTACCATACACCTTCTTAGGGTGTCATGGGTTCCTAGACATCATCAAAAGTGATATATTACAAGGAGTAATTATAGGATGATATTTATATATATATAGCACTTAAAAACAATAAAAGTGGTATAGACATTCATATAACTTGCATGTTTTTCTCAAGCATGATAAAATGAACATAATATGAATATGCAAGATGAAAATGACCATGAAATGCTTATTAGTTACTTGATGAGGTTTAAATGAACAAGGATTATCCTAAATACCCTAGGTTTTTATTTCAAAACCATACTTAAGAGTATGCCTAAGTTGTGAAATTAGCTTGTCTTGAAAAAAATATGGACTCCTTGCTTCTTTTCTTCCTTGGCCGGTTTTTGATGAGAGGATGGAAGAGTTTTAGGACTTACACCTTAGTTAATATTGCTTCTATGTGTTATGTTTGTGATATATATTAAAAGTAAGCATGTATAATTGCATAAATTAGATATTTTGGTACACAACTTGTTGAGTCATGCCCTTATATGTCGACACACATAAAACAAAGCAAAGATTATTATATTTTGATTAACTAAATGTATAAGTGTATTAATATATGTGTAATTGTTTAAGTATAGTTGATAACTTGTACATATAATTAAGTATTTAGGGTAGCGTTAGCTAAAAATAAATTTTAACGGAACAAAATAAAATATATCAAAGTTATAAAATTATAAAAATACATTTCTTACTAAAATTTAGTGAAATAATAATTATCGAGTAGTATTTACGAAAACCGTCGTAATTATATAAATATAACAATTTATATACAAAATAAATTTAAAACACCGGGTAAACTAATAATAATATTTTTATAACCTTAATATGAGTATAAAAATATATCGGGATAATTTTTGGAAGTATCGGATCAAATATTCAAAATAAATGATAACGCGATAGCGTTTATTTAATAGGAAAATAAACGTTTAATGAAATATGCAAAACCATGCATGAACTAATATGATGATAATGATGCTAATGATGTGTAGACTAAACCTAGTCTATATGAAATGTCCTTGAATGATTGTTTATGAATTCGCAGCTAAACCATTTAGGTTACGCAAATTTGATACTCGTAAACCTAGTTTACGATAAATGATGAAATAGTGAAACTTGAATAGTGATTTTGTCCGGAAATGAATAGTGTTTTGTGAATAGTAAATTTTGAAATATGTTCTCAGAATATTACTTCGACTCTGAAAATGGTGAATAGTAAAATTTTGAATAGTAACCGGTGAATAGTAAATTCCCGAGATGAATAGTAAATTTGAGAAATGACCTGAAATTGCGAGTTGTCACATAATCAGGCTAGTACTTCTAAGAAATGACGAGAAGATTTGATGACTATCCTAAGATACTAGTTCGGATTATCGTAATGAAAATTTCAAGAATGAAATTTGGTAGCATGAAATATCGAGATGCTAAGATTTTTTGAGTGGTAAGACACTAAGAGATGTCTCTAGATCAGGTTTTAATGATTTCGAAGTGCATTTAAAACATCGAGTTGTAAGGAGAAAATATCGGATGAATCTCCCTGAATATAACACTTGTGTAACTATTTAGTGAATATTGTAAAATCCCAGGTTAAGACTTATAACATAGTTAGTCGACTATGTTCCAACATAACATGATCCCTAGGTTAAATACCGTAGGACTAGACTATATTAGCTAGGGCTATGTTCGATAAATTTTCAAGGATACCTATAATTAGGTATACACGCTCAGATTTCCATATCTTTTGATAACTTCTCCACTAAGCAAAGCGAGATCTAAACCTTGGGGTGATAACGAACGTAAGGAAAAGACTTGTACACCTAATATTTTCATATTCCATTGCATACAACGATAGTATGGGTTTATCAAAAGTAGTACATCTTAAGTCATAAGATCCTAATACTATGGCTAGAATCATAAACTTTTAACAATGAAGGTTTCAGAATAAAACTTTGACTGAATGTAGTTTCAAAACTTGCTTGACCGCATTTTGTAGACCATGATGAGTTAGCTTCTCCTCCTTCTAATATGTATGCATTACCATGAGCACCTTCAACTTGTTGACCTTGGTTTTAGAGGACATTGATTCGATAGGCTGTGGAGGTTTTATGTAAGACAATATCACATAAGGTTTTATAAGATAATTTCTAGAGTCTATTGTATAATTTACAATGTTTGCGAAGTAAATTAGACCATTGTGTAACTCACAATGTCTAAGAAGTAGTTGAAACCATTGTGCAACTCACAATGTCTGAGAAATAGTTGAGACCATTGTGTAACTCACAATGTCTTGAGAAATTATGGAGAGATCATTGTGTAACTCACAATTTCTTTAGAAATGATGGAGAGACCATTGTGTGACTCATAATGTCTTGTGAAATGATGGAGAGACCATTGTGTAACTCACAATGTCTTGAGAAATAAATGAGACCACTGTAGGATTTACAATGTCTGAGAATATAATAGAGACCACTGTATCTCACAGTGTCTTGAAAAATGAATGAGACCATTGTATCTCACAATGTCTGGGAAGTAGGAAAGACCATTTTAATTAGTTACAATGTCTTGGATAAAGTTTCGTAATCCTAAAATGCACGAGTAGATGCATGATTGGGAGATTGGGAAAAATATGATTGTGCCGTAATGCCTTAGAATAGGCATACACAGATATGTTTAGTCTATCGTTTGGCTAACATGATTGAAAATATGTCAAGTTTATATATCAATATACTAGTATGTTTGTATAGCTTAAAATGCCAAAAAGTCACATAATTTTCTGGAGGATGGAAGGCACGGAGAGCGAAAGGCTATAAAATGTTTTGTTTGTAAAAGTAGTTATAGTTTAAGTCTCAATTAGACCCGTTTCTCTATAGCATGGCTCATTCCAATCTATAACACCCCCAATTTACGTCTGCAGTGAATTCAAGCTGGGTGTTACTTCATGCACAACAAGATCATAAGAATAGAAAGCGAACTCTAATGGAGTTTTAAAAGATTTATCATTCGATTTATATAAATATCATAGTTTACAAAAATGAGGTCCCAAATGATTCCAAGTTTACAAAATACATTAAATTGGTTTTCGAATGATAATAAAATTTATAGCCTTCTTGAGTATCCGTGCTCTCCGGTGCCAGATAAAATGCATTATGGACTGAAATGGGCTTAAACTGTCAACACAAAGGTTGAGTGAAATTCATAGAGTTTAGAAAATCAGTTGAACACATAAGGTTTATGTGGGTTACGTTGTTATACACCCATAATGTTGAAAACAAAACATATATTATTGCACTAAGCTCATGATACAGCGTTAACGACTTGTCAATAGAAATTGATAAAATAGTAACAGTTGCCCTAATAGGTAATTTGCCAATAAACCTATAGATATTCTAATATAGGGCGTTTGTTTGCCTACCCGGTCAACACAAACGGGATTCGTCAATCCCAATAGGCCTATCCACAATATTCCGTTCACTATAAGTGATTAATGGTTCATGATAGTAGGGACTTAAGATTGGAAATAGTGGTACTTAGTGCAAATAATACATTCAGATAAGCATACAGTTTGAAAGCAATGTGTTCGATTTAATATAAAGCATGTATCTCCCCCAAGGGTTTGTAAAACAATTAAGTAATAGAAAGTGGGGCTATGAACTCACCTCAGAGTAAATGATATCAAATGTATAATGAGAATGATGGATATGCCGTGAGAACTTCTACGAGTAACCTAGAATAGGAGTTGCGACTTAGGTTTGAAATAATGATGCGAAAACGTGTTTAGTTTATATATATACGTCTCTATGTTGATCATGATGTAGTACATGGTATTTGTGTATGTCATTTATAGAAATGGTCTAGTTGTGAAAACGTGTTTAGTTTATATATATCGTCTTCTACGTTGGCCATCACAATTTAGAGGTCATGTAGTAAGCGTTCGAGGCTAGGACACTTTAAATAAATCAAATCCAAACTTCGTCGATACGTTTTACTCAAATGAAACCCCTCACATGAAGCTCCCTAGTATTGTAGTACTTAGTAGATAAAACATATGTTTTGTTTATATATCATAAGTGTCATATGGTTTGTAAGCATAAGTTACAAGGTTGTTTGGTTATGATTAAGAAATCATAATGGTTATCACAAGTATCGTCATAATTTATGTCATAAGTGTTTAAAGAAAAGTTTACAAGTTTCTAAATTGTAAAGTTGGTTATTACAAGTATAGTTTCATGGTTTATCAAGGGATTAGATATAAATTTTATTGTATACGTTTAGGTTTGTCGAGGCTAAGGCCTTTGGTTTACGGTCTCGGTTTAGGAAGCCTTGAGGCTTTAGCCAGAGCCTTGTCGTGGCTTTGGTCTTGACTACCATGGTCTTGAGACTCAGCTTTGACCTTAGCTGGCATGTTTTGGCTTATGGCAATTAGGCCTCTTGGTTTGCTTTTAGTTGTGACAAAAGTATAGTCGTGAAACTATATATAGGGCAATTTCAGTTTTTGAAAGATAATGGCCAGTTTAAATGTTTTCAGGGTCCAAGCTTCTATAGTATCAAAGGAAAACGTCGTTCCGGACAACTTTCGTGTTTCAACTTTTTGACGACTCGGACCAGAAGTACCACTTTTAAAACGAGCGGTATACTTGACTTGTGTTAAGCGATTTCGGCGTTTTGGTTTAGCTAACTTCTTTTGGCCATAACTTTTGACTCGTTTGTCCGTTTCGGGTGATTCAAATTGCTATTTTTACCTTTTTATCTTGTCTACCATGTTATGTAAGTTAGAAAGTCCATATGTGACTGGTTTTAATGGTTTTAAATGTGTAGAATATGATCCTAGTTTACTAGTTTGTTACTTTTACGACAATATGTGAATTAAAACATGTGATTGTGTATATGTATATCATGAATCAACATAGTAACTATATATATAGCATAAAATTGTTAAGATTATGAATAATAAAGATGAGATGATGGTGGTGATTAGTTGCTTACAACTTTTGGCTTTCAAATAAGAAAGGAGTAACTAGTAAGGATCGGACTTTGATTGAACACTTAGGACCTTGAATTGAGCTAGCTTTCTACACCTTGGCACCTTTGTGATCTTGAAGAGTTGGTGATAAAGTACTAAGTGACTTGAGTGGATTTAAATTTAAGAAGATCAGTTAAACTTGCTAGAGATTTGATGTAGTAACTTACTACTTGAAACTTCTTTGCATAAACTTGGAGTTTATAGAACAAATTACGGAAGATATTAATGATTTATTCTATGAACGACCCAAATCAGTTTATGAGGGTGTTTAGGATGTACCTCACTTGCTATTTATAGGAGAGTAAGTTTGGTTAACCATATATTGGGTTAAATATTAACCATGGTTAAGTTATGACACATGTAATGATCTAAATGAACCATGTTTAGGATTATGCCACCAAAATGATGAATCCCCTCCCTTAGGTCGGCCATAACAAGATAAGATGACTTAGGTGGATATTTTTGGTATTATCTTTAGTTTAGAGTATGATTTGGTTCCGTTAAATGCAAACCGTAAGTTGTTAAGCCATAAATCGTAAAACCGGGTATCGTAAAAATACGAAACTTGTAGGAATGATGAAACTCATCATTATACTCCATTTAAAAATATAAAATGGGTGATAAGTCTTATTGGGTGCAAAAGCACTTGCTGGAAACAGGGTCAAAAGCAGCGTAATTGAGTTATCATAAAAGAACAAATTCGAAATGATGTGAATTTATTTAGAGTGAGTAAAATTAGTCTAAAAGTGATATGAGATGTCAAAATGTGGTTTTAGATCATGGGATAACTTAACAGATTATCGTGAAGTTTAAAAGTTACGCGATTTAAGCAAAAATCTAGAACGTACAAGGTTAATTTCTTTATGGTCAAAGGAGGAGGGAAATTTGGTTGACTTTTCCAAAAACGTAAAAGTTTCTAAACATCTTAGAAAATACCGTGCAGGAATGGTTAAGTCCGAGTCTCGTAGATTTGTTTAAAGCAGTTTAGTTTTAAATACGGCTAGGGGTTTATTTGGTAACATTTAAAAGAAATCTTAAAAATTCCCTAATTAATTATGAGTGATCTAAAAATTAATCTGATATGAGGAAAATTATCCGAGTTGATTTTTGTTATGCGTGGGATGTTGAAATGGTGTTCCGACCAAAATGAAACTTTAAAACGATGTTTTCTTAATAACTTTTGCGAAAATGATCTAACGATTGTCGAACTCTCAGGTCATTACTAAAATAATTTATCTTACGAGAATGTGAAATTAAAATTTTACGGGATGAATAGTGAAAGTGAATAGTAATTTCTTGAGATGAATAGTAAAATTTTGAGAATGGATAGAAATCTTGAAAATGCGAATTGTTACACACGGTGTTGCACAAGACTAAACTATGCTAATAACTAACTAACAAATAACGTAATAAAAGATATGTCTACGAGCTAACTTAAGCTAGATAATATTTGGGGTGACCGATGCTTTACAATAGAATTTCCAATTCCTAACAATCTCCCCTAAAGGAGGTCACCCCATGATTTACATTTTAGCATCCTAACATTCTAATTAATCTTCAGTCTTGAGCTCGTAGACTTCACATCATCTAAATAATCAATCTTTGTGCTTTCATGGTGATATTATCATAATCCAACTATAATGTAGATTAAGTGGAGGTTATAGAGCTGATACACATTATGATGACCTTTGAGCTTTATTTGAGATCATCAGCCACAATTAATCTCAACATCACCTATTGTTGTATTGCCCGCATATGATGTTGTAACATTTGGACCGACATGCTCACATTCTGGATCATGATATCTTCTCATCAGAGTGGGCGGAGCTTTAGTTGATTCGATATTTTGCGTGGTAGCGAGAAGCATGGAAAATATCGGTCGTTGATGCACTCATCATGATTTCTTTAGAAATGAATGTGTTGTGTGAGCATGCGGCTATGGATTGACCTCTCCATTACGATGGTACCAAGCGTCCAGTGATACTGCATACAACGATAGCAATAAAGCGCACGAAAATGTCTTTGATCACTTTCATTGAATTGAGTACCGTCCCATGGTTCCCGTTGATGATACAAAATCGCACTGTGATCGGGTATAATTAGAAGAGAATCTCCTTGAGGGGTTTAGCAGTACTCTAGTTCTCTCAAACCGAACGTATCAAAGAGACAACACGAATTGAGTGAACCGGCCGAATTTGAAATTCATGATTGATGAAAAGAGATTTGAAAAAAACGAAGTCTTGCTTAATAAAGTGTTTTTTGCAATACAACAAAGGTTTTAAGGAAAATCGGTTATCAATCATACACACCTTTATTTTTTGAAATATTTATACGGTCGATGTGCTAAAGAAAATAATTTTTAAGCACAACGAGGTTTTCAAAGGTATCCATCAATCCATAACACTGAACCAGGATTGATTCATAAGTTTGAATAAGCCCCATTGTTTTTTCGGTTGTCACATGGTTGAAGTATTGGATAGATCTCACATGCCACCTACCAAGAGCTTGTTTGATGTTGGCTCTAGAAGGCTTTCCATATTCATTGTGAATATGTTAGCATATCACTCAGATGTTCTGGCAATACCACAAGGATAATGCGTAGGACTCCTTAAGATATAATCTCTCTTTCCACATTGTGTGAAATAGATAGTCTTCATTGACAGTGTCCTAAAGAGATTTATTTGATGATCTTGTGGCTCTAGACTCAATTGTGCACATTTGGTTCCTATGTCGGAGACTAGGGAGATGGTTTCCTTCTTCAATATCAACAATCTCTAAGAGAAAGTTGATAGATTATGTAGGTTCCCCGTGAGAATGAAACAAGTCCCTTTAAAGAGAAACTTGAGTAGGTTGGGAATTTGTAGTTTAGTGCGTCCTTTGGGTCCATGACGTCTTGTCTTCATCTTTGGTGTTACCTTAGTAACAACCGGTAGCATATATTATTGAACCGGTTTCGCCTAAGGTTGAATAATTTGGAGGGCTATTTATTTTCACCCTTTTCTAATTCAATTCTTTTTCATTCTTCAACCCCTTCAGTGCTTATCGAGACTTCATAGCTAGAACCTTGTTGGGTTTATTCCAGTTCTAGCTCTATCTCAGTCCGCACTCTTCCCATATCTCACTTTTCTCCTTTTTTCATCATACCTAAGGACTCTACACTATCTAGTGGATTGTCCTTGGATAGATCCCTCCGGCTCTGGGAACGAATACCTAACCTAACCATCCTTATATCACCATACATAAAGTAAATTTGGTCGGTCTATTTGGTATTGTTCATTCTTCCATGAAACCAATTGAAAAATCATTTGGAAATACAATCATGGTACTTGTGATACGAAATCAAAGCATTTTGTACCTTAATAGTTTTGATCATTTTGAAATGCTCCCCCTCAACATGTGCATATGATCTTGAAATTGTTTAGCACATGGAGGCAAGAGTTCTTTGACATAATTTCTTGATCACTATTTCCGTAGAAACAACCATTTGATTTTCTTGGTAAATTCTCCCCCACAATATGTGCATATAATATTTGAAATCATTTTATCACATAGAGGTAAGAGATCTTTTAAAATACATCCACGATTACCAACTATTTAGAAACCATTTAACACTCAATCAAGGTACATTATGTTAAAACCTAGAAATCTTTGTACCTTGAAGGTTTATATTTGTTTTGAAATATTGGAATCACTCCTAAACCTTAATTCAAGTGTTAGTAATTTATATGTAATAGCTAGCTTAATATGGCCTTTATGTTAGTAATTAGCCTTAGGCTTATGTAGAAGGCCCATAAGCCTAGGCCTAGTCCAATAAGGAAAAGTATGGGAACTAGGAGTGTTGCCCTAGCTTCCCTCCTATAAATACTTTGTAATAACCCTCACTTGAGGGTTGGTTGTTCAATTTATCTTTCACTTCATACTCTACGCGTAACCATCTTAGTATATCGTGTGTGTGTGTTTGGTTATTGTTCAACCGATCTCATCTCCTCTCTATTTCTTCTATTGTTACTTGTGTTGCATATTTGGGAACCTAACATGAAATGCTCCTACTTAATATCATCTTTCATATTTATATCACATTTTCTCCCCCGATCAAAAATTTCAAATCCTTTGAGATTTTAGATCTCAAGTGATTTAAATATGTATGAAACAAAACTTTGTTGGAGAAAAATGTGTCCGGTTTTATATGATCTGAAGTGGACTACAATGAAGTTCCCTTTTTAGATAAAAAGGAAAACCACAATACATAACCTATCACTACTACATACATTATAGTTGTTCATAGTACTGAGACACCATTTTACATCAAAATACAAAACGCTACTTAGGAAGATGTCTTCATTCAGTTCTTTGAAATGACTTGTAGTGACCTTCCACAAGTCTACCACCCATAAAACTTTCAGTGATAAATCTTTCTAGTCTTTAATCTTGATGCGATGTGACAATGAAATCTTCACACATCTTCAAGTCTGTTGAGACCGAGAATCTTGTTTTGTTCCAGGCTTGGATCAAGTTTGATTTGCTTCCTCTCGAGTTCAATTCTTCTTTGACCATCTTGAGAGTTCCATCCTCGAACTTGAAAAGCTCGCACAATCTCATTAGCATCGTGACCAATCTGTGGTAAGAGGATGGCTCTAGGGGTGTCAATCACTTTATAGTCGTGACGAAATTCATGTCCTGAGGCTTCCCATTCAGGTCTTGTTAGGTTGACCAGTGGTAGCTTTCCATTCCTAGGCGAAAATCCCTCAACTTTGAATGACCAAGCCTCGATCGAGAATGGCCCAGCGAGAGAGCTTTCTTCTCGAAGCAGGGTGGTCAAGGTGTCCTTGGAGGTTCAGAAGATGATAGATCTTCAAAGTCACTTGGCAGATTGTTTGAAGTCGTTTCTTCTATAACATGATCTTCAGTCCGCTATTGAAGAACGATCTTCTTAAGGTAATCATAGCCATAGATTGGGAAGATCTCTACACTAACAACACTTAGAATTCATGACTTGGATCGAGCGACTGCGACTCTTTTTAGTTCCATGTCTATCAATGTAGAATTTCTTCTTCTTGAACCACCAATGAGAAATGTGTTCGAGCCTCGATGTCATACTCTTTGTTCTTTGTTTGTCGAAATTGATCAGGTACCATTTGCTCAAGACCCTGATCTATGTAGGTAGCATCTTTCATTTTAGAAATTGATAAAGTGGTCTTCTTCTACGTAGTTCGAGCACATAGATAATCAGGTCATGGTTAAAGAAGAACTCGATTGAATAGTCATTTGACCGTTTACCAGAGAGGAAAAGGCTTGTTTACATTGAAACGGTGATCTACTCATGACTTGATCACTCAACATCTTATGACATTCTTCCATCGGTATTGAAGGCGATGGCATCGAGTGAAAGACTTTGGCGATTTCAAAAGTTGGTCCTTCAAGATCCTGCGGAGTGATGGGCGAATTCCCTTTCTTCACAAAACCACTTCATAAAGTACCCATATCTCGGTTATGTGAATAAGAGAGTCTTAATTTGGGGCTTCATAGTTGGTAGTGATGGTTGATGCCAGGTTGTTGTCGAGATCATCATGTCAGACTGGAATGGACCATGAAGGTTAGGAGTTAGAGGTCTCTCTTGGTGAGCCGGCTTTGAGTTATGTCTTTTGAATGTGCAACTCTAGAGGTTTTGCACGTTCACCCAAAGCGCTATCATCAAACCAATCCTCTTCATGAGGTGGGTTTGAAATGTTTTGTGGATGCATCATCATCGTGGTCACTACTGCCATGACATAAGACTCTTCATGTAGTATCCGGTCTTAGGGATAGTGGAGAAGGTGGGTGTAAACGGATCAACCGTGGTCCATCTTTCTGACTTCTTGTGAGTACCGATCACGGATGGCTGGATTGATTTGAAGGTTTTGGAGGAGATGTTGGTGGTTGTGGTGTGAAGGTGTAGTGGTTGTGCGGAAGATCCACCACAGAGGTTCAGATCCTCTAGTTGGGCTGAGGAGGAGGAGGTTTAGGACCTTTCGCAGCGTCTCCAACACCAAACCCTCCTTTTATTCTTAGCCTTTATTTCTCAATTTCCTCCAAAAGCGTAGGTGATTTTCAAGCTTAATCGATTCTTCGAGAGCCTCGAATAACTTCTTATGGACCTCATGCTTATGCTAAGTTAGCTTACATTTTTCTGCGAAAGAACAACTCTCATATCCGAAATGGGCGAGGTCTTTAAACCGTTGAAGCAATGGAGCTTGCATTGCCCATTCTACAGCATCTTTAACTTCGCCAAAACGTGCTACACACTTCATATTAAAAGGTGTTCAACTTGTAGACCACGATGCTGAGAGCGTTGATGAGGTTGGCTGATTGTCTCTCAAGACTTCTTCGTTTCGCTTGCCTTGTCAAGCAATTGATCGAGATGATAAAATTAGAGGTGGTGTGAACTACGCGGTGTCGTGTCATTAATTGTACTTATTTGCTTCAAGTGATAGATCTTTAGAGGTTCTTGTGGTGGATGTGCGGTTATAAGAGGTGTGACATGGAGGGATGGTTGATGCTTCTTGATGATGTGCTGTACATAGACTCGACTTCCTCTTTCTCATCATTATGCTTATGAGTCTCGTTAATACGAAGGTTTGTCATTCAAAGCGATCATCGAATGAGAAATCGGCATCGATTCTTAAGTGAGGATAGAGACGTGACATGTTTGTTTTCATCGAGGTGCATGCTCTTGAGATCTTGGCTCAAGAATATCTGTGGGTCTTTCGGCAGTTCATTTCTTCATTACTTTGTTTTTCAAGCACTGGAACCTCTTGAGAAAAAATATCTTTGTCTCTCACGGGTTTCTAATAGAGTATCACTGGAAGCGGGGGTTTCAAGTGTAATCTTTATTACATCTTTTTCCACTCAGATTGAATTAGGTAGGATGCTTCAACATCTCTTTTCTTGAGTATGAATTGAGTATTCTTTTTAGGAGGTGGAGAAGACATGGTCAATAGCATTTGAGAGGCTTGTTCGCATGTCTTGAAAAATCCCTTTGCCTTTATCTTGTGTGGTTGAAGTTGTTTGTTGTGCTGGCTCAGGTTCTCTACACAACTCCTCCCAGTGGTGGTCTCTTTCAGGGCTTTCCGAGGCTTTGTTTAATCCCTGTTGCAAAGCGACCTCGTCCTTCATCAATCAATCGCATGTCACCCTCTGGAACCTCGGTTCCTTCAACATTCCCCTTTCACCATGCACTCTCTTTTTTTGCTTCAGATGAAGTGTGGTAGATTGAGATCTATCATCTCTTCTTGGGAAGGCGTAAGAGGTTTTGAGCTAGAAGAAGACTTTGTAGATTTGGGTTGTGAGGGATGGGGCGTCATCAACATTGGACTGGATACCCTTTTCTTGTAATATCATCTTTAGAGAAGTACATCAGAATTGGCAATCCAAATATCTCTTTATTGACCCCTCTGGCAACATATTTGAGGTTACCAAGTACAAATTCATCCCTAGCATTATGGAGGACTGACTCACTCCTTGATTAAAATGATGAGTGCATTTGCAAGAACTGAATGATAAGTTTTGAGAATCTTATGCTAGGAATTGCAAGTTTGTGTACTTTCTTCCTTCCTTGGGCTTGATTGAACATTTGTTGTGGTCATGAAAGTGTGCATAGACAGGAATTCTTCCCAAATACGTTCCATGATCAATGTTCACCCCTTTGATGAGACCCATAAGATTTTCAGAATAGGTATCCTCACCTTATCGAACCCTAGGGTTTTGCAAGATAAGCATAAGTTGAGAATGGTGGTAATGGCTCTCAAGGTTGATACATGTGTCCGTTGATGACCACTTGTTATGTTAACTTGATAAACCAAATCATTTAGAAAGTCTATTAATTCTTCGCACTAGGTGGAGGGGCAGTTGTATGGTAGCGTCACATGGTGTGATTCCTAGGGCCTGAGAATGTGAGATGTGATTTCAAATACCTTATCATCAAGCTTACAAGAATAAGTGGCAGTGATCTTGTCCCATGTGATGGTGTTCCAAAATTGTTGTAGGTAAATGGAGGATTGTGCAGCATTGCTTGGTCAAGGAACTAAAGAAATTAGTGTTTTTAAGAATATCAATTGCCACTTTGAAGATTGGATTTTGTTGCAATCTTTCCATGTCCATATGCAGATTTGCTTTTCCATCTCTACCCATTTATCTTCGGAAAAATTTAGATTTATCTGTAAGAAGCGTGGAAGTGGGCAAGTAGCAAGGTTCTCAGATGTGGTTGTGTTTGCCATTGAGAATCTAAAGACACACACATACAACAACAGATCTTTGAGAGCATGTTAGATTAGACATGGTTAGCTAAACAACTTTAATGCAACCTCATGACAAAAACACAATGAGTAGCATACATGACAGATTACCATTAAGCAGTTGAAATGCTTGGAAATAGATTAAGTAGCTTTAGTAATTTTCAAAGTAACAAATCATTTTGACAAAGTTTTCAAGAGGCAAGTTGTTTTGAGTCAAAATTGTTAAAAACAAAGTTGCTATAATAGGATTTCATGAGACAAGTTGCTATTATGGAAGTGTTATAACAAGTTGCTAAAACAAGTTGTCAAATCAAGTCGCTACAAAAGAAACCAGATACAAATTGCTTAAACCAAAAATGTTATAGCAAGTCGCTATGAGTAATTTGTCAAGACAAATCGCTACAAGTAAACCTGAACCAAGTCGCTAGCATGAAATTATTATAGCAAGTAAACTTTAAACAATTTGACAAAACAAGTTGCCACAAGAAAAAATAGTGACAAGTCACCATTGTGAAAATGATATAGCAAGTCGCTAACTTGTCAAACAAATGCATAAGAAAAATACTTAACAAATTAAGCCTTTATGAAGCGTTTAAGCAGTCGCTAACTTGTCAATACAAGTGCTATCAAACATTACAAGGCTAAGTGCTACTATTGAATCACCCAGTTACAAAGCAAATGCGCTAGCAAGAATGTATTAAGATTTCACAACTTCGCCATGAGGAATGTGTGAACCACTTCGCTACCAAGAACACTTTGCTATCCAGTGTAAGTCACTACCAAGAACATGACTTGACATACGCATGAAACAACAATCCAATCAACATATATAACCATAATGACGACCTGACAAATCAACTTTCAATACAATAAACCACAAGCACAAATATAATCGAAAGATCACAGCACTTACAAACTCATACAAAATTACAACTATAGAGGGCAGGACAACCTTTTAAACATACACTTGCACCATCAAATCTATCCTAGTGAACCTAAACTACAACCAATTTAATATCAAGAATTCCCAATAAACATATCCATTAATAAACCTAAGCGAGGGATCAATTTTTGGTAGATACTTCGGTGGAATCATTTAAAATGAGATGGGTTAGGGTAGGTATAAGATATACATGATTTGAAACAAAGGTTGAGATAAACTTACATAAACAAATTAGCTAGAAAAATGGTCCGCGAAAGAAAGAGCTTTTGAGTTTTTGAAATTTTGTAACTTGTGACAAGTATTAGGGTTAAGTATGGTTTCCGAGTTTAACAAGTTCACACTTTGGTCCAGTATTTGAACAACTTGAACAAGTCGCTAGCTAGAATTAAGAGACAAGTCGCTACCCTTTTAATAGGACCAAATCGCTACCCATGATTTAAGCAAGTCGCTACTGTTAGGAACCATTCCAAATTTTCAACAAATGACATATTTGCTCCATGATATTATGATAAATGGAGACAAGTCGCTACCTATCTTAGTATCACACATAGATTTGTACTTTTGACACTTTCAGTCCTTGTACTTGCTCCAGTTGCATGCAGAATCACGATTGGATAAGAAGCATTCATGTAGAATAATATGAGAAGTACCAAATATGACATAACATGGATAACATGTAGCGTGAAACAAGTAGGCACATCACATATCAGGACAATGATGAGAGATATATTGAAAGATTCTCCCCTCAATCAATGTCTAAATAAAGTCATTGATTGAATTTAATTTAACCTCCGTAAAAGTAGAATATATCTTTTGTTCGAACTTCATCTATGGACCCATATCATTTTGTTCGAACTTCATCTATGGGTAAAGAATAAAATAATTAAAAAAATTGATTTAAATAAAATAAAAAAATTGATTTGAATATATATATATATATATATATATATATATATATATATATATATATATATATATATATATATATATATATATATATATAATAAATACAAGTGAAAGTAAATTAGTACACGGATTCATGAGACGAGTCACAGTTGACAGAGCAGTCAAAGTACGAGGTTCGTCAATTGAATAAGCTACAATTCACGAGTGAGCAATCTTCATTTTGAATGGAAACCCGGTCATGATGATTGAATTGAGAATTGTACTGAAAAAGATGAGGACACTTTGCACTAATAGCACATGTAGTATTGCAAATGGATGAGTTAGTGACATAAGTATCCTCAATATTGGATGTTTTACGAGTTTGGTCTATGAGTGTAATTAATAGAAGTCTCTTTAGGTTCAATATTCTTGAAGATTTTTCTGTGGGCATCCAAAGGCAAGATCTAGGTGTGTAAGTCTGTTTGGATCACGAAAACTTAAATAGTCTGGGAGGAATCCATTTGAAACAATGAGTAGATTTAGATGTAGCCACTTCCCTGTTTTGAACATTGGTCCTTTTGTAATTAGTTTGTTTGTTGGGGATTGATGTTTGATGCTTCTTATATGAACTAGATGAACTCCTACTATTCTGATCTTAGGGCTTGAACATTAAGTGGGGTTGTTATTCATCGGTCCACTTGGATTAGTGATAGCTGGTTTGTCAAAACTATATTCTCATCAACTTGGGAGGCAAGCTTAGATTTTGATGGTTTAAATCTTTCTATTTTAAAAGCATTGGGCTGCCTAACTACAGCACGTTCTGAGTTGTTCAATACAATTGGCTTTCCCAAGGTCGATTGTTTTGCAAACTTAGTGTTCACCCTATTTCCAATAGATTTCCTAAGCTCATTTTTTAAGGCAACTATGGTGAAGCTCTTATCCTGAATTTGGGCTTTGAGGGCATCAATGTCTGCCAACAAAGTTAGTTGCTCTATCGAGCTTGGAATTGTTCTAATAAGTTCTTTCTCAGACTCATGTTTCCTTAAAAGGTTGGTCACACATAGAGCCAATTCATCATTCCTAGATTTAAGCGGATCACTCATCTCATAGTTAGAATTGTTCATCTCGATATTACAACTCTTATGCAGATCTGAGAGTTGCAATTTGATTAAAATAGTTGAATCCTTGTCCGAATCGGGTTTTAACTGGTTAATTTCAAAAATTCTAAATTGAGGAATTACGGATTTATGCAAGGTTTTATAGCAAGAAAACTTTCTTCTCTTTGTTGTATTGCAATTTCTAAGGAAATACATTGTTTTTCAAGAGTTGAATATTTGTTTGAAAGTTCATCAAAAACCCTTTTTCAACCATTTCATTTGTTTTAAAGATTTTAGACTGAGCTCAACCAAAACATTTATCAATGTCATGTTTTTTAAATAGGATCATATTGATCGGGTACATTAGCGGATGCATTATGTTGATCGATTAAGGGTACCTCATCACATGACACTGTTCATTTGTTGGTGTGACATCGCATTCAAATCATGCATAGCGAGTTCAAATCGCAGTTGTTTCTAGCATATCGACTCGAGCCTATGTATTCGATACCACTGTTTCATCATCCTTTGTTGTATCGATATTCTGCATTCAAATCATCCGTCCGTTCAAGCGATCCATTACGACATATTACAACTTTCACTTAATTTATCTTGACACCCATTCAAAGCATTCAAATTATCATTCTCTTGAGCAGCTTCCTTAAGTTGGATAAATGTGTTGATGAACTCATGAATCTCCATTCCAGTATATTTCTTGAAGGAAATTCCAGTAACGTGTTGATCGAAGTCTGCGGAATATTCCCCATTGATAAATGGCTGAAATTAGTTGTAGATAACCTGAAGTGCAGCATTGGAATCATCCATTAATACCTTCCTTTTGGTAATTTGAAGCTTTAGTTGTTCTAATTCTGAACAAGGTTCTTGTCAATGTAGGTAAGTCTGGCGGAAGAGCATTGAATGTTCGATTGTGGATAACAGTTGTGTGAGGTGCAGATGAAGTAGTTAATAAGGCTCAATGTTGCATTCCATTTGCTCTGCATCATGTATCATTAGCAGTGTGATTCTTTGATATCGACTCAGAATGTGAAGTGTTTTATCATAATCTATTTGAATCAATCATGGTTAAACATTCTGAGTAGCAAACAGTTTCTTTGTTCTATGAGGTATCATAGAGTTCAAGCACTTTGGAGATTAAAGGGTCAGCGATGTAAGACATTGTGTTGATGGATATTAGGCATAAGTTGGTTGCATTAATTCACCAAATCGCTAACTACCTTGAAGACAAGTCGCTACTTACCCAAGTCGCTAGGTACTCAAGTTGCTATAAACCTTAAGAACAAGTCGCTAAACCAAATTAAGCTAAGTAGCAACTTCGCCAGCTAAAGGCTCAAGTCAACGGAATCAAAGTCGCTAAACACAGTCGCTAACACAACAAATCGCTAAGTGACAAATTAAGCTAAAAACAACTTCGACACATCAAATTAAAAAGAGTAACTCGCTAGTACCAACAAAGACAAGTTAAGCTAGAGATAATAAAGACAAGTTAGCTATGTCAGCCAAATTAAGCTGCCAGTGGTCTCCACTACTTTGTATATGTTTGTCGTCTTGTCTCAATAGACAAGTCGCTAGGACTCAAATCACTACCACTTCAACTACAAGTGTAGCTAACAACTAACAAAAAGCAAGTGCTTCTGAAAATTTTATCCGAGAACCAAGTAAGCTAGGAAAAAAACTTAAACACAACCCTTTTCAATCCAAAACAAGCTCAACCACAGTGATTCAAGATTTCCAAATCAAAACCCAAGCACTTACAATGATTCTAAACTCAAAAGTACACTAAAATTCAAACTTTAATACAAGAAATGATCCAAATGATGCAAAAACCACTAAAATTTTTCAAACCCAAAAACCATATAAAACCACTAGAAATCCAAAGATATGTAAGAGATGATCAAACCATGGCTCTTGATACCATTTGTAACATATTGGATTTCACAAACACACAATCAATCACAAAGATGGGCGTATGAAAATATGGTTTTAGAGAGAGAAAGTGGGATATTCTAGTAAGAGAAACTCATGGAAGGTTAGATTCCAAATGAACATCCAACGCTCTCCCTTGTGAGGAGAGGGCTATTTATACAAAGAAGCACGCCCTCCTTCGGGCCGTGGATCAGGCATACAATGGGTAAAGACCCGTCCTTCCTCCAAGGTGTTGCACAAGACTAAACTATGCTAATAACCCAACTAATACCGTAATAAGATATGTCGGTGGGAACATATAATGCGGCCTAAATCAAATAACATCATACTAGAAAAACAACAAGTATTAAAAGAAAATAAAAAACCTAATTCACTTTCATAGGAATCACGGTTGCATTTAGCATATGTAACAAGCCTTTTAAACCACTTGGTATCCCAAGCGGACGAGTGAAGTCTCGTGAGGGCTTACAGGCAACATACACACAAAGTTCATTTATTACTAATACAAGGTTATTATGTTATTATAGAAATAATTGAAACTAAGGATAGTTACGTAGTAACTCATTGAAGAGGTTACGCCATAATTATGGCCAAACCTGGCAGATGCTAGTGGAGGGTAGCTACTGCGTAACCATAGCAAGGGATTACGCCATAATCAGTAATGATCTGGAGAGAATTACTACTTGTGATGTGTTACGGCGTAATCATTGGGATGAGTTACGCCGTAACGGATGGACAGGTCAGGTACTCGTTTAAGTTACCGATGCAATCTTCTCCGATCCCTGCAAAAATGGTTAAAAACACAAAACCCAACTATACTAATAAAATGAAAAAGAAAAGATAGGCATGGGGTTCCTCCCATGGAAGCTTGTTTTGTTCGAGTCACCAGCTTGACTCCACCCTTATTTACTATGTAAAAGGGTGTTCATCCTCTCACTTGAAATAGATTATGGGTGAAAATAGCAATAAACACCATGAGGGTGTGAATTTGCTAAGAGATGGGGAAATGATGAATTATGATCATACCTTAAAGGAGATGCCATTTCCCTCCATACCTTACCCATGTTTATTGATGGATTTAATGATTGGCTCGTTCCGTGTTGTTGTTGACTAACTGGCTTCAACACCATATTTAATTCTTCAACTGCCACATGTACCATTGTGTCCATAGAACATGATGAAGGATCTTTAGAAAGCAGTTCCTTGATCTCCTTCATATTTTTAGCAGGATTGTATTCGGCTTCTTAGTCAACCACGGACATATCCAAAAATTCATCTTCGAATTCCTTTAAAGGCTCGTCCAAAACTGGGTCGGTAGTAGGTGCTACACAACTGTTAATACAAATAAGCTATAAAAACGTTTATTTATATTTTACGAACTTCTAATGTTTTGTCGATAACAAACGTAAAATCATTTTAACGAAACAAATAAAATACGTAAATAGTTTGAGCCAATAGTTTTCTAACACACTTACGTTTTCACATAAAATACTAAAACAAGTATAAGTGATTCTATGATACATATGTACAACAACTAGTGTTTACATATTGGGCAAATATATACATAACTAGTATGTATTATAATGGGTAAAAACTACAACCCATGGAGCATATCCATAACCCATGGTATTGAACCATATCCATTTGACTAGATGCTTTGCATCTATTAGATAAATTGTATCTAACTAAATACCCATGGACCAACCCATAACCCATGACCCATGACCCATTACCAAAAACCCATGGGCAAAAGGGAGCTTCCTACGGATCCCAGTTAATACACTGGACGGATCCCTTAAGGGAGGGATCCGGGGAACAGTAATTAGTTTTCTTCTATAAATAGTGAGCCATTTCTTCCTTTTGGGTTACCACTCTCACACATACTTTCCCCAAGTATTGTAACTCTCTAACCACTGATCCTAAGAGATCTTTGTATGTAGTTTGTCTTTGTTTTGTGTGATTCTCTAGGTTCCTCGTGAGATCACCACTTCTTGAAGTCGAGCAAGCTCAAGTCCATGAGTTTCCATGCTTTGTCATCATCAAGACTACTGAGGTTCTCTTGTTGATAGTTATTTCTTCTTCCATAGAAGTGTTGTGTCGAAGGCATTAGTGAAGGATGCCGAAAGAGTCAAGACGAAAGCATTAGTGAAAGGTGCTTAACGTCCGTGCCAAAAGCATTAGTGAAGAACGCTAAAGGTGTCAAGACGAAGGCATTAGTGAAAGGTGCCAAGCGTTTATGTCAAGGGCATTGGTGAAAGATGTGTAGGAATCAAATCAAGTGGCATTAGTGAAGAATGCCAAGGTCGTATAATCGATGAGATGCATCGTTATACAAATAGTGATAGTTTGTTTCCAAGGATGTTGATATCCTTGATGGTGTTGTAATAAGGAGTGGGTCTCCTTTGAAATTAGGTGTTGTGTAGATTTGGGTAGTAGTTCCTCCATTGTAATGGAAGTCGGTACTTAGCCTAGTACGGATAAAAGGTAAGCTGACGTTGTGGATAGGTGTGGTTCACCTTGGTGAAAAAAACGTGGTTAGCCTAATTACCGAAAAGCAGTAGGCGACGTTGTGAAGGCTTCTTTGCTATAAGGAGTTGGTGTCATGTAGTGATTACAAACTCTCGAGTAGGTGACTCGGGGAGTGGAGTAGGGGAAGGAAGGTGTCCTTGTAACCGAACCACTATAAATACTCGTGTCGTGGTTATGTGCTTCTTACTCTTTATCTTTCATTACACTTTTATATATCTATCTATCAACGTCCAACATACATGTTAATACAAATAAACCGTAAAAACGTTTATTAATATTTTGCAATCTCTTTGTGTTTTGTTGTAACAAATATAATGTTATCTTAAGTACAATTATAAGGATACATTTTATTTTTGTAAAGCCTTTACATATAGCCATTTAAATACAAATTATTGTAATAAATCATTTGTTGTAATAGTTTATTAGGATGGGTAAAAATCACAACCCATGGATCATATCCATAACCCATAGTATTGCCCCATACCCACTTGACTAGACACATTGTACTCATTAGATACATTGTATCTAAAAGAAAACCCACAGACCAACCCATAACCCATGACCCATGACCCATAACCAAAAAACCCATGGGCAAGAATCCCACGGATCCCTAGGATTACACTAGAGCGGATCCCTTGTGGAGGGATCAGGTGGATCAGAGAGCAGTGGTAAGTTTTGCCTATAAATAGAGAGCCATTTCTTCATTCTAAATCACCCCTCTTCTTACTAAATCTCTCATACACTCTCATTCTCTTCTAACAAAAGATCACTTGATCTAATAAGTACTTCTTCCTTTCTTTCTTTAGTGATTCTATAGGCCTTCTCTTGGCGAGATCACGAGGATTCTACAAGTCATCCAAGCAAGGGGTCCTTGATTGATTTGTTCCTCCACAAGATTTCGGTAGCAAAGATCTTGTATTTGATATTTCACATATTTGTTGTGTAATAGTAGTGTTGGTTTGGTCCACCCGTGTTACGGATTTATTTAGCTGTACGGAAAAAGGTGTAAGCAACGTTGTGAAGGCTTCTCCGCCAGGTTGAAGGAGTTTGTTGACATAGTACTTGAACTCTCGTGTAGGTGACTCAGGGAGTGGAGTAGGGTAAGAAAGGTGTCCTTGTAGCCGAACCACTATATATCAGTTGTGTCATTTCTATCCCTTGCTTTACTTTATTTACTTTCTTTTTCATTAGATCTATACTTTCTCTATATCCATACGATTTCACGAAATATCGAATCTAAAGTTTTTGAAACTAAATTAAAATTGGCAAAACTATTCAACCCCCCCTTCTAGTTTTCCACAATACACACCTAAATAGATTGACATAAGTCGATTTAAATATTTTAAAACTAAGTTTTTAATTGGTATAACTATTCAACCCCCATTCTAGATTTCCATAATTGGCATCAGATCTTCGTTACCAAGTTTCTTGGAGTATGCTGTACTTTAAAAACTTGATACCATCCGTGTATGTTTGAAAACTACAATGAATGATTTTTTTTATGTTTTAAAAATCATTATAGTGTTACTGTTGGACAATGATAGAATGTTCTAACATTTTCCTTGTTAAGAATTCTCCATACTTGGATTTGGAGCATACAAGAAGATCTTGAAGAAACTATCTAAGTATTTCTTTTCATTAAAAAGAATGTTTAGCATTGTTTTCCTCATACATGGATCTGGAGATTCTAAAAAGATCACAAAGCATTTTCTTTAAATATTTCTTTCCTTAAAAAGAATATTTAGCAAAGGTATGATCGTTAATAATTTACATTTTTTTATTATTAAAGTCTTAGTTGTATGATTAAACCTTATTAGTAATTGCTTGAGTAGTTATCTATATTAAAATCATCATCAAGAATAGTATTCTTCGATTGATTTATATAAACTACACGACTTATCTGTAATAATGATATCTCGGTTATTCGATAGCCTCAATCATTATTCATCACAAAAGGATTATTGACATTTCATCTATGTCAATGAATATCCATGTGAAATTTCATATATTATGATAAATGGGATTTTAACATAATCTTTGAAAAACCTCCCAAAAATTGTGACTAATTCATAAAAAGGGAATTACGTCAAATAGGATTAGTATTAAACCGTCAAAACCCCATATCACAAGTTATAGAGCTTAAATATCAAACTCTAGGCATTTTAGAACTCCCAAATCAAAGTTATCAAGGAATGCTTAAACTGATTTTTGCTGTCATGCCGGATCCCTGAGCTTGAACTAGCCGGATCCCTAATGAGAGGGAACCTTAGGATCTGTGCAACAGAAGACATCATAAGTTAGAAATGATCACTATGGAAGTTCCACAACCACTTTCCCTTCAAAGACTCACGAACAAAAACCTAATTACTGTTCACAGGAGCAATTTGATCATTTCCTTGAAGCATAACAATCTCTTGTGTAAGTATAATCTTCAATACATAGTTAATTTAATTCCTTGATTTCTAGGATTACAATTTCTTCATCTTTAGAAGTTGGGTTCAAATGGGTTTATCATAATTTGTTACCACATTGTTTTCTAAGATAATCCAATCAAAAGAATTAACATTGTTAATACAAATTAAACTCATTTCTTGAATTGAATAAAGATGATTTGAGCAAAATTGTTTTCAAACCCTTTAGGCTACTATTCATAATTAACACCACATTGTGGTTGTATTGTTTAGGAACAATCATGCCAAGTAACCGACAACAAGACTATCAAGATACCGCTCATTACATCCCAATGTATCATAGAAAAGATGGACTTAGCAGGAAGATAGGAAAGTTTTCAAAATGCCGAAAGAGACTTTTCATGAAGGTGTGTAGTAGAACCATCATTTCTTACAACACCGACATCCAGACAAGTTTTTGGGACCATTGGCTTTGATTGTTTATTGGACATAAATGAACAAATTTTCCGGTTTTAATTTTCGAGTTCTCCTGAAGACAATGAGGATAGTTAGTAATGATTATGGGTCCATCTCAATTGTCTTCATCATAAAATGAGTAATTACACCTTTCACTTGTGGAGTTTGGAAGAATACTAAGGGTACCATATCAAGGAGTTTGCATGTTTTCCAATGAGTGGTCTTTGGCGGAGATACACGATATAGTTTGTGACAACCCGTACTTTCAGGTCATTTCTCGACACGATTCATGTCTCATTATTTCAACATTTATGGTAAACTTGGTTTACCTGTTTCAAATTCGCGTAACCTTGGAGGTTTAGCGGCGAATTCATGATCATGACATCACGTACATTTCATATGGACTAAGATTAGTCTACATTTCATTGACATCATTTGTATCTCATCAATTCATTCACGACATTTCATTTCACATTCAACGTGTAATTTTTATATTTAATAATCTTTATCGCGTGAGTTATTATTTTGAATATTTAACCCATTACTTTCAAAAATGATCCCGATGTATTTTTAAACTTACATTTAGTTTATAAAAACTATATTTTTAGTTTTACTAGTGTTTCAAATTTATTTGATATATTAATCGTTAAAGTTTAATTATTACGTGCTTTTTCTTAAAACTACTCGATAATTATTTTATCACTCAATTTTTACAAGGAATATATTTTTATAATTTTTATCATCTCATTACATTCTATTTTGACTTATTAAAAACTTACTTGTACCAAAAAGTTATAATTATCAACACTTTACTTACATTTCTTACAAATTATATAAACTTTACACATTATATACAAGTTTATACAAAAAAAAAAAAAAAAATATATATCTATCAAATCCCTCCCCCCTTGGCCGACCAAGGGGGAGGGTGTTAATTAAATGATGCATGGTTCCTTTGATTGTATTAAGTGTTACTCAACATAAAAGTCTTGCACTTCAATTATTTACTCATTCACTTCACCAAAATTCACATAGTTAGCAAGAAAAATATTTCTCTCTTCTTTGGGGCTTCTAAAACCGGTCACAACATCAAGCTCACAAGGGATCAAAAATTTTTATCAAGATCAAGTGTTATTTCAACCTAGTTTATATCCTTTATATGGTTTTGAAATAAAAACCAAGGATATTTAAGTTAATCCTTGTTACTTTCACCTCTTCATTATCACTAGTAAGCATATTCTTATCATTTTCAAGTTTCCTTTTCATTTTCATATGTTTCTTTTCATTTTTGGAGCTTATATGCATGATATGTGATTTATACCATTTTTTTTCATGATTTTAGAGTATATATATATATTTGGTCATCCTATAATTATCCCCTTGGTATTGGTTGGTCTTGATGGTGATTAGGAACCCATGACACCCTAAGAAGGTGTATGGTAGGATTAAGATTAGTTTTGGAGTTGATTTGAAGGGATTAGAATAGGTTTTGTCCGAAAAAAAAAACTATTTTCGATAAGTATATTTTGTGGTCTGTCCTTGTTTTGCTTTTCTGGAAAATCCGACAGTTGGTACTAAACTTTGGCCTTTATTTTTAGAAAATAAACTTTAAAAGAATAGTGGCGGCAGGCGGAATAAAGCGGACTTATAACGAAGAAGTTATGGATTTTACAAGTTTGACGACGAAAATTATAATTTTCTGAAATTTCAGCATGCGATATTTATTTGTCCGAGTAAAAAGCGGGCCTTAAGCTTCACAAATTATTTCGACTTGTCAAAATATATTAGTTTACTTCTGGCTAAGGACATATTAAGCGTAGAAAGCAGTTTGAAACGACAAAGATATGCACTTTTTCATAAACTTGCGTAAACTAATTTTACACACACAATTAGCCAAAACCACCATCTTTAACCCTTATTATCTTTATGTTGAGACCTTTTGGACGAAAACTCACGAGCTGAAACTTTTAGATTTCGATACAAACTTTCCAAAACCGTCGAGTTCGTTCTCTAACGATCGGCATTACCTTTGTTTTGACTAGTTTTCCAAAGCCATTTTGTTAATTTCATGATTTTTCCGACGACATTGTTTTGCGACGAAAAGTGGAAATTTCTCTAAAAATCATTATAAAACCATTGTAGGATGACATTTTGGCGTATAAACATGTAAAGTGATTTTGTTTGGTCAATCAAAAGTGTATTTTGACGCCGAGTAATATTTTCAAAACTCGTAAATGGTATAAATAACATATCAAGTGCATGCATAACATTACATTGCAACTCATGACATATCATATCATTGATAATAGGTCCGGTTAACGCATCACATTAAACCTCGGTGTACTCACTTTTGCCATTATTCCGGTTTACCAAGTGAGTTTTCATAGCCCGTTTTACATGCTTTGATTATTTTCAAACCAGCGGGGAAATACATTGCACTACATTTTCTTTGTCTGCGATACCAAGTATGTTAAGATTCATTACATTGCTTAAGTTACGCGTTGCCAATTTGAAAGTCCCAATTTCTTGAACATGAACCGTTAATCTTTGAAGCGAGGATGAGTGGATAGATCTATCGAATTGGCCTCCATCCGGTTGGTGAATCCCAACCCGGGAAAGCGGATGCATTTCATTTGATCACATTACGGAGTTGTCCGCAAACACTGCGAGGGGCATACATGATTGAACAGTCTAGTTTCGGGATCATGGGCTTAGAGCAATTGTAACATTATTTTCACTGACTTGATGGTCATGCATGATAGAGATACTTGTAGTCGTATAAAACAATTACATAAACCTATGATTTCTCACCAACATTATTGTTGACCGTTTTTAGCAATGTATTTTCAATGGCGAGGCATTATCATCATAACATGGTTTAGGGACCTACATTTTGAGTCGCGGCGTCGACTTACATTATGTACATTATGGCTTTATTTCAAAACATCGTTTGGATTTGTAACATATTTGTATTTTGGAAAACTTTGTAAACCTTTTGGGACCGATGTTGTACTCTGATTGTTTTTATTATAATATCCAACGATGTGAAAACGGCACTGGGTCGTTCAATATAACT
>OU343223.1:202656005-202666058 GCA_910596185.1 Chrysanthemum makinoi | reverse complement strand
GATCATTTGTGAATATTTTTGGTTTCCCAAGGACTTAAGTTGACTTTTCATTCATTTAAAACATTTAGGGACTAGTTTTGCCAATTTGTGTAACTCCAGGGACTGAAAACGACATTTGTTGTGAAATTGATCATTTTTGTTAGGAATTTGAAATTCCAGGTATTAAAGAGTCGGTCACCTCAAGTATATGTAATCGTTAGAAAGCTCGTAGTCGTAGTTATTTTAAGTTAAGTAGTATTTAGTTAAGTAACACCGTGGAGGACGACGGGTCTTTACCCATCAGATGCCCGATCCACCCGATGTGTGGCGATATATGTAAGACTATAAATACTCTCTACCTCCCAAGGTAGAGAGTTGGAGCTCATAATAATATCTTTCACTTTCTCTCACTAAGTTCCCTAAACCTCTAACTTTCTCTCTCTAGAATTCCATCTATATTCTACCTTGTGTTAATGTTATGATGTGTATGTGAAAAGTTATATCTTACAATTGGTATCAAGAGCCATGGTTAGATCATATCTTACACATCTTTGGATTTCTAGTGGTTTTTAGGTGGTTTTTGAGTTTGAAAAAGTTTAGTGGTTTGTGCATCATTTGGTTGATTTCTAGTGTTGAAGTTTGGATTTTGATTGTACTTTTGTGTTTAAGATCATCATAAGTGTTTAGGTTTTGATTTGGAAGGCTTGAATCATCGTGGTTGGGTTGTTTTTGGATTGAAAAGTGATGTTTATATGGTTTTTCATGCTAGCGACTTAGTTCACGGATAATATTCTTGGTAGCGACTTGCTTCACATTTTTGTAGCGACTTACAGTGTTGGGGCTAGCGAGTTAGATCTAGCGAGTTAAAGTACAAGTAGTGGACTCTCCACTACTGGTAGCGACTTGTGGTAGCGACTTGGTCTGTAGCGAGTTGCTCTTTAGCGACTTGCATTGTTAGCGACTTGAGTAGCGAATTCTTGCTTACGAAATTTTGCTAGCTACTTGAGTGTTAGCGAGTTACCACTTAGCGACTTACATCTGGCTAGCGACTTGGAACTCTAGCGACTTAGCGTGGTAGCGAATTAGTTGTTAGCGACTTGGTTCAAGAATTCGTAGCGACTTGGTTGATTTTTCCGTCAAAACTTCAAACGCCATAACTTTTGAACTCAGAACTCCGTTTTCAACGTTCTACCCATCAAAACACCCTCTTACTGGTCATTGCTTAACAGTTTCGTCTTGATTTTAGTAAAATCCCGCGAAAGATTCTATTTCTCGGTTTAAATCATAGACGTGTAAAATCCCGCGCATCCTTCCACATCATGTCTTACTCTACCGACCCGGTGATTTCGAAGTGCTTAAAGCGTATGATGTTGTGGACAACAATGATAATGTAGGCTACTCTGAACGATTAAAGATGATTGAATTAAGCAATGAGGATGTGAGATCTCCGTGTTCGAGAATCTAATGAGAGAGAGAAATCGCACTCAGTCCAAGCTACAAAATGCCATGCAAATGAAATCACGCATTGAGCCCTATCGGCTACTTCATCTCAAGCACCTCATTCAAATTTGTATCCATAGCTGGGATCATCATGTAGTGCTCTTTTCCGCCAGGGACTTACCTACATTGACAAGAAGTTTCTGTTGAACTTAGAACATTTAAAGTCGCAACTTACCTATGAAGAGGTTCAAAAGGATGGTTCCAGGTCTGACTCTTCAAGTAATCTACAAACAATTTCACCATTCATCGATTAAGGGGAATATTCAGCAGATTACGATCAACACTTGACTGGAATTTCCTTCAAAAACATACTGGAATGGAAATTCAGGAATTCATTGAGACATTTATCCAACTCATGGATAATGTGAAAAGTACATTGAAGAATCTGCTCAAAAGAATGAAGACGCGTGAATGAGTGTCGGTGCGGTTGAAAGATTGTTGTGATAAGTTGGGTAATGTATATGTTGAAGAATCGGGTGTTGCTGAATGCAGAATGTCGGTGACAACAAAAAATGATGAGTCGGATAATGGAAAAATGGAATCTTCGTGCTCAAATTCACAAGAGAGAGGTGCACCGGACACAACACATGTGCAAGTTAATGCAAAGGAACGCTCCATGGAAGCTTCAGATGTACCCAAGATTGAGATGCACACATTTTGTGCATGTCAATGCTCATGTAAGTTGCATGGATGTTTCTGCTGTACCTAGTTGTGCATCTTCTACTCAAAATGATGATTATGAACTGCATGAGTCGCATATTTTGCATTTGTGCCTCGATGATTCCCTTACCACCGAGCTTAACATATATAAGGATCGAGGTTGCTATTTATGAACAGTGCTAAGTTTGAGTTGACCACCACGTGAGCGTGAAATGGATGTCCAAATACGTACAACTATTAGAAAAAGTAGGTTTCGAGAAGAAGTATTAAAACAAGAGTTAAACTCCTTACAAGAAAAGCTTTCTAAAACTGCTAAGCAAAAACACAAACTTCAAGAAAATGTTAAAATGCTTAAGCAAGAATTCAAGGCTAAAGAATCAAAACTTTTGAATGATTTTTCCAATCTAAAAACTTTGAAAAACAAGCTTGAAAATAAGTTGTGCGTACAAGGGAATACCATTAGAATTTGCTCACATGATCACTAAGCATAGAGTCCTAAGCGATAAGCATAGCATTCCCCTTGTTGAGGAACCTAATACAGAGGTAATTAAAAAGGCTAGAAATGCTCATAAGGTACTGTATGATGGTAATGAGATCCTTAAGCCTAGACGAAAACCTAGTTGCTTGTTGAGTGCAGGGAAGATAAGAAATCGGATGAAGTCACTAGGGAGAAAATGAATAAGAAGCTAGAAGATCCTGAGTGTAAAAAAAACAAGATAACGATAAAACCCCATGATTACACTAAGGAAAATTGGATATCCTTAAACATGTTTAAGCCTCAGACTCTATTGACCCCTGAACAAGTGTTCTGGAAAAAGGATATGGACTTGCAAAAAGCTAAAAATCTTGTTGAAATGAATCCCCCTTGTAGGAAATTCCCTAAAGCGACGGTGTATCCTCCAAATACACCAATGCATTTAGTTCCTAGAACTATTGCCACTAAGAGCAAGACCTTAATCAGTCAATATGTTATTCTTCAACTATTTACCCATTTTGAGAAAACTTGTAAGAAAAGGATCACACCCACCGATAATCAAGGGAAGGGGTTTTGAGCATATGAAAGAATGTTATTTAACTGAGGTCATGCCTTTCTTTAAACAACTAAAAGATCATTTTGAGAGTCTTAAAGAGGGACAAAATCGATATTAAAGAAATGTAAAAGGAATTTGATGCAATGGTAGTTGAAGTTAGTGATTATGAGCGTGCACTAAAATATAATGAGATTGAGAGGAAGAACTTGCATACCTTAAATGAGACTCTTATTACTAAATGTGTTGCTCAAGATATCTTTTCAACTTCAAATTGCTCTATTAATGCTTCCAAATTTCATGAACTATCTGTGGCCCCGAAAGTCTCCCATGATCGTGTCATTGAGCTTGAAAAAACTAATTCTAAACTAAACGAGAAAATTGAACGGGATGATCACGACAATTTGGTTAAACATTTTTCTAAACTAGAAGTTGAGCATTTTAATTTACAACTCAAATATCAACATCTCAAAGAAAATGTCAAAACTTCAAATATCAAGACATCTTCGGATGCTCCAGAGTTTGATGCGATTTTCAAATTAACAAACGTGATGAACAGATTCAAGCTCAAGCAACACGATCGAAAGTTGAAAGCCCATATCTCTCAATTAAAGGGTCAAACGAACAATATGACAGGCTCCCAAATGCCTCCTCCTTTAGATTCTCGAAATTCTCAAACTTTTCATCTTCAAAACCTAGTAAATGCTTTACAAAAGGAAAACGAAAGTTTTCTAGAAGAAAATGAAAAGGTTAAACGACATTTTAAAGAGTTATATGATTCAATAAACGTCACCCGTGACCAAAACAACGAAAAAATAACGTCTTTACAAAAGGAAATTGAGAATCGAGAGTCGGGGAAATGGGAAACTGCCACTTGTTTTCAATAAGAATGTTGTCTCAAAGTCACCCTTAGACCGCAAATACACTGTGATGATGCTTAAATATATTCCTCTGCATCTTAGGAATAATGAACATGCTTTTCATGAATACTGTGCTCACCTTAAGGATAGTCTAGAATGTCTCCGTGAGATTGTCGAAGAGGATTTCATTAATAAACCTCTTGATAGTGAAATTAGGTTTGCTTGCCTCCAGGCCAAACGATCTCAAGAGTTGCTAGAATGTGTAATTGCCACATGCCCAAAATCCTTAACCTTAGGTGAAAAGGGCAAAGCTGTGATGCCCTGTTCTATGCCTAGTGCCAAGCAGGAAATCCGTTCTATGCCCAGTCTTAAAAAGGGAAACACTAATGTGCCTTCAAGTAGTTCGATTCGATATGTTAGTGCTAAGAAAGTGAACTTTAGTGTGCTGCAAAAAGCTCAAATCACAGTCTTAAAGTATACACTAATGTGCCTTCTAGTACTTCTGATCCTTGCACATCAAGTTCAGGAATGCAAAAATTAGATCAACCAACTAATGTTCCCATTCCCACAGAGTAATCAAGGTGACTTTAAAGCTTAGCAGGGTCAAAGTGTCAAGACAATACAAGAATGATAGGACCTTGCAAGCTAAGAATGTTACCGGAAGAGAGTAGAAGAACAATCTAGGAACGTTAGGCTTGAGTTGAATAAAACGAATCGTGTTGATTCTAGTATTAGCCTTAAATCAGTAATTAATTAATTCGATACTATCTGCAAACCTTGTATCTTTGCATGCTTGAATTCCGTTGCTAATCATGAATGTGGTGTGAATGCTTTGTCTAATGCTTTGTCAAATGCCAGCTTAAAATTGCTAATGCTAATAATCGTGCAAATAAGGCAAAAAGGCAAAACGAAGATTTAGAAAGCAGTGAAACCCACAGGAAGACCTTTTATAAAGATAGGTTATTATTGGATACCTTTTGGTCATAAGAATAATCAGTTTTGTTCTCACACTACTAAGATTATGCCCACTAGAAAATGGATGCCTACTGGTAGAACTATTCCCTTAAGAAGTAAACATACTTTGAATAGGGCAAATCTGAGACACCAAAGATTGCATCTATTCCCAATGATTCCATTGCTTCTACTCGATATGGATGTTTCTGATTACGATGTGGGTGTTCCACACATTGTTACTAACCAAATGGAACCCATTCTTGCATGGGGATCCCAATTATCCAGATTATCCATTTTTGTCTGTGTTCAACTGCAGGTCGTTCAAATCGTTCGTGGTAATCGGACTCAGGGCCGTTCCAAGCATATATTTGACCGAGACGGTCATCATGAACCGTGAGCAAGTTCATCGGTACTGTTAGATTTGGTAATGATCATTTCGGTGCTATTATGGGTTATGGAGATTATGTTGTTGGTGATAGTGTCATTGTCACACCCCAAATTACACATTTGCGGTGAATGGAATTCACTGGGATTGACTGTCATAACACCACAATCACAGTTATATTGAACGACCTAAAGTGTCGTTTGGAAAATACATCGTTTGATTTAATAAAATAATCGGAGTTTACAAAGTAGGTCCCAAATGAAAAATCAACTTGTGCGGAAATAAGTTTGTTACAATTCAAACGATGTTTTAAAGTCCGTAAAACCCAAGTGAGACGCGTCGTCACCACGACTCCATGATGTGTCCAAATGCATGCCATGAAGTGAATGCCTTAGAAACCTGAGATAAAAACATGCTAAAAGTGTCAACACAAAGGTTGAGTGAGTTCATAGAGTTTGTTTTGAAATGTAAAGCCTTCCAAAATCGTTTATGCAGCAAAGGCATTGTAAATCCACTCAGTTCCAAGTTCGGCCCATACAAAACTTGCAACCTGTGTGTTCACAACCCATCTTCTTGAAATGTGTATAGTTTATGATCAAGTGTATGATGTCCAATGAATTCACATAATAGTACATAGCTTAATGTATCCATAGCTACCTACTATGACACATAATTCGTACGGTTTCAAATTATTCCATGACCATTAGTGCAATGATTATACCAAGACCATCAGTTCAATAAATGTACCAAGACCATCAGTCCAATGAATGTACCAAGACCATCAGTCCAATGAATATACCAAGACCATCAGTCCAATGAATATACCAAGACCATCAGTCCAATGAATATAATATGAAAGTTCTAAGTATGGCAAAAGCGTTTTACTCACAGCATGACTAAGCATTGATTCGGCTAAACATATAATTTGCAAATAGTCATGAAAGTAATAAAAACAATTTGAGCATGTATCTCCCCCAAAACATTTATGAAAACAAGTAAAAGCAGGGGCTATGAAAACTCACTTGGTAAACTGAGGCGATGACAAAAGTGAGTACACCGAGGTATAATGTGAAACTTTAATCTTGACCTATGATGAATGTTATGATATGTAATGAGTTGCAATGTAATGTTATGCATGCAATCCGTATGTCATTTATACCATTTACGAGTTTTGAAAATATTACTCATCGTCGAAAAATACTCTTTTGACGTCTCGACCAATCAAAAATCACTTTACATGTTTTTACGTCAAAATGTCATCCTATAATGGTTTTATAATGATTTTTGGTGAAATTACCATTTTTCGTCGCAAAACAATGTCGTCGGAATTTTCATGAAATTAACAAAAATGGCTCCGGAAAAACAGTCGTAAAACGGTGTACGTCGATCGTTAGAGAACGAACTCGACGGTTTTGGAAAGTTTGTATCGATATCTAAAGTTTCATTCAGAGTTTTCGTCCAAAAGGTCTCGATCATAAAGATATTAAAGGTTAAAGTTGGTGATTTTTGCTAATAGCGTGCAGAAAGATGAGTTTCGGCCAAGTTTGAACATCCGTAATTAATTCACTGTAACTCCGCTTTACAAACGGCTTTTTGTTTTGAAAAATATGGCCGATGAACTTGATTTTACTAGAAGACATTTCGTTCCAAAAAGTTTTGCATCATAGTTAAAAACAGCCGCAAACATAGCCTTTACAGCTAATGAAATACTTGTAACGTAAAAATAATATAGTTTTTCAGAAAATAATATTTACGGCAACTTTATGAAAACGGCCATATCTTTGTCGTTTTAAATCCGTTTTCTACGTAAAATATGTCCTTAGCTTGTGATGAAGTAAACTAATATTTTTTTGAGAAGTCGAAATAATTTGTGAAGCTTAAGGCTCGTTTTTGACCGAAACAACTAAAATCAGCAAGCTGAAAATCCGAGAAAATAATATTTTTCGTCGTCAAACTTGTAAAATCCATAACTTCTTCGTTATAAGTCCGTTTTATCCGTTCAAGCGGCCACGGATTCGTTTTAAAGTATATTTTCTAAATATCAAGGCCAAAAAGTCGTACCAACAGTAGGTTTTTCCAGAAATTCGAATTAAGGACAGAACATAAAATATAGTTATCGAAAATAGTTTTTCGCGGACAAAACCTATTCTAATCCCTTCAAATCAACTCCAAACTAATCTAATCCTACCATACACCTTCTTAGGGTGTCATGGGTTCCTAATCACCATCAAGACCAAAGAATACCATGGGAATAATTATAGGATGACCAAATATATATATATATAACTTAAAAATCATGAAATAAATGGTATAAATCACATAACATGCATATAAGCTCCAAAAATGAAAAGAAACATATGAAAATGATAAGGAAACAAGAAAATGATAAAAACAAGCTTACAAGTGATAGTGATGAGGTGAAAGTAACAAGGATTAAGCCTAAATACTCTTGGTTTTTATTTCAAAACCATACAAAGAGTATTCACTAGATTGATAAACACTTGAATCTTGAAAATTTTGATCCCTTGGTTTTTCTTGTATGTGGCCGGTTAGGAGAGGAGAACCAAAGAGAGAAGAAGAAAAAAAACTATCTTGATAATTGAATGAGATTGAATGAATATAGCCTTGGAGTATAATTCTATACTTTCAAGAGACAAAATTTTCAAACCATTAAATGCTACATCTCCATCAAAACCGGTTTTGAGGGATCTTGTTCCTCAATATATATATATTTTTTTTTATAAAATGTATTGTAATAATACTTGTAACAATTTGTAAGAAAAAGTGTAAGTAAATGTGTAGGAAAATGTACAAATATAGGTAAATGGAAATTTTTGGTGCAAGTAAGTTTTAATAGTTCAAAATAGAATGTAATGATATAATAAAAATTGCAAAAATACATTCCTTGTGAAAATTGAGTGATAAAATAATTATCGTACAATTTTAAGAAAACGACGTAATAATTAAACTTTAACGATTAATATACCAAATAAATTTGAAACACTAGGAAAACTAAAAATATAGTTTTATGAACTAAATGTAAGTTTAAAATACCTCGGGATCATTTTTGAAAGTAATGGATTAAATATACAAAATAATAACTCACTTGATAAGATTATTAAATATAAAAAATTACGCGTATAAAGTGAAATGAACTGTCATGAATGAACTAATGAGATGCACATGATGTCCATGAAATGTAGACTAATCATAGTCCATATGAAATATACGTGATGTCATGATCATGAATTCGCCGCTAAACCTCCAAGGTTACGCGAATTTGAAACAAGTAAACCAAGTTTACTATAAACGTTGAAATAATGAGATGTGAACTGTGGTCGAGAAATGACCCGAAAGTACGGGTTGTCACATTAAGCCCATCCAAAAAGGAATTCAGTCCATGAATTCAGTTCGTGTTGGTCTCTCGGGTTTAGGGTTTGATGTGGCAAACTTTCCCATTCCCGAGCAAAACCCTCAAAAGACTTTTTGGTAACCGATTTTTACTTAATCCCACAACTCATCAAACAAGAACTGTCATACGATTAGGCTAAATCGGTTTAGGTAACAACTTGTTTCTAGCTCGATCTTTGCAACTCATCAAACAAGAAAGCTGCCACGCGGATCAAACTGGAAACAAGTGGTTTGAAGAAAATCTTTTGAAAATTTGGCTCGATTACGAAATTGCTTGCACATATAAGCCTACTACTCCCTTCATTGCATGATTCTTCCTGAATTAGACATAGGTGATCAGGCTATGTATAATTTAGGAGTAACTATGCAATGCTTGGACTAATCGACTCATATGATGTTTGGTGTTGAGTCAACTGATGTAAAAAAAATTGTGATGAACATCGAGGAGAGAAGACATGGAGAAGTGTCGTTAAAATGATAGTTAAAGTAAAAAGAATTAAAATCCTCGTAAATGATAACAAATCGGAAAGAAAATAAAATACGATAGATGAGAATATTTTACAACGGGTAGTTTAGCAAAAGTAGTACATCTTAGGTTATAAAGTTTCGAATACGATGAAAGACATAAACTTAGTACGACATAATACATAAGGAGAAATAAGACTGTTAGTTTCTGAACTTCTTCAGTCTTCGCGCGTTGATACCTTGACGAGCTCCTCCTCCTCCTTCTAACATATATACATTCCCATGAGCACCTTTGACTTGTTGACCTTGGTTTTGAGGACATTGATTCCGATAGTGTCCTTGCTCCCCGCATCTGTAACATGTAACCATGGCCTTGCCTCTACAATTCTCGGCAAGGTGTCCCGATTGTTGACACTTGTATCACTTAGCAGGACAAAGACCCGTGTGATGATACTTACATCGATTACATAGTGGGTAGGTTCGGCATAACCTGCTTTCTATTGGTGCAACAACATATACCATTGCAGTTTCTTGCCCTCTATTCTGTTGTTGATGATGGTTAGTGTTACGGTTTTGGTTGTTGTTGTTATAACCTCCTTGGTCGTCTTCCCACTTTCTTTTGTTGTTGTTGGTTTGGTTATCGTTGTAGTTGGTGCAATTGTTGGGGTTGTTGTTGTTTTGGTTGGTGTTGGTGTACTTGCCTCTCTTCACTACCTGGGCCATGAGCTTTTGAGTCAATCGAATAGCTTCCTCAATCGTTTGCGGGTCAGAAGAAGTCACATCTCCTTGAATAACCTCGGGAAGTCCCCCG